>JAGFNQ010006170.1:226218-673100 GCA_024364735.1 Boesenbergia rotunda
GGGTTCAGCGCAGTTGGTTCCGAGGAGATAGAATTGTTTCCTTTAACGTGGATTCGATTCGCAGGATTGACAACTGGTCCGCTGATTAATCAATAGATGTGAAACTCATTTGGTTTGGTTTGATTCTCAAGTAGACATTTGTCATTACGTTAATCATTCAAAAGACGTAAAATAGGATTTTGATACTTGTGCGATAAAAGTCTTAGGCAAGAAGGCGATCCAGGACAACACCAATAATGTAAGACCACACTCACACACATTTGACTAGGAATAATTTATAAAAAAAAATAATTAATGAGATGGGATAATGTTGAATTTTGGACGATCGATTTGGTTTCACGAAAGTTTGCTATCGGCTATTAGGTAAATTGGGAAGTGTATGCAGCGGATGATTCGAAGTCTAGCATTTTAGGGTTCACGCCTTATTTAAAATTTTTTTTTGTAAATATGATATAGTTGGGGTTTAAATCGTGAATACTTGAGAAGACCAATATAATTCGGTTCTTTTGCTGCACCAGGAATAATTTATAGAACACGTGGTACACGATTCAATTTCCAATTAACAAACATACGCTTCAAAAGGTGGGCCCGTCACCTCAGCGGTCCCCTGGTCTCTGGCTCACGAGGTTTTCAGAGGGAGGTAAATCACAGATTTACCGAGGGTGGAGAAGACGTCTGGAGGCCGAGAGAATTTAAGCCAGCAGATCAAGATTTAATCCCGCGCATAACTGACGACTCTCAACTCTATAATCTCTGTTTCAAGCAGCAGGTGTTTTACCCACCCACCCACCCAGCCCGTTGGGGCAATTAACAAACCTACGCAGTTTTACAGTGGGAGGAGAATCTGATGAGCGAATCAGGGGAGAGGGCTGCCCCCTTCAGACATAGCAGTTGGCTGGATTTAGATATCTAGATAAAAAAAATCTAATTATATTTCCATGGTGTCTTTTTCCACCCTAGAGGATTCTAACCCTTAAGACTTGTCAAAGATTTTGAATTCGAATTCAACTCCTTTGCTCCTTCCTAACAAAATCTGAAAACATTGAATAGTAAACTTCCAAAAGTCAATGCTCCTCGATTCCTTATTTTTTCTTCTGCCTTCTCCGAACCATTGCTGCTTCCTTTGATGATTTCATCTTCAATGGCTTCCGAGGTGTAGACCTTACTCTCGAAGACTAGTAGTGTGCCCACAAGCAATGCTCCTCAAGACTCATCTCTTCCTTCTCCTCATCTTCTTCCTTCTCCAAACCATTGATGGTTTCCTCTTCAATAGCTTCCGAGGTGTAAATCTTACTCTCCAAGGCTTCGCAACGATAACTACCACTGGTCTCAACAACATGACCAAGGAGATCACCGGCCACGCCTTCTACCCATCCAAGTTCAATTTCAGGAATCCCTCTGATGGCTCCATCTTCTCTTTCTCCACCACCTTTGCCTTCGGCATCATCTCCGTCGACCCCAATCTCAGCGGCCACGGCATCGCCTTCCTCATCTCCCCCACCGAGGACTTCTCCACCGCCATCGGAAGCCAATACCTGGGCCTCTCCAACCTCAGCAGCAACGGCGACTCCTCCAACCATCTCTTCGCCGTCGAGCTGGACACCATCCTCAACCCGGAGCTCTGGGACATCAACGAAAACCATGTCGGAGTCGACATCAACGGCCTGAGGTCCAGCAACTCCAGCCCCGCCGGGTACTATTCCGACAACGGCCAACCTTTCCACAACTTAACCCTCTGGAGCGGCCAAGTGATGCAAGTTTGGGTTGACTACGACGGCAAGGAGAGGCGAGTTGATGTCACCTTAGCTCCGGCGTCGATGGCCAAGCCAAAGAAGCCTCTGTTATCTACCAAAATTGATCTCGCCGGAGTTCTGATGGATTCCATGTATATCGGCTTCGCCTCTGCCTCTGGGTCTTACTTGACGTCTCATTATATTCTGGGTTGGAGCTTTAGCGTCAACGGCACGGCTCAAGCTCTGGACTTCTCCTTGCTGCCGTCGCTTCCTCGCACGCAATCGAGTAACCGATCGAAGCTCTTATATGTCTTGCTGCCTTTAGCTTCCGCTATCTTTGTCCTGGTCGCCATCGCCGTTGCTCTGTTGATCGTGAGGAGGAAGATGAGGTACGCACAGGAACTAGAGGAGTGGGAGATGGATTACATCTCCCATCGGTTCTCCTACAAGGATTTGCACAGAGCAACGAGAGGTTTCCGGGACAAGGAGTTGCTTGGGATCGGCGGCTTCGGGAGGGTCTACAAGGGCGTGCTTCCGAGCTCTGGATCGGAGATCGCCGTGAAAAGTGTAAGCGTTACGGGAAGTTACGGAAGAGGAAGAAACGCTTCCCCCTCTTCAGCTTCCAACGCCTAAAACAATCAAAGCCTTCATAAACCTCCATCAATGGAGGTAACGTTTGATTCCTCCCTATATAAGATGCGTCCAAATGCAATCCGAGACATCAGAGAAAAAGAGGCGAGCAGACGAAGAAGAAGGAGCTTCGAAGGTTCTGGGATTTGGTTTGTGATCGATCGAGTTGTGTCCTCGGTGACGTCCTCGTGGCAGCAAGCAGAGGTTGAAGAGAAGAAGGAGAATCACTGTAAGTTTTAATTTTTGCAATTCGTTTTCATGCTTGGAAAGCAACAGTGGTATCAGAGCAGTTGTAAAAGCATGAAAAATTTTTTTTTTACCTTTGCGATGAACAAATCGCTTTGATCGCTTGGAATCGTCACCTTCTTCTCGGCTCTTTCATCCCCTGGCCGACGAACGCCTCACGCGCGCGCAATGGAGCCGTCGCCTTCGGCTGGATGTGTCGAAAAGAGGCGGCTATAGCGTTTGTGATGGAAAAATTTTTTTTGGCTGTGGGGAAGAAGACTGTCGCGTGGAGAAGAAGAGGCGGCGGCTGCGGCTTGGGTGAATGAAATTAGGTTTCGGTTTTTTTTAAGGAAAAGTTTTTTATTAAAAAAAAAAATTCCGAAACCTCTTCTACCGCTGCAAAACACATCTACCTGCTGCCCAAGGGAGGTTCGATCCCATGACCTCCTGGGGAAAGCAAACACACCCAACCAGTTGCTCTATTCGTTTATTGATTTAGATTTGGTTCAACTTAATTAAATTAGATTCTAGTTTAGTTTAAAAATGATTAAGTTGGTCAAAATGGTTTTGATTAAAACATTAGTTGATTTAACCAAACCTTTTTGATCAAATAATCTGAACTAAACAGGATGATTTGATTATTAAATTGAACCTCAAATCTAAATGGACTTAATGGTAGCTACAAACATGAGGGAAACTTATATGTCTTTAACTATTTGTGTTGTGAATTGAATTGAACCGGTTTTGTTACTGGTTTGTCGGTTTTGTACTGACTTTGTGTATTTCAATTCCAGATGCCGAGATTTATTACCACAATGACTCGTCGAGATGTGCGACGGAATCATTTGAGGGAACAGATAGAGGAGATTGACTTCCTCCCACATCTAGGCATCCAAGGGCATATAGGAAGGCTTGAACGTCTATTTTGGAAACTCGAACAGGAAGAGTTTCCAGTTCTAGATAACTACCGGATCGGGGCATTGATTAATTCATTGCCAAGGCGTGCTGAAGTAGCTGCAAGAGGTATTTGGGGATGCTACGAAGGACGTATCTCTTATACCGAGTTGCGTAGAGAACTACTTCGCCAGAATTTTTCAGAAGAGGATCTGGAAGATTCTGAAGACGATCTGGAAGAGGATCTGGAAGATTCAGAGGACGATCTGGAAGAGGATCCTGAAGAATTTGAAGAGGATCCAGAGATGGATCTGATTGAAGAATTCCAAGGGGATCCTGAGGAAATCGAGTGGGATCCAATTGAAGATTCTGAGGAGGACCCAGTGGTAGATCCCGAAATGTTCGAGGACGATCCTGATATGTTCGAGGATGATCCTGAAATGTTCGAGGACGATCCTGATATGTTCGAGGATGATCCCGAAATGTTCGAGGGAAATCCCGAAATGCCTGGGGAAAACCCTGAAATATTTGAGGAAGACCTTGATATTGAAATGATCGAGGAAGATCCTGAAATATTTGAGGAAGAACCGATAGAATCTGTGGAAGATCCCGAGCCTGATCAGATTGGTCAATTAGAGATGAACGAGAGAGTGATAGCCACTGCCATAATATTTTTTATTATGGGAATGATGTCAACTTATCTAGTTCGTTGAATTCTGTTTGTTTGTACCTGCTTATTAAGCCTATTAAATAAAGTTATGTTATGTGTTAACTGACTTGTCAATGATTAGTTCATTTATATGATTAGTTCATTTATAAGACAAATGATTAGTTCATTTATATGATTAGTTCATATTTAAGACAAATGATTAGTTCATTTATATGATTAGTTCATATTTAAGACAAATGATTAGTTCGTTTAATGGGATGTATGTAATATAATTGATCAATGTTAATTAGATTGGATTATGCGAATGATGAGTGGAAACGTAGTTATCACTTGATTTCGTAAATCCAAGTCAAGTTTACATTGAGTCAATCAAAAATTATGTGCATATGATATACACTGAATTAATGAATAATATGTTTATTTATGATAGATCATGGCAACCAAGAACATCATAGCTGAACTGAACAAAGGGGAAAAATTGTATGGGGACAACTATAAGATATGGCATCTCAAGATACAATATGTTCTTGAGGAACAAGAAGTTCTGGAGGCTGTAAATCATTTCATGGTTGAACCTGCTATTGGTACAACTGCACAGCACAGACTGGATCTTGATGCCTATAGGGCATGGAAGAAAAAAGACTCCACTGCAAAGGGGATATTGATCAGTTCAATGATAGATGACCTGGTATTTGAGTATGAGCCACTACCATCAGCTCATGCTGTCTGGGTTGCCCTGAGAGAGAGATACAGTGGAGTTAGTGTTAGCAAGCTTCGTCAACTTACAATTAAGTTTGACAGTTGTAAGAAGCGCCCGAATGTGACAATGACCCAACATCTGAGAGAAATGGGTAATATGATTCGGGAGCTTAAGACTGCTGGTCATGAGTTGACCGACGAACAACAGGTTCAGGCAGTTATCCGTTCCCTTCCTGATTCTTGGGAATCAATGAAGCAGAATCTTACTCACAGTGAAAGCATTAAAACTTTCATTGATGTCTCACGCCATGTTGAACTGGAGGCGGAGAGAGTAGAATCCGCAAGGATTTCTGAACAAGCTTTTGTAGCTGAAGGTTCTGGGTCCAAGAATAAGAAAAAATGGTTTAAGAAAGGAAAGGGAAAGGGAAAAGAAGCTGGTGCTACTCCTGTGCAGGACCCAATCAAGAAGAAAGGAAAGAAGAATGGAAAGAAACCTAAGGGCAAGCTTACTTGCTACAACTGTGGCAAGAAGGGCCATTTTGCTCGGGAGTGTACCGAGCCGAAAAAGGTAAATCCATTTATGTCTTCTTTTCATGAGCTTTATGTTGCTAGTTCAGTGTTGTTAGCTGACTCTTATCCTTTGTGGATTATAGATTCAGGAGCAACGAACCACGTAGCTCGTGATCGAGCTACGTATGTGGAGTACCGTCGCGTACCAGCTGGCAATAAGTGGATATATGTGGGAAACAATGCAAGAATTGAAGTCAAAGGAATTGGGACTTGCAAACTCAACCTTCGTGGTGGGCGTACATTGTTTCTGCATGATGTCCTGTATGCTCCTGAGATTCGACGAATTTGGTTTCTGTTAATTGTCTTCTTGAATTGGGTTATTGTATGAATTTTTTAGTCGTCGAGTAGAACTTAGAATTGACTCTGTGTTAATTGGATATGGTTTTATATCAAACGGTTTCATGGTTCTTGATGTAGAACCTGATGTTAATTGTGGAAATAATGGTTGTTTTTCAAACATTGCTCTTACTAGTGATGCTGATGTTAATGATGAAATTTGGCACGCTAGATTGGGACATATAGGACAAGAAAGAATGAATAGATTAGCAAGAGAGGGTCTGCTCGGCACTCGTGCTAAAGTTGACTTGTCTATATGTGAGCACTGTCTTGCTGGAAAAGCAACTAGGAAACCGTTTGGTAAGGCTATTAGGGCTGATTCAACATTGCAATTGATTCATTCGGATATTTGTGGTCCGATGAACGTGAAGGCTAGAAATGGTAGTTCATATTTCGTTACATTTATTGATGATTTCACGCGTTTTGGTCATGTGTATTTGATTTCTCATAAATCTGAAGCATTAGATTGCTTTAATCGTTATTTGAACGAAGTTGAGAATCAATTGGAACGTAAGGTTAAAACCTTACGCACTGACCGTGGAGGTGAATACTTGTCTGATCAGTTCAAGACAATATGTAATGAGAAAGGGATTATTAGACAGTTAACTATCCATGGAACTCCACAGCAAAATGGAGTTGCTGAAAGAAGAAATCGAACTCTTCTTGAAATGGTTAGGTCGATGATGGCTCAAGCTAATTTGCCTATTTCCTATTGGGGAGATGCATTATTAGCTGCAACCTACATACTTAACCGGGTGCCTTCTAAATCTGTTCCATCTACTCTATATGAACTTTGGAAGGCAGAAAACCAGATTTGAGTAATCTGAGACCATGGGGGTCAGCTGCTTATATTCATGATAAGACTCACAAATATGGAAAATTAGGACCCAGAGGTAAGAAGTGTATCTTTGTAAGATATTCTGATACTTCTAAGGGTTATGTTTTTATTGGTGAGCAGCAAGATGGAACTATCTCTGAAATTGAGTCAAGAGATGCTACTTTTCTCGAAACTGAGTTCCCAACAAGAGGTGAAGTTGATAAATCAACTCCTCTATTTGCAATAGAGGAGGAGGATATGTTCCTCCATTAACAGATCAGGAATTTCAGGGAATGCCTGAATCTAGTCAACCTAGTGGGAGTGAATTGCCTATAAGTGAATTAGTTTCTCAACAGTCAAACCTGCGAAGAAGTAATCGTAAGATTATTCCTCGGAGAAGGTTTGACATTGAAAATGAGGCATTAATGATTCTCCCAGTTGACGATGAAGAACCTCGAACGGTTGAGGAAGCATTGAGATGCTCAGTTAGAGAAAAATGGAGAATTGCAATGGATGAAGAAATGGAGTCTATGAGAAAGAATCAGGTTTGGGATTTAGTCGATCTTCCTCCAGGCCGAAGGGCTATTGGGAATAAATGGATTCTCAAAATCAAGAGGAAGGCAGATGGATCGATTAATAAATACAAAGCTCGTCTGGTTGCAAAAGGATATACCCAATTGGAGGGTATTGATTTTGAAGAGACATTTTCCCCTGTTGTGAAGTTTGTGTCAATACGTGTCATTTTAGCTATAGTAGCACATTATGACTTGGAATTACATCAGATGGATGTAAAAACGGCTTTCCTTAATGGTAATCTTGACGAGGAAATCTATATGGTACAACCAGAAGGTTATATTGCTGATGGCCAAGAGGAAAAAGTATGTAGACTTAAAAAGTCTATATATGGGCTAAAGCAAGCGTCGAGACAATGGAACATAAGATTCAATGAAGTCATTTTATCTTATGGTTTCGAAATGATCAATGAGGATCATTGTGTTTACCTGAGAAAGGATAAAGGAAAGTTGGTCATTTTATCATTATATGTTGATGATATGCTGATAGCTGGAAATGACTTAAAAGTTGTGATTGAGGTCAAGTCTTGGCTTTCATCACAATTTGACATAATTGACATGGGAGAAGCTGAGTATATCTTAGGAGTACGGATCATTCGTGATCGATCAAAAAGACTTTTGGGTTTGTCCCAAGAAGCTTATATTACTAAGATATTACAACACTTCAATATGTTTGATTGCAACGTTGAACAAACACCTACAGCGAAAGGTGTTGTTTTGAGCAAAAGTATGTCTCCCAAGACTCCTGAAGAAATAGCCGAGATGAAGAAAAAACCATATGCTAGTGCCATTGGTAGTTTGATGTACACTATGTTGTGTACTCGCCCTGATATAAGCTATGCTGTTGGCTTAGTTAGTCGTTTCCAGTCAAACCCAGGATCGAGACACTGGAAAGCGGTAAAAAGGATATTCAGATATCTCAAAGGAACGGCAGATTATTGTCTCTGCTTCCGAGGGTCAAAATTGAGCTTGAAGGGCTACGCAGATGCAGATTGGGCAGGGGACCTTGACGACAGAAAATCCACATCAGGCTATATTTTTATGTTGAATGGAGGTGCCATTTCATGGAACAGCAAGAAACAGGCTTGTGTAGCACTGTCGACAATGGAGGCTGAGTATGTGGCTTGTGCAGCGGCTGTACAAGAAGCTGTCTGGTTGAGAAGGTTCCTAAAGCATCCGAAGATTGTTGAGGACAGTGGGAGCCCTGTTACATTGTGTTGTGACAATCAAGCTACCATAGCTTTTTCCAAGGATCCTAAATATCACAGCAAAGGCAAGCATATAGAAATTAAATACAATTTTGTAAGGGATATTGTTGACAAGAAAAAGATAATTCTTGAGTACATCCCTACCCGAGCAATGCTTGCAGATCCTTTTACTAAGCCGTTGACTAAAGAATCATTTAATGAACATGTGAAGTCTTTGGGACTACGCAAGATGTAACACATTGTAAATGTATTTGTTACATTTTTAATAAATGAAATGTCATGATTTATTCAGTGTGAATGTATTTGTTACATTTGAAAAAGTCTCGATGAGCATGTTGGCAGGCTGAGATTGGTCCACTCACATGGACAATCGTCTCTATTTGTTGAGTATAAATAGAGGTAAGACCATTATTTATGAGACAGCTTATGTAGTTGTGAAGAGAGACATACTCATAAGTTGAGGTTGCCTTGATTATGTATCAAGATGAGATCATTTATGTAATGATTGAAGTAAATGCACCCACCATTTACTAAACCTGTTTAAAGCCAGATTGGAATTCATAAGTTGAATTCGGATTAGACGTTAGATATGTCTAGATCGAAATCTGTACGATGTTAGATATTTGAGAAAAACATGCACTCTTTTTGGTAGAGAGAAAAACATCGTAGCATGTGATTCATACCACATGTGCTGTAGCGACAATAAGGGTAGTAGAAAAAAGGATCCCTGCTTCTCTATTATGTGAGACCCTTGAGATTATCAGTTAATCTCAATCTTACCCTAAGTGACTATTTAGCTGTCTACTTGAAGTTTTAATCGGTGTTTGCTACTTTAGTGTGTGTCCTATTGACTATGGTTGATTCGGTCTATGGAACATAACTAGGAAAGCGACTGATTAGAATGAATGGATTCTAGCTAAAAAGGAAGATTAAAAAAAAAAATTGGTTTACATCTGTAATACTTATTCACTGGTCGACCAGTTACATTTTTTGTTAAGTGCTTAAAAATGTAATTGTGAATAAAAGTATTGATTTGAGATGTCGAACATGCTCATGACATAGATGTCATATGAGGGATTAGAGATGTTCATATTGATGTAAATATTTAATCTGGGGTAAAAGCAAGTTATTGATGTCTCTGATTCGTTCTATAGAGCAGCTAAGTTAAGTGTAACAACTTTCTTAGCATTAATTGCTCAGTGTGCTTGCTGTCGCACGAACCATTTTCCCTGAAGTATGAATTGAATGCTCCTATATAGTCTTAGTGACTAGATGCTCCTATATGGTCTTTGTGACTGTCTTACATGGTCTTAGTGACTAGATGGCCTATATGGATAGAATTGGACGAGTGGGAGATGTAAGCGTTACGGGAAGTTACGGAAGAGGAAGAAACGCTTCCCCCTCTTCAGCTTCCAACGCCTAAAACAATCAAAGCCTTCATAAACCTCCATCAATGGAGGTAACGTTTGATTCCTCCCTATATAAGATGCGTCCAAATGCAATCCGAGGCATCAGAGAAAAAGAGGCGAGCAGACGAAGAAGAAGGAGCTTCGAAGGTTCTGGGATTTGGTTTGTGATCGATCGAGTTGTGTCCTCGGTGACGTCCTCGTGGCAGCAAGCAGAGGTTGAAGAGAAGAAGGAGAATCACTGTAAGTTTTAATTTTTGCAATTCGTTTTCATGCTTGGAAAGCAACAAAAAGAGTGTCCCATGAGTCGAGACAGGGGATGAGGGAGTTCATCGCAGAGGTGGTGAGTCTCGGCCGGCTCTGCCACAGGAATTTGGTGCCGTTGCTCGGGTACTGCCGCCGGAAACGTGAGCTCCTCCTCGTGTACGACTACATGCGCAACGGTAGCCTCGACAAGTTCCTCCATGATTCCAGCAAGCCGGTGCTGAACTGGGCGGCACGGTTAAAGATCATCAAAGGCGTGGCGGCAGGGCTTCTCTACCTCCACCAAGATTGGGAGCAGGTCGTCATCCACAGAGACATCAAGGCCAGCAACGTGCTGCTCGACGAGGAATTCAATGCGAGGTTGGGAGATTTCGGGCTCGCGAGATTGTACGATCATGGCGCCCATCTGACATCCACCAACGTGGTCGGAACCATGGGGTACCTCGCGCCGGAGCTCGCTCGGACTGGAAAGCCCTCGACCGCGACCGACTTGTTTGCGTTCGGGACGTTCGTGCTGGAGGTCGTTTGTGGCCGGCGGCCGCTGAGCTCCTCGATGGGAGAGCAGGTGGTGCTGGTGGATTGGGTTGTGGAGAACTGGAGAACGGGGTCGATTACGGCGACGAGGGACGCGAGGATGGGGGAGGAGTACGAGGCCGAGGAGGTGGAGCTGGCGCTGAAGGTCGGGCTGCTGTGCTCGCACCCGTTGCCGGCGGCGAGGCCGAGCATGAGGCAGACGATGCGGTATCTAGAAGGGGAGGAATCGCTGCCGGAGCTGTCATCGGCGTACATGAGCTTCAGTGTTCTTGCTCTGCTTCATAACGACGGCTTTGATGATTACCTGATGTCTTTTCCGTCGACTGCGACGGCGATGGGGTCAGCGTCGGCGACGTCGGCGGCAACTGCAACTAGTGTGTATGATTCGAATTGAATTGTTGCAGAACCCAATGAATCTTGTATTTTCGGTTGAGTTCGAATTTCTCGCCGCATACTTCACAGGAATACACAAGCTTAATCAAAAGATACCATCCACAACGAATATGATTATTCATAGGATTGAATTCAATCTGCATTCAATAGCTTAAACCCTTTTAATACATAAAATATTGCTCCCACATGCTGGCTCAGTTGGTAAGATATCTGACCGCTTATTTCGAAAGTCTCAAGTTCGAGAGTCAGTCGCACACGGGAAAAAAAATTAGTTTGCTGACTTAAATCCTCTTGGCCCCAGATGCTTTACCCGACCAGTAAATTGTGATTTGCCTCTCTATGGACATGGACCAACATAAATCGAAATCATATTTATTGATACTTTATGCTAAACCGTAATAATAATCATGATTCAACCTTATGCTTTCAATTAAAGTTCTACATCATATTTATAAACACCTTATGCAAAATTATAATAGTAAATCATGATATCCTAATGTCAAAGAGTTAAAACCTTATACATATATATAAACTTTAGTACATACAATAAGTCAACAAAAAAATATGTATTCATTAATATAGAACATTACACCAAATATAAATTTTCTCTAAATGAGTACTTCATCAAAAGAAATAACACTTATATTCAGCACATGATGATGAAACATCTTGAAAGATAAACCTTTTGTGAATAGATCCGACAACATGAAATCTGTTCTTATATGTTCTATTATTACTTAATCACTCTGAACTTTTTTTTAATCACCAAAAATTTTATACCGATGTATTTAGATTTTGTTATTTTTGAAATATAATTATGCAACTTTATTATTACAGTTGATACTTAATGACGTGTCAATGCTCCCAATAATATGTAATCATGTGATAAAATTCTACATTCATATTTCGTGGTTAGATGTTTTATAGTAGACTATAAATTTTGCCTAACATTCTCACTATATATGGAAGATCCGGACGCGTACATACTTGAGCATATATTAAACTCTTTACTACTGATACATATAAAGGAATTGTTGTATTTTCTTTATCTTAAGTTCACGACGTGGACATTATTACACTTTAATCTATATATCCCTTTACCACAAGTGTGTCGCCAGAAGCATAATTTTGCATGTTATATATACTAAATGAACATCTTTTTAATATAGGCTTTTTGTGAAAGTCCAAGTGTGCACCTTGAACGATCACCATAAATTTGTATACCTAAGACAAAGAAGGCTTCACCATGATCTTTCATAGAAAATTCAACTAATAGAAATGACTTAGCATCAGACATTTATCATTGCTTACAACCAAAATATTGTCCACGTACACAACATGCATGTATAATAAATTTGTTCTTGCTGAACTTGGTATACTAACGTTGATCATTAGGATTCTCCTTAAAACCATATTAAAAAACTACTTGATCAAATTTTCGATACCATTAATGAGATGCCTATTTTAAAACATAAATGAACTTTCTTAATCTACACACTAAGTATTTTGAATCTCCAAATTCAATATTCTCTGACAACATCATGTATATAGTTTTCTCAATGTTTTTGTTGAGAAATATTGTTTTAATTTCCATGTGATGTAACTCTAGGTTATAATGAGTCACAAGTATCATAATTACCCTAAAAGAATTCTTCATTGAAACAAGCTAAAAAAATCTTCTTATAATCAATGTCTTCCTTTTGAGTGAATTCCATAGCGATAAGACGAGCCTTATACTTGAAATATTACCCTATGAATCCCGTTTATTTTTAAATATCTATTTACAACTATCAAATTTCATCCTTTTAGATAATTCGATAATTACTACAAAAATTATTGGTTTTAGCGATTGAATTAGTGACTGATTGATAATTCCATCTCTAATTAGCAATGAAAAATTGAATTTCGTTGCTAATTTAGGGATCAAAATTAGGGTTTTATTTCTAATTTTGATTATTGATTTTCTCTCAATCCTCTCTCCCTCTCTTGCGAATTTGTTCGCGTGCGACCCCGATCTCCAACTAACTACTTTCCTCCCCGATCTCTCCTGTTCACAACCTCTTCTCCTCTCCATCAGTACGCTCCTCCGCCCTTCCCTCTCCTTTTCTCCTCTCCATTGACGGGAACTCGGGGTCGTTAGCTTGGTTGGTTGTGAGTTCACAGCCGCGAGCTTGGCCTAGCCTCGAACTTGTGGCCAGGAGCTTGGTCGCCACGAGCTCAGGGTCGCGAGCTCGTGGCTAAGAGCTTGCCCTCCTACGAGCTCGCGGCTAGGAGCTTGGTTGACTGTAAGCTCGTGGCTAGGAGCTTGGCTCCTCGCAAGCTCATAGCCAAGAGTTTGGTTGGCGGTGAGCTTGGTTGGCAATGAGCTCGTCGCCAACAGCTTGACCTCCATGAGCTCACAGCCAGGAACTTGGCTAGCCACGTGCTCGCGAGCGCGGGCCTGGTTAAGCCACTAGCTCGCGACCATAAGCTTTACCAGTCGTGAGGTCGCAACCATAAGCTTGGCTGGTCATTGTTGGTTTAATCATCCTCGGGTAAAGGTTGACTAGTTTGACTAAGCTCCAGTGGATTCGAGCTTAAGTTTTGATGTTTGACAATATGTGTGAAAAGGTCAAATAGGTCATGGTTGACCATATATTTGACAAGGTGTGAATGATAAGTCAAGTAGGTCAAGGTTAATTGGAGCCTTGACTGGTGAAGTTCTAACTCAAGGGTTAGGCAAAGGAAGTCCTAATGGGAATAGGAAAACCTAGTTGGGAATTAGGTTAAGACCAAGGTGAGTTACTTGGGAGCTAAACGCTTGGAACGAGTGAAGTCTTAGTGGGACTAGACAAACCTAGTTGGGAACTAGGTTAAGTCTAAGGTGTGTTAGCTGTGAGCTAAATTCATGGCACAAGGAAAGCCCTAATGGGACTAGGCAAACCTAGTTGGGAACTAGGTTAAGTTCAAGGTGGGTTAGTTGTGAGCTAAACACTTGGCAAAGAAACCCTAGACTTGTGTTAGACAAGTTAAGCCGTGGGCAATCGATTGGCACTTCACCAATCGATCTGTTAATCGATTGGGAGTTGTTTCTTATAAACAGAAAGGTTGGAAATCAATTGGGTAATCAATAAAGTATTTTCCAATCGATTAGGAGGCTAAAGCTACGAGAGAACAGAATGTGTTGGGTTTCTCGCGAAGAATTAGTGAGGCAGGGAATTGATTGACCAATTAATTCAGTCCAAGCCAATCAGTTGGGCAATCAATTATGCTAATATTTCTTATGAACATAAAGCTTCTGAATCGATTGGGTAATCAATTAGGATCTCTTGAATTGATTGGTATGACTCACCAATCAACTAAGATTTGAAAAAGAGCCATTTCTACAGGTGTAACATTCGGATGCTGACGTGATAATCAATTGGAAAAAGTTGAATTGATTGAGGGCATCGAGTAAACCCTAGAAAAGGGGTTTCCATTGTAGATTGAAGGAAGAGCTCGAATTCATTATTCATGCCAGCTCTTGAGGGTATGGAGGGGAAGTGTTACTGTACTTTTCAAGCATCAAAAGGCTAGATCCAAGCAAGAAAAGCAATGTTTTTACTGTAAATCATTTTTGATTTGGTTTGTAACCTAGTTTGTTTTTTGTCTTGCATTTCTTGTATTCGAGCTTGTACTAGGCTTCTCCACCTCCAGATTGTTTTTGAGAATGAGTGTGTTCATATTAGAGCGGTGCACAAGGTGTGAATCCTTGGATTAATCACCTTAAGGAGGTGGATACCAAGTAAATCAAGGTGTTAGTGATTGTTCATGTCTTCCACCGCAACAAATCTACAACGATCAGAAGTGAGCTATTCACCTCCTCCCCTCTTCTAGCCCTCGACGTGCCCTAAAAAGTGGTATCAGAGTGAGGTCACTCTTCTTTAAACTAATCGCCAAAAGAGCAATGAGGTAGAGGAAGAAGAAGAAGTTGAAGAAGAAATCCTAATTTCAATAAGTCAAAAGACTCATCATTAAGGAGCTCAACTTCAAAAATGGAATTGGGATATGATACCCGAGCACCTCCACCATTCAGAATTAGAAGCTTTGATCATTGGAAGTCAAAGATTAAAATTTTCTTCATGATAGAGATAGAGCAATGATTTGCTCTAATAGAGTGTTTTGAAGCTCCAACGAATAACAAAGGAAAGCTTCCTGAGAAAGACAAATGGATCGAGGAGTAAATCAAGAGATGCGAGACAAATGACAAAATAACCAAATTATTGGTTAGTTTATTACCAAGCACCATCTTAAACAAATTTGGAGAATTTCATGATGCCCAATAGCTATGGACCAAGTTGGTAAAGCTTCATGAAGATCTATCCTCAATGAAACACAACCATTAAGGCAAAGAGGGAAACTCTTTATTTCAAATACAAGAGGAGTCGTAGGTTGAAAGGTATTCAACATCCAAGGAGGAAATTCAAGAAGTATCTGCCTCAAGAATTGAGGAGCATAGACCATTGACAACAGAACAAGAAGAAGCATCATCATCCGAAGTCAATGAGAAAGAAGAATGTGCCACCCCTAGAAGCAAAGGTATAAAAATATCAATTTGTAAAAAATAAAGATCACATTATTTATTTTGAGTGTAGGAAAAAAGGGCACAATAAGAGCAAGTGCCCCAAGTTAGTCAAGAAGAAGGCTCAAGAATGAGAAGTCAAAAGAGGTCAGCCTCGTGATACAAAAAGGCAAGGAGCACATTGTGTGCTTCTTGTGAAATCAAAAGGGACATTATTAGAATTAATATCCAAGGGAGAGGAATTTGACCAAGAATATGTTGGTGTAGTTTGCACTAATGGTCAAACTTGGGTTTTGATGTATGACAAAAAGATTAAAGTTAGTGTGTTATTTTCTAATCTTGTTATCGAGTGTGCAAGATCGAAAGGCTTAAGAACTATCTCTAGGAAGAAGTCCAAGATGGTAGAGTCTTGGCAAAAGTCCAGTTGAGCTTGAGGGGTTGTTTGTTGGCCTAAGTCTAAGGTGGTGGAGTCTTGGTAAAGTCCAGTTGGGCCCGCGGGGATGTCTGTTGAATGAAGTTCAAGTTGGTGAAGACTCGGCAAAAGACCTGGTGGGTTAAGAAGCTAAGTACATCTGCACAAGGTAAATGAGGTATGTCACTGGAGGAGTGAATTCTGGAGAGGATGAGTCCCAATTGGTACTTTAGGTGCAGTCCAACTTAGAATCATTTAGGATTCGGTGCGGCACATGCCCGCCCAAGAGCTGCAAAACCCTACTGCCTCTCGGTGAGTAGGCTTGGCCTTGGTGCTACACATGCCCGGCCAAGAGTTGCAAAACCCTAATGGATCGATGACGTTGCTAGAGGGGGGGTGAATAGCAATTTTCGAACCCCTTTTCTTCCTACACGGTTAGTTGCACAGCGGAATATACAATAAAAATAATAAACAAACACTAACCAATGCTAACACAGAAGATGTACTTGGTATCCACTCCGGGCGGGTGACTAATCCAAGAATCCGTCGGTGGATCAATCCCCGAATAACCTCCGGCTAGCCCTCGTTGCTCCTTGTGGGTGGAGAAACCTCACCACAACACCTTTTGAAGACTTGAGCACAAAGACTACTATCTTGCCTTTAACTAAGACAAGATTCGTCAAGAATCTCAGCCACCACGAAGTCCTCTTTAAATAGGACTCGGGCCGAAACCCTCGCCACCAGTCGACTACCCCCAGGGCAGTCGACTGGTGCCACTGAAATTCGACCGTTGCACCCCAACGTTCGAATTCCCAGCCAACTCACCAGTCACCTACCAGTCGACTGCCCCCAGGGCAGTCGACTAGTCCCAGGACTGAGACCTTTCTGTGAGTTCCATTAGTCGACTGCCCCCAAGCCAGTCGACTGGTCTACTCACCCACCTAATGTTACCCTTCCTGAGTACATTCCACTCCACACTCAAACCCTAGGATTTCCCGAGTACAATCACACTGCACTCGTACCCTCACGACTCGACTGACTCCTCCTCTGCAGCCTCGACTGTTGCCTTCGCGCCCTCTTCATCTTCGGCTCCCGACCCTCGGATGCACGCAAGCCTCCAGCTTGCCTCCATGACATCCTTCACGCATGCCTCGAATCCACGCCCATCAGCTCATCGTCCCTGCTCTCCAAGGTCCCTCAGGTGCACACAAGCCTCCAGCTTGTCTCCATTCCACCCTTCACCGTACCAAGGCCGTTCAGTCAAGTCGATATGTGTAACCTGTACAACCTGCACACTCAACATACACGTATAAGAACACAAGAATAAACCTAACTTAAACCCTTTGCCCAAACATCAAAACACTTGGTCGCTCCGGACCACAGATTGCCTCAACAATCTCCCCCTTTTTGATGATTGGCAATACGTTTAAGTTAGGGAAAGCAAAATAGTAGTCAATAGCAAAAACAATGCATATCCAATGCAAAAATGGATCCTATCCCAAGGCATCCCACACCTAACCCTCCAAGTTAGGATTTTCCACACCTAACCCTCCAAGTTAGGACTTTCTCACACCTAGCCCTCCAAGCTAGGACTTTCTCACACCTAACTCTCCAAGTTAGGACTTTTCACTAAAACGGACTTTTTAAAGCTTTTCCCAAGCTCCCCCTACACTAGACTTACAAAGGCTTTTTAAGAACCTCTCTAAGGTTCCCCTTACGCCAAGAATGGAGCAACCATGCTCCCCCTTAATCTTAGCTCGCCCTAACCTAGGGTTTCTAGCAATGGTAAGTTTGGTTTCCCAACTTAAACTCAAACTTCTCCCCCTTTGTCATACATCAAAAAGACCCCAATAATATCCCAATTATTGGTTCTTTCAATCCCCAATTATTATAAACAACGTGTACTAGCTCCCCATACACTTGTTTTTCATCATTTGGACACATACCCAGCTGCTGAAACAAAATTCAACCTTCACCAGTCGACTGCCCCCCAGGGCAGTCGACTGATACTTTGAAAATCAGAATTTCAGCCTTTCTGACGAAATTCAGAAATGCGCCAGAAATTCCACAAATCTCCAAAAATTTCCAAATTTTGTGGAGGCATTTGTGGTACTCATACCTACTTGGGGAAAATACATTCCAAAATATATCTATCACCATTCTCAAGTTTGACACAAAATCCAAAACTTGCTAAAAACTTCAATCAAACCTTGCCCTAAAGCCCTAGTTTTGGTTTTCTCTTGATGTCTTTGCCCATGCCAACCCACAATACGTCCCTAACATTGATTTACATGGCAATTACACACCAAAAACTAATTTTCATGCAATATGACCCCAATGTCATATTTTCATGCATGAAACTCAAAAATACCGTGCCAAAACCCAAGAATTAAGACTTAAGTCCGTCTCCAATTCCTTTGGCACACTCCGTGGTCCATCTAGACCTTTAGGAGGAACCCTCCAAAGATCCATTCACCATATATCCCAAGGACTCCTAGAGCTCCCCCTTGAGCTCTTAGCCCTAGCCACCTCCCTAGATGACTCAACAAACACTAGACCACGTCGGTGTTCTCCCGGTGACTCTTGGCCCACAAACTCAACCCTCTTAACCTTAGACACCTTGTCTTTGGTTAAGTCATTTCTTTTTTCCTTTAAATGACACCCCTTTGTCATTTTTGAACTCCCCCTTCTTGCCATAATCATATGCTACCCTAGCATATTTCTTTCCCTTGGCATGTGAGTTCTTAGATCGGTATCCCAACCCCGATCTATCATTGGTGCGATTTAAACCACCCAACACCATGTCTAGACCCTTTGATCCAATCGTGAATCTTTCTAGGGCCTTTTCTAAAGTATCAAGCCTTGCCCTCAAGGCTTGATTTTCCCTTTCTAAGTTTTGAACCTTTGAGTCCATGTGTCCATTTTGAACATTTCTAGACTTACCCTCCTTTCTAGGCGCATTCCTTCCCTTCTTGGGATTAATGCCATGATCCTTAGATACAAAAGTCTTAGGTCTATCATGATGCATGCTTTTCCTAGGGTTTTGATCTACCTTGTTAACCCTAGTCCTATTATGATATTTAAAACCTAAATTATGCACCATTAAGCATTTTTCATTAACTCTAGCATGCATGGAGGGATGATTAACATTATTTCTAATATGTAATGAGGAACTCGAAATTGAATTACATTTTACCCTAGGGTTAGGAATTACCTCCCTTACCCTTGAAGTTTCCCCTTGATGTGATCTTCTTCTCTTCTTTCTTTCCTCCTTCTCCCATCTTCTTAGATGCTCCATTTTCTTTATTTCTCCTTTTCTAGGACACTTAGTATGGTAGTGCCCTAGCTATCCACATGTGAAGCATCGGATCTTCTTCTTTTTAGCTTGGGCCTCTTCATTCCTACAACCCACGTTAGATTTAAAAGATTTTGAAATGAGTTTAGATTTTACCTCCTTTTTACCTTTCGGGCACTTGTCCTTGTAGTGCCCCTTTTCGTTGCAACCAAAGCATGTGATGTGCTCCTTTCTCTTGGCTTTGGTGGAGGTTGAGGTTTCTTATTGCTCTTGTATGGATGAGGGTCTCTCCTCCCCCTCAATCCTTGAAGTTGATGCTTCCTCTTCTTCTCTTGAGGTGGATGCCCTCTCACTCCCTTCTTCTCCTTTACTTGAGGATGTGGGCATTTCACTTGACGAGGTAGATGACTCTTCTTCCTCCTCTTGGTCTTCTTGGACTATTGACCGTACTTCTCCGGGCTCTTCAACTCTTTGAATTGATGTAGGGTTCTCATGATATCTTTTCAACTTATCCCATAATTCACATGCGTTTTGGTATTCCCCTACATCACTCAAAATTTTATTAGGCAAAATATTTTTCAAAATACTAATTACCTTCTCATTGGACTGAAATTGTTCTTGTTGATCTTTGCCCCAATATCTAGGATGAAGCCTCTTTCCGTGCTTGTCTTTTGGAACTTTGAAGGGCTCTTCAAGTGCAATTCTATATTCCCACTCCATCGTGAACCACGTCTCCATTCTCGACTTCCAATACCCGAAATCTTCATGGTCGTAGGGCGGTGGAGTGTAAATATCGTCCCCAAATTTGTCTTCCATTTTCTTCTTCCTCTAGCGAGTGCTCCCTCGGCGGTTAGTCCGATCAAGAGCGGTCCTTCGCTCTGATACCAACTGATGGATCAATGACATTGCTAGAGGCGGGGGTGAATAGTAATTTTCGAACCCCTTTTCTTCCTACACGGTTAGTTGCACAGCGGAATATACAATAAAAATAATAAACAAACACTAACCAATGTAAACACAGAAGATGTACTTGGTATCCACCCCGGACGGGTGACTAATCCAAGAATCTGTCAGTGGATCAATCCCCGGATAACCTCCAGCTAGCCCTCGTTACTCCTTGTGGGTAGAGAAACCTCACCACAACACCTTTGAAGACTTGAGCACAAAGACTACTATCTTGCCTTTAACCAAGACAAGATTCGTCAAGAATCTCAGCCACCACGAAGTCCTCTTTAAATAGGACTCAGACCGAAACCCTCGCCACCAGTCGAGTGCCCCCAAGGCAGTCGACTGGTGCCACTGAAATTCGACCGTTGCACCCCCAACGTTCGAATTCTCAGCCAACTCACCAGCCACCTACCAGTCGACTGCCCCTAGGGCAGTCGACTGGTCCCAGGGCTGAGACATTTCTGTGAGTTCCATCAGTCGACTGCACCCAGGCCAGTCGACTGGTCTACTCACCCACCTAAGGTTACCCTTCCTGAGTACATTCCACTCCGCACTCAAACCCTAGGATTTCCCGAGTACAATCACACTGCACTCGTACCCTTACGACTCGACTGACTCCTCCTCTGCATCCTCGACTGTTGCCTTCGCGCCCTCTTCAACTTCGGTTCCCGTCCCTCGGATGCACGCAAGCCTCCAGCTTGCCTCCGTGCCATCCTTCACGCATGCCTCGAAGTCCGCGCCCATCAGCTCATCATCCCTGCTCTCCAAGGTCCCTCAGGTGCACACACGCCTCCAGCTTGTCTCCATGCCACCCTTCACCGTACCAAGGCCGTTCAGTCAAGTCAATATGTGTAACCTGTACAACCTGCACACTCAACATACACGTATAAGAACACAAGGGTAAACCTAACTTAAACCCTTTGCCCAAACATCAAAACACTTGGTCGCTCTGGACCACAGATTGCCTCAACAAACCCTACTGCCTCTCGGTGAGTAGACTTGGCCTCGGTGCTGCACATGCCTAGCCAAGAGCTGCAAAACCCTACTGCCTCTCGGTGAGTAGGCTTGGCCTTGGTGTTGCACATGCTGCACATGTCCGGCCAAGAGCTGCAAAACTCTACTGCCTCTCGGTAAGTAGGCTTGGCCTCGGTGCTGCACATGCCTGGCCAAGAGCTGCAAAACCCTATTGCCTCTCAGTGAGTAGGCTTGGCCTCGGTGCTGCACATGCCTGGCCAAGAGCTGCAAAACCCTACTACCTCTCCGGGAGTAGGCTTGGCCTCGGTGCTGCACATGCTCGGCCAAGAGCTGCAAAACCCTACTGCCTCTCGGGGAGTAGGCTTGGCCTCGGTGCTGCACATGCCCAGCCAAGAGCTGCAAAATCCTACCCAAGAGCTGCAAAACCCTACCCAAGAGCTGTAAAATTCTATTGTCTCTCGGTGAGTAGGCTTGGCCTTGGTGCTTCACATGCCTGGCCAAGAGCTACAAAACCCTACTACCCCCATGGAACGCTTGTTTCTTCAGACTTGGCTGTTAGCCCGTAGCCGCTTAGGGTAGAGGGGAACCTCGGCTCTCACTTTGAAGTAGGGCACTGGCCGGAGACAGAACATTTTAAGGGGGGCAAGAAATTACTCAAAAGAAGTCCACGGACGCTTGCATTTAGTGCTGAAACAATTATGTTGATGCAGTCTGGCCCGGTTGTTGTTTTGGTGTTTGACAATGATTTAAGTTTGGTTGAGCAAATTATGGTTAAGTCCTGATCAGTGATTAGGCACGGGTTGATTGAAATCCTAACCTGGAGGGTTAGGTGTGTGAAATCCCGGTGAGTGAAGCGGGGTCCTGGTGAGTGAAGCCAGGTGTTGGAAATCCCGGTGAGTGAAGCCGGGTCCTGGTGAGTGAAGCCAGGTGTGGAAAAGTCCTAACTCGGAAGGTTGGGTGAAAAGTCCTAGCTTGGAGGGCTAGGTGAAAAGTCCTAATTTGGAGGGTTAGGTGAAAAGTCCCAACTGGAGGGTTAGGTGAAAAGTCCTGGCTTGGAGGGTCAGGTGCCTAGCTTGGAGGGCTAGGTTGGATAAGGGTCTAACTCGGAGGGGTTGGGTGAAAAGTCCTAGCTTGGAGGGCTAGGTGAAAAGTCCTAGCTTGGAGGGCTAGGTGAAAAGTCCTAACTTGGAGGGTTAGGTGCAAATTCCCAACTTGGAGAGTTAGATTGAAAAATCCTTAGCTTGGAGGGCTAAGGTGAATGAAATCCTAGCTTGGAAGGCTAGGTCTGCGTCCCTGGATCGGTCTGGTGACCGATCAGGGAGTTGACACGCTGCTCCTTCGTGGATCGGTCTGGTGACCGATCCAGCGATATCTGATCGGTCTGGTGACCGATCAGGGAGTGTGTGTTTCACTCACTGCACAGCTCCTGATCGGTCTGGTGACCGATCAGGGAGCGAACAGTGAGTTGAGTTCCCTTGCTAATCAGGTCCAGAACGGTCCGGTGACCGATCAGAGACTTAGGATTTGATTAAAGAATCACTGTTCACTCAAGCCTGATTGGTCTGGTGACCGATCAGGCAGGAGCCTGATTGGTCTGGGGACCAATCAGGAGTGTGCAGAAACTGCTGGATCGGTCTGGTGACCGATCAGGCTCCTCCCTGATCGGTCTGGGGACCGATCAGGAGCAGAACTTTAATTCAAATACGCTGTCAAAAGCTCTGATCGCGTCTGTTTTCACTGCCGATTCTCTGATACATTGCTGATATGGTTTGATATGCATTGCTAAGCCTCTATTGGAGTGTGCAGGTGATAGCAGGTGATTCAAACACTCAAGGAGGGTCAATGGGAGGCTTTCCGTTGAGCAGGTTTGGCTGTTTCTCATTCTCAGGTTTCAACGGGCAACTGACGCAGCTGGCGACTGACGGAGACTTAGTTGGAGAGGGAGTCTTCAGTGGACTGAGTGCTCAGGGAGGTCAGTGGGTTCAGGCTGACTCAGTGGATGCTGATGAAGCTTGTGATGGTGAGCAGAGCTAAGTGATGAAGCGGAGGCAGAGGAGACGAGGCGAACGAGACAGACAGAAAACTTGGGAAGTTGTTGCTGGGCTGTGTTCGTGCTCTCTGCTGCTTTGTTCTTGAGCAATCTTGTTGCATTCCTGTGAGAGCTTTGTGAGCTTCCCTTCTCGAGTGTCTCGTGTGCTTAATCTTGTATTCATCTACTGAGACAGCTTGTGGAGAGGTTACTCCACCGAGAAGGAGGCGCTTGATATCCGGTGTTCACCGGGGCTTGATCTGCTGACGATCAAGGGATCGCCCACCTCACGGGCACGCCAAGGAGTAGGGGCAAGTTATCCTCGAACCTTGTACATCTCCGTCTTAGCGTTTGGTTGGTTTGAGTTTCTTTCTCTGCTTAGTTTCTTTGTTCTGCATTTGCTTCCGCTGCCTAACTCTAAAGTGCAGAATAGTTTTGAAAAGCTCAAGAAATTGTGATTGCCTATATTCACCCCCCCTCTATAGCCATCTCGTTCCCAACAAGTGGTATCAGAGCTTGGGGCTCTGTTCACGGCTTAACATCCAAGAGCTTACAACAAGATGGCTATGGGAAGAGAAGGCTACAGCACAAACCGACCTCCATTCTTTGATGGCACAGATTTTCCATATTGGAGGTCAAGGATGGAGTTCTATCTCAAGACCAACATCAGTGTGTGGTTTGCCGTGAAGGAGGGCTTCATCCTTCCAAGAGATGGTGAAGGAAAAGAGCTAGACTTCTCCATGTGGTCAGCTGAGCAAATCAAAAGGGGAGAAGCAAATGCTAAGGCTGTGGTCACGTTGCAATGTGGGATGACCAAGGACCAACTTATCAAAGTTGGTCCCTTTACAAGTGCAAAGGACCTATGGAACAAAATCTTTGAGCTCCATGAGGGAACTCAAGACACCCGGAGAGCCAAGGAGGATTTGCTTCACAGCCAACTCCAAAACCTCACCATGGGAGAAAATGAAAAGGTAAGTGAACTCCATGGACGGGTTAAAGAAGTGTTGAATGGTCTTCACTCCATTAATGAGAAGGTAGAGAACCGAGATCTAATAAGGTATGTTCTCAAAGCTTTTCCTAGGAATGCCTTGTGGTCATCCATGGTGGATGCTTACAAGGTGTCCAAGGATTTATCTTTTGTTAAGTTAGAAGATCTATTTTGTGAAATAGAACTACATGAGATCTCTAACAAAAGTTCAAAAGAGAAAGGTATTGCTTTAGTGGCAGGTGACAACAAGAAGAAGAAGGGGAAGAAGAAGGAGAAGGAAGCCTCTTCATCTTCATCCTCATCCGAGTCCGAGTTCGAGGAGGAGGGCAGCTGGTCTTCTTCCTCCGAGATGGCCAACTTTGTTAGAAGAATGATGAGGAAGAGCCGGCGCCTCAAGGGTAAAGGTAACCCGAGTGAAGTTAAATTTGATAAGTCTAATATTACATGTTATGAGTGTAGCAAGAAAGGACATTACAAGGATGAATGTCCAAAGTTAAAGAACAAGAAGGATAAATCAAAGAAGAAAAGGAAGGCCTTGAGGGCCACATGGGATGACTCCTCTTCTAGTTCATCCGAAGAAGAGGAGGAGAAGTACACTCATCACCGTGCCCTCATGGCACTAGAGGACTCGAGAGAAGAAAGTGATAACAAGTCAAGCTCCTCAACCACGCCTTCATCATCTTCGGATGATGAAGAGGTAATCTCTCCGGAATTAGATAAGTGTTATCGGACAATAGCATGTTTAGCTAAATTATTAAAGAAATCAAAGAACAAAGTTAAATCTTTAAAATTAGAAATAGAAGAATTAAAATCCTCTAAGGATGAGGATATTAATGACTTGCATGTTCAAAATCTTGAGGATGAAAATAAGGGTTTGAAGGGTGAAATTGAAAATCTCAAGAATATTCTTGGGAAATTTTCAACAAGTTCAAAAACCCTAGATATGATCTTGAACTCACAAAAAGCGGTTTACAACAAGGTTGGCTTAGGTTACCAACCAAAAGAATCAAGTTTCATGTCATTAATGTCAAGAACCCAATTTAGATCATCAAATGATTCTAGGGTTCAAAAGGTGAGGAAGAGAATGACTAAGGCATGGGTGCCAAAGTCTTTCATTGTAGATGCATTAGGTCCCAAAATTTGGGTACCTAAAACCTCCATATTTAGAATTGTATAGCTTTGATTGAGGGGGAGCATCTATCAACATAGGTTGTTGATAAGTGGTGCTCCAAACCCAAGGCTAAGGTTACACTAGTTTCAAAATAAGTCAACAAGCCTTGGAAATTATTTTTATATATTGCATGAAGGGTTTAGATTCACACATAATTTGCTCTTGCCATGAATGACTTAGAATAATTGGTTTTACTTGTTACAATTTGTGTTTTCATGCAAGTTATGGTTTATGAAATGTCTTATCTCAAGCCCAAGTATGCCATGAGTGTCTTGTATGTGTTATAACACATGAATGCATGTTTAAGGACAAGATGAACATATAGTTTGGGCTGATCATTATAAAAATCTCACAAGGCATCACCATGAGTTTTAAAATTCACTGTTTAACCTTCTATGACCTAGTGATTCCCTTGTATCAAACTAAGGTTTCTTGATATGATCATGCTTTGATATAAACATGTTTTGATACTCAAGTTCATGCTTAGAAAATACTATCATGTTATGACACAAATCATGATATATATTTTGATTAAGGGAACCTTTAGAATCAAATGGATTACCTCTATGTTTTGACATCAATCATGTTGACCATGTTTTGGGAATTTGGTATTAGTATCATATATTGATGATTGTTTGAAGAAATCTATTTTGATTGAAGGAACCCTTAGGAACAAACGGATTACACATGATTGTATTAGGGTTTAGGAATGGTTGAGATTTGAAACAAAGTTGATTTCATAGTTTCTGAAATTTTGTTTCTGAAACTGAAAAACCATTCTGTATCATCCCTGATTGGTCCACCGACCGATCAGGGGTGCTTCTGATCGGTCTGGTGACCGATCAGACCAACTCTGATCAAGGAACTCCCAGATCGTTCCAAATTGATCCAAAACCTCCTCAAACCAATATCTTCTTGTCGAATTGTATCAGTTTAATGATAATACCACATACAAATCTGATACAAACCGATTACAATTGAAACATATTTGATCATCCATTAGTACAACCCTGGTACTAAGGGAGCACAAATTTGTTTAAGTGATACAACCTGGTACTTAATAGTGATTTGATACAAACCTATGTTGGGATGTTCAAATTCATAAGAAAGGGTTTGTTGAGTCATGACTCTTGATCTTAATGTCGTGTTTTGGAAATTTTTCTGAAATGACGAATATTAATAGAGTCATCTCCCCTGTTATGGAATGCAAATTGTTAATGCAGTCTGTTCAGGAACGTATCAGAGTTTCAGAAATTTTTCTGAAATCCGATCGCTCCCCAGACTAATCAGATATACTTCTGTATCAAGTAATCAACGACCCTGATCGGTCAAGGAGACCAATCAGGACTATGTGTCAGATACAGATGTATTCCTTACCTGTCATATGAAGCATATATGTATTTGACCATGATATACTTCTGTATATGCCTTCACATGAAACTCCAAATGTTAATGCAGTCTGATCTTGAATGAATCAGAATTACAGAAACTTTTCTGAGAACTGATTGTTCATAGATACATCAGAAATTTTTCTGTATCAATCATAAGTCTGATGAAGCTGCATTATTACTTGTCATAAGAAACATATACATGTTTGACCATGATATATTTCTGTATATGTTTTCATATGCATTTCAACAATTATCCTTTGATCATTTTGGGTTTGGGGAGAGACCCGCGTTTGAGGGGGAGGTATGTTTAAACTTAATAACCATACCCTTTTCGATGTTTGACAAAGGGGGAGAAAATGAATGATTAAGTTTATGGTTATTATAGGGGGAGGATCATGATTCCCTTATGAGAATTGAACGGGCTTCAATTGATTGATACCTAAACTTAAATCGGGTTGTCAAACAACAAAAAGGGGGAGATTGTTGATGCAGTCTGGCCCGGTTGTTGTTTTGGTATTTGACAATGATTTAAGTTTGGTTGAGCAAATTATGGTTAAGTCCTGATCAGTGATTAGGCACGGGTTGATTGAAATCCTAACCTGGAGGGTTAGGTGTGTGAAATCCCGGTGAGTGAAGCGGGGTCCTGGTGAGTGAAGCCAGGTGTTGGAAATCCCGGTGAGTGAAGCCGGGTCCTGGTGAGTGAAGCCAGGTGTGGAAAAGTCCTAACTCGGAAGGTTGGGTGAAAAGTCCTAGCTTGGAGGGCTAGGTGAAAAGTCCTAATTTGGAGGGTTAGGTGAAAAGTCCCAACTGGAGGGTTAGGTGAAAAGTCCTGGCTTGGAGGGTCAGGTGCCTAGCTTGGAGGGCTAGGTTGGATAAGGGTCTAACTCGGAGGGGTTGGGTGAAAAGTCCTAGCTTGGAGGGCTAGGTGAAAAGTCCTAGCTTGGAGGGCTAGGTGAAAAGTCCTAACTTGGAGGGTTAGGTGCAAATTCCCAACTTGGAGAGTTAGATTGAAAAATCCTTAGCTTGGAGGGCTAAGGTGAATGAAATCCTAGCTTGGAAGGCTAGGTCTGCGTCCCTGGATCGGTCTGGTGACCGATCAGGGAGTTGACACGCTGCTCCTTCGTGGATCGGTCTGGTGACCGATCCAGCGATATCTGATCGGTCTGGTGACCGATCAGGGAGTGTGTGTTTCACTCACTGCACAGCTCCTGATCGGTCTGGTGACCGATCAGGGAGCGAACAGTGAGTTGAGTTCCCTTGCTAATCAGGTCCAGAATGGTCCGGTGACCGATCAGAGACTTAGGATTTGATTAAAGAATCACTGTTCACTCAAGCCTGATTGGTCTGGTGATCGATCAGGCTGGAGCCTGATTGGTCTGGTGACCGATCAGGTAGGAGCCTGATTGGTCTGGGGACCAATCAGGAGTGTGCAGAAACTTTGGATCGGTCTGGTGACCGATCAGGCTCCTCCCTGATCGGTCTGGGGACCGATCAGGAGCAGAACTTTAATTCAAATACGCTGTCAGAAGCTCTGATCGCGTCTATTTTCACTGCCGATTCTCTGATACATTGCTGATATGGTTTGATATGCATTGCTAAGCCTCTATTGGAGTGTGCAGGTGATAGCAGGTGATTCAAACACTCAAGGAGGGTCAATGGGAGGCTTTCCGTTGAGCAGGTTTGGCTGTTTCTCATTCTCAGGTTTCAACGGGCAACTGACGCAGCTGGCGACTGACGGAGACTTAGCTGGAGAGGGAGTCTTCAGTGGACTGAGTGCTCAGGGAGGTCAGTGGGTTCAGGCTGACTCAGTGGATGCTGATGAAGCTTGTGATGGTGAGCAGAGCTTAAGTGATGAAGCGGAGGCAGAGGAGACGAGGCGAACGAGACAGACAGAAAACTTGGGAAGTTGTTGCTGGGCTGTGTTCGTGCTCTCTGCTGCTTTGTTCTTGAGCAATCTTGTTGCATTCCTGTGAGAGCTTTGTGAGCTTCCCTTCTCGAGTGTCTCGTGTGCTTAATCTTGTATTCATCTACTGAGACAGCTTGTGGAGAGGTTACTCCACCGAGAAGGAGGCGTTTGATATCCAGTGTTCACCGGGGCTTGATCTGCTGACGATCAAGGGATCGCCCACCTCACGGGCACGCCAAGGAGTAGGGGCAAGTTATCCCCGAACCTTGTACATCTCCGTCTTAGCGTTTGGTTGGTTTGAGTTTCTTTCTCTGCTTAGTTTCTTTGTTCTGCATTTGCTTCCGCTGCCTAACTCTAAAGTGCAGAATAGTTTTGAAAAGCTCAAGAAATTGTGATTGCCTATATTCACCCCCCCCCCTCTATAGCTATCTCGTTCCCAACAAATTACACACTTATCTTATGAGAAAAAACTGAAAAAGAATAAGAAAATGCGGCAGGCGAGGAGCGACCAGGGAGTCAGGGCCCAGGTCAGGGAGGATCCTATAGTTCATGCTCTTCCGGCGTGAGCTCGTTCCAGACCCGACGGGCAGTTATAGCGCTCAAGTCGAAGCCTGGTTTCAGCAGTTCATCTTTCTCCAACTAACTGATAGCGCCATAGAAGCCCTGTTTGCAGTGCTTCAATGCCTGTACGGCTAAAATCTCAGCGTATTCCTCCGACTGCAGGAACTTAGCCTTGGACTCCACCTTGGCCTTGGACAGTTGGGCTACATGATCACTCTGCTGCTGCTGTAGCTTGGCCTCAACCTCCTCCTTGGCGGCTGATGGACCCAGAATAGATGTCACGAATGTGAGTCTCAAATTTAGATATTTGTAAAACTGAAAACCCTTTGGCTAACAAAGATTATATGTAGTAGAGGGGCCTCAGATCGTATTTTTCCAAGGACTAGTTGAATGAATGTTTAACTCGAGCTTGCAAGGTTTATTTGTCGTTTGATGTTTTGGATTTTCTAGATAAAATGAGGTTTTTTGTGATAAGGAAATGGCAGCAACAATACGAAGCAGAATAAAATGAGCTTAACTAAAGTACGGAACAAATTGAGAAATTACAAGAACTGAACTTAACCTAATTGACAATTGAGCAAGTAAATTCAACTCTTGAATTGAAATTAAAGAACTAATTGCAGGTAGTAAATTGCAGAGAATTAATTGCAAATAAACGAATTACAAGACAAAGGAAATTAGAACAAGACATTCTTAAGAACTTGAATTGGAGTATAGTTGAGAACAAACTTAACAACTTGAAGAATTAAGTGCTTAAAACCAAAAATTATCCTAGTTAAACATCAGATCAAGTTTATCATCAAGTCTCCCCTTTGCCGTTACACAAAGGTTGAGTAAGAAACCCTCTAAACTCAAAAATCATTGAAGAAAACTCCCCTGCTCAGCTTGCTGCGAAGTGAACTGCTCTGCTCTTCCTGATCGGTCAACCGACCGATCAGGTCTTCCTCTGATCGGTCACGGGACCGATCAGAGTCAGTTCTGTCCGATCAACCCGATCGGTCAGAAGCTGAAACCCGAACTCCTCTTGACGCCGCTGATTCGCGATCGAACCAAAACCCTTCAGAACTGCGTCGGAGAACCCCTCCTATCAATCCTTCAGCTTCGGCCGATGGAATCCAGCGATCAACAATGGATCAGACAGTGAAAACCAGCTTCGGCAAGACCCTCACCTTAGCTCCTCAGCTGCAGATTTGGATTAGCAAATTGAACAAAGTAAGTTACCTAGATGACCTGAAAACTTGAAGACGAACAAATCTGATGGGTCGCGCGCGATCTAAGGAAGAAAACTGCAAGGAAATCGATGAAGAAATGAAGAAGAACACAGAAGAAAACTGGATCTGTGATGGAGTCTTGGTGACATGCGACGACAACGCTGTGACCTGGGGAGAATAATTGCTTATATACTTTGAAACGAACGACTGAGATTGTTTAGGACTCATCCAACGGTCGGATCTTCTCCGATCTGAACCAAACTCCCCAGATCTTAATCAATGGTTCTGATCTACCTGTCCTTAGCTTGGATCAACCAGATCAGTGGCGGATGGCTCAGATCCTCCTTTTTCTTGAATGGATGGTCTAGATCATCTTGAGCTTGATCCAACGGTCAGATTGCTTCTGATTTGGATGAAATTTTCAGATCATGATCTATGGTCATAATTGACTCTATCTTGAACTCAGATTGATCAGAAGTTGACCAATGGCTCAGATCTAACCGTTCTCTTGAATGGGCGGCTCATATTAATCCAAGGCTTGATCCCTTTGATCCGGATCCAATTCTGGCTCAAGTTTGACTCAGTCTGATCTAGGTCCATGGTCAATTGAAACCTACAAAATGATATTCAAATTTTAGTGCCAAAATACCTCCAATATATAAAGATTTGAATCAAAAGCTAAAATAGAGGTAATTCATGAAACTTAATGTAAATGCAAACTTAAGGATGTAAAATGTGGATCAAACATGGATTTTAGAGCTTAAAATAATCAACAAAATGGTAGTTATCAGCAGCCTTCAGCGTTGCCACCTCCTTGAGCAGACAATCCTGAGCCCCCATCATTTCTTGGAGCTTCTGGGTAGCAGCGGAAGCTTGGGCCTGGGCCTGAGTAACCTGCTCCTAGAGGTTGGCAGCATAAGAGGTCGATAACTCTAAGTCGTATTCTTTCAGTCATTAGGCGCTCCCGTTCCTCATTTCAATCCTCGAAGTCTTTCTTTGTAGATTGCAGGAGTCTGACACGATCAGACAGCTCCTTCGTTTGAGTTTGGAGTTGATCCCACTCCTGGGACAGTTTCTGCAGGTCCTCAGTGAGGGCTTGGTTCTTCTCGGACCCGAGACGCTCCCAGAGTCTATAACCGTGTAAAGTATCCTCAAAAGCTATTAAGGTGTTGAGGTAATGCTCGATCTTCACCTAGAGCGCTCGGCTGACCTTCAACTGTAGGAGGCCGACCTCGCGGGTCCGGCTGGCCTCCGCCTCCGCGTCCGCCACTTGCTGGAGAAGGTCTTCAGTGACTCCCCCAGAGCACAATAGGCGGCTCGTATCTGCACAATTGAAGGCAACCTACAAGGTGGATCAAAGATAGTCAAGGCAAGACAACAAAATAGAGAGGAAGAACTCAAATATAATCATCGTCAGTAGAGACTGATGTAGCATACCCAGATATTGAGATGATCAGCCAAGCGCCCCAGCCGAATGGGAGGAGAAAGAATTTCCTTAGCAAGGAGCCCTGACTGGCTAGGGACATCTCTCAGGTCGGGGACGTCCTCCTCTGAGCTAGAAGTCCGCTGCTGACCATCTGAGGGCGCCCCCTTTATCCGAATGGATTGGGAACCCTTTGTCGCCGTCTTCTTCGCCACAGGGACCTTCCGGTGAGAGCTGAGCACGTCCTTGGACACCTCCTTACCGCAGAGGGCAGCGGTAAGGTCTGTCGGAGGAACCAGGTCGTCGACGATGGGAGCAGGGGCCACGGCAGCGGGGGAAGAAGCTTCTTCCCGAACTCTCGGGAGCCAAGAAGTTGCATCCTCGTCGGTAGCAGGGTGTAGAAACTCCGAGGATATGCCCTTCTTCAACCTCTTCAGGGGGTGATCCCTATGGACTAGCCTCTTTCGCTGACTTTTCTCGGTAGCTTGGGTCTCGGATGGTGCGACAGAGGGAGAGGGTGTAAATTCTCCCTCTGGTGCCTCGGCAGGAGAGACACTGGAACCCCCTGCAGGGTCCGTTGGCAGCTCTAACGCTCCAATATCTTGGGGAACCTCTGGGGGCTCTCGGTCTCCTGAGGGCTCGGCCACTTCCTCGCAGCCCTCGACGGAGGCGCCCACAGGAGAAGAAGAAGCTGAAGCGGGAACCAGCGTCTGTTTGTTGACCTGGTCCCACTTTAGGATCCAATTCATAACTTAGGAAAACATGACGTCGTCTATAAAAGAGAGACAAAAGGGCATCAGTTAGCATTCACAAGAAAATGTACGAGACAAAAAGGAACTTATGAAGACTAGGGCTAAGGCTCGTGACTTTCAGACTGAGATCGGCCTGATAAAGGAGGTCCTCGCAGTGCACCAATTGGAGGTCGTGAAACTCCATCTATGTCAGGATACCTCTACCATACTGATATCCCGTGTCCTGCTAGAAGTCGCCAAGGTCTGGGATAGGCGGCAGGCTTTCCGTCCAGTGGATAGGACTAAAGGGACACTCAGGGAGCTAGATATAAAAGAACCGTTCCTTCCATCCCTTGTGGGAGGAAGGAAGACCCCCCAGAAACCTATGACCAGAACGAGCAATAAAGCCGAATGCCCCTCGAGACCCGACCAGAACGAAGAAAAAATGGAAGAAGCGGGGGATCAGAGGAATGTCAAAAAGTTTGAAGAGTACAAAAGCTCCACCCATCTGGGCAAAGGCATTCGGAGTCATTTACTGCAGAGGGATTCCAAAGTATTTACCAATACTCATGTAAAAAGTGTTGATGCAGTCTGATCCGATTGTTGTTTTGGTGTTGACACCGATTTAAGTTTGGTTGAGTAAATTCAGATTAAGTCCTGGTCAGGGACTGGGAACGAATCCCGGTGAGTGAAGTCGGGTCCCGATGAGTGAAGCCGGGTCCCGGTGAGTGAAGTCGGGTGATGGAAACCCCGGTGAGTGAAGCCGGGTGATGAAAACCCCGGTGAGTGAAGCCGGGTGATGGAAACTCCGATGAGTGAAGCCGGGTGATGGAAACCCCGATGAGTGAAGCCGGGTCCTAGTGAGTGAAGTCAGGTGACTGAAATCCCGGTGAATAAAGCCGGGTCCTAGCGAGTGAAGCTAGGTGGTAGAGACCCCGGTGAGTGAAGCCGGGTCTCGGTGAGTGAAGCCGGGTGATGGAAACCCCGGTGAGTGAAGTCGGGTCCCAGTGAGTGAAGCCGGGTGATGGAAACCCTAGTGAGTGAAGCGGGATCCTAGTGAGTGAAGCCGGGTGACTGAAATCCAGGTGAATGAAGCCGGGTCCTAGCAAGTGAAGCTAGGTGGTAGAAATCCCGGTGAGTGAAGTCGGGTCCTAGCGAGTGAAGCTAGGTGACTGAGCATGAGTCAGCCAAGTGACTGGATCGGTCTAGAGTCCGATCAGGAGTTGGCACGAACTCCCTTGTTAATAGATCGGTCTGGTGACCGATCCAGGGAGTCTAATCGTTCTGGTGAACGATCAGAAAGAGAACAGAATGTTGGTGCAGGAAGCACCATATCGAACCTTGTTTTGATATTGGCAAAGGATTCAAAGTTAAGTACTATTTGTGATCTAACAATGTTTACTTGAGTATGCAGATTGAAGTCCTAGCGAAGGACTGCTAGGCACCTAGCGAAGGACTGCTAGGCATCGAATCCTGAAGACCTGGCGAAGGACTGCTAGGCACCTGGCGAAGGACTGCTGGGCAAAAGTCCAACCGGAGGAGCCGGTTGGCAACAGGTAAATTCTCCTGAGAGGAGTAGGTGAGGACACGTTCCCTGTCGAGGGAACAGTAGGCGTCGGTTCGACCTAGGGTTCCATTTTGGAGACCCAAAGTCAGAACCAAGACAGCAACGACTGTAAAATTCACTAACATTCATGTTTTGTTTTGTTTGGTACTAACCCTGGATGCAGGACCGAACGAACGAGTTTCTGCAGCTCAGAACGCCCCAAAGGAGAGGGGCAGCAACTGGGGAGGGCGCCCCGGAGGTCCCGGGCGCCCCCAAGGTGAAGGCAAAACAAGATTGAGCAAGAACTGCTTCGTCAACTCACTGGGCTGGGCGCCCTCAAGCTCCCGGGCGCCCCCGTGTTCCCGGGCGGCCTGGGTCCAAGCCAACGAAGCAATTGGATTGAAGTTAGCCGAGAAGCCAGCAAGACCAAGTCAAGCAGGGCGCCCTCTGTGTCCCGGGCGCCCCCGTCAAACCTCTGTTAGTGATATGAGAGAAGTGTCGTAAGACAATCGTCTTATGATTGTAATCATTTATTTTAATAAATGAATATTCACTATTTGAGTATACATGTTTGTGTATTTGATTGAGATCTTAAACTCATTTACTGAATGTCCGCAATACAATTCACAGCATGAGAGAATTTGTGATGAATTCACAACTAGTGATTATCTCTACATGTGCAATTGTGAAGTATTGAAATTGTCCCTAGTCGATGAATTGATAAATATAGACACTATCAATTTTATTGAGACTAGCATGGGTTATTCTCTAATCAGCTGATTCTCACTGGCTGGTGACATTGAGATGTCCGGAGATAAACATGAATTCTAGTTAAGGGAACTAGTTAATTAGAGTGACTGGCTGTAAAACATCATATGGTAGTCCACATATAGATATGTCAGTGAAGTTCATACTGCAGCTTAAGTGCGATGTTCCTTTGACTTGCGGTGTTCAAGTCATCTTGGTCATGGAGACTTATACTTTGACATCTTAAGCAAGAGTCTCCAAGGAGGTGTGGACCCAGGATGATTGGGTATAAACCGAAGTGCCCGAAGATGTTTGAACAGCCTACAAAGGATTCACCACTCCTTGTGAGGAGATGTATACCCGAGGCCTATCGTCGGATTGTTACTCGAAGCCTCTGGCCAGAGCATGACATGTTCAGAGTATGAATATCTAAAATACATGAGAGTAATTAGAATCCGTAGGACGAGAAAACGTTACTTGTGCTAGGTGTGACGTAGTCAGCCTAGTGGGGACTGACACATAGACCATATCCTGAACCAAGTGGGTATAAGATGGTGAAGGGAATGGGGAACGATTCATTATAGCTGCTGAAGGGTTTCAGAATTGTTTCTGATGTCAACCATTGATCTTTCGATTAATTGGGGATCATGATGTACTACTAGGTCATGATCGTTCTATAATTGATTAATTATAGACGACCAACATAAATCGAAAGCCTATTTAGTTACACTCACTATGAGTAATCCGAGTGATTTAAAACGAGTTGAAAATTAGATTTTCCAATCAAGAGAGATTAGGTTTGGTTGAGCCAAACGATAAGTCGAATCTGAATTTTTCAGAGACGCATCGGAAGCGTAAAATGGCTAAGTCTTTTGAAGACTTAATAGATGAATTAAATAAGTTTAATTCATTGGGGCGTGGCTTGGATGGGCCGGCCAAAGAGGGCCTCCATCCTCTTTGCTTGGCCGGCCACAACAAAGGGAGAGAACCAAGTTTTTGGTTCAATTTATAAAATAAACCAAGTGTGGTTTGTTTTATAAAATTATGGATGATATAAATTTTTTATATAATAAACCAAGGTTTGGTTTATTTTTCATGAAAATTAAAACGAACCATGGAATGATTTATTTTATAAAATCAATCATGGATTGATTTATCATGATAAGGAAATTTATTCCATAAGAGAGAAGAGACTTGATTGATTTTTATCATGAATTAAAATATGATTTTAACGATGATATAAAATCAAACTTGGCATGATCGAATAAATCATTCCATATTTGAGAGGCTTAATGGTTGAGAGGCCACTATATAAAGGACCCAAGGCAAGGCTTGAGTAATGATCGTAGAGACGAAGGCATAGGCTCTCTCCCTCTCTTTCTCTCCTTCTCTTCTCCCCTTCTTGTCGTGCGCCAACCAGCCCCAAGAAGGAGCACCAGCCGGCCATCCTTTTGTGGTTAGTCTTCCGACTTCTCTCTTGGTTTTTCTTGTCGTGTTCTCGGAGAATCTAGTAGTTCTCGAGAACACGAAACTCGTGGCTTTGCAAAGTCATCCCGAAGATACTCGGCGTGGACGCGAATAGAAGCGGAGCTTCCAAGGGACGCCTACGGTTGGATCTCGTCCCTTCCTTCGAGTTACGCGAGGTAATACGTAAATTAGTTTATGTTTCTGCAAAATTTAAATATATGATCATGTCTACACAAGATAAAATTGCATGCTTAGATGTGTGGTTAAATAATTTGAGAAATTATTTATGCTAAACCTTCCGCTGCACGTAATTAATTTTAAAATTACGAACCCGCATCCATGTCAACATGCACCCGGTCCCAACAGTGGTATCAGAGCCGAGGTTTGTGTTCGACATAATTATATAATTGTTTTGCGGAAAGCTTTATCATGATCTCAATTTTGGAAAATTTTCAATTATGGAAACTTTCCAATTATAGTAAATTTTCGATTTAGGAATTTTAAAGTTTGGAAATCCTCATAAAATTTCGCAAACTTTTGAAATATCTCTGTTTCTAAAATTTTATGATAATTGTGAAAACTTTCCATTTGGAAACTTTCCAATTTTGGAAATTTTCTATTTTAGAAATTTTCCAATTAAAAAAAAACGTAAGTTTTCTTTGTACCAAAAACTTACAATTATTCTGAAAACCTTTTATTTTTGGAAACCTTTTATTTTTGGAAACTTTCCATTTATGGAAAGCTCACAATTTTGGACACTTTTTTCAAGAAAGTCTAGACAAATTATGGGAATATTAATTGGCATTTAAATTTATAATTGGAAATTAAATTATTTACAAAATTTTTTATTTTGGATTGAGCCTCGGGGAGCCGTCCAATTTAAAGTTAGTTGTTATAATTAAATTTCCTAAATTGAATTTAAGCTATCAAATGTTTAATTTGGATTGAGCCTCGGGGAGACGTCCAAATTAAGTTATTGATATTAATTTTCCATAAATAAAATATGTGATCAAATGTTGAAAATTTTTGAGGTGATTCTCAAACGATAATTTCCTTATTTGATTTATGAGGTGATGCTCTTATATATTATTGTCTCCAAAATTAATTAGGAAAATTGTTTCCTTTAGAGTATATTTCCTTAAATAAGATTTTCATGAAAATAATATATGGTTGAATTAAGGGAATCTGTTTCTTAATTTAATAAGATTTGATTTAGAGAAATCAAAGTCATAAACATATTCTTTTCGAAATTGATTATGATAATTCAGGAAATTATTTCCCAAAACAATTCCTTGAATAAAGTATGAAATTAGAATTAGGAAATCTGGTTCCTAATTCAATTAATGAGACTTGATAAATTAAGTCACATACATTCTTTATTAAGGAAATCGTTAGAACATGACATAAATATATGTCATGAATGTGCATAAAAGAAAAGGATGAGACCCAAAACCCCTTACAAAATATTAAGGTCAACACCTTCCATTAATATGGTTAGAACTGGAGTTTTGTTTCTCGTTTGGGTTGATGGACACATCCATGCCCGGCTTGAACCTCAACATCTTCAAACCACGGAATTAGTTTATGATTAATATAATTGGAGTCAGAGGTCAATCCTTAGTTTTGGTTGTTGGACACATCCAAGCCTGACTAAACGGTTGAATGAGCTCCAACCATATTAAAACTATTTCTTGATTAATGAGTCAGCCTTAAGCTTGGAGCATCGATTTGTTGTGCCACAGCCAAGGTCGATGTAAAGAGAGGTGCAGTTGGGTGCTATGCATATTGTTGCATACTTGTTAATGAGTTAACAACCCAATGATTTATGCAAACATTCAATTAGTTGATAGCATAATGTGATAGTTACATATGTATAATATGTAATCGGTATAATTACCTACCTTAATAGCTAAGAATAACTTGATGGACTCTAGCCATGGTTGTTCTTATCTATGGTTGGATATCAACCTATTTGGAGATGTTCCTACGATCTCCCGAATTGATAAAAAGGGTTATTCAATTCGAAAAATAAATAGGATTTAATTAATGTATATTGATGCATTCTTTATCATTCTCATCACATAACCTCAATTTGTATTTCTAAGATAATCACCTGATCATGTCTTCTCTGAATTTGCGTTCCATTTTGGACACCAATAAGTTGACTGGGCCAAACTTCATGGACTGGCTTCGAAACCTGAGGATAGTCCTCAAGGCAGAAAAGTTTGCTTATGTCCTTGAAGAACAACTTCCCAACCATCCTCCTGAAGATGCAACTCCAGACCAGTTAGTGGCCAATCTGAAACATGTGGCCGATTCTGAACTTGCGAGTTGCATCATGCTGACCGCTATGGTACCTGAGCTAAAAAACAGCATGAGCATATGGATGCTCATACCATCGTCTTCCATCTTCATGAGTTGTTTGACGAGCAGGCGAGATCCGAAAGGTTTGAGGTCTCCAGACTCCTCTTCACCTCTAAGATGCAGAAAGGCACTTCTGTTTCACAGTTTGTGTTGAAGATGTTGGGGGTACATTGAGCGACTAGGCACACTCGGATTTGCAATGGATCACGAACTAAGTATTTACTTAATTCTGCATTGTTTATCCAAGAGTTACTCACAATTTGTGATGAACTATCGGATGAACAAACTGGAGACTACCATTCCTGAGTTTCTTAACCTGCTGAAGACTGTAGAGCCTTCTGTAAAGCAGGATCAGAAGACGGTACTATTAGTTGGTTCCTCAAAGAAAGGCTCTAAGAGGAAACCCAAAGAACAAAATAAGGGAAGGAAGAAAAAGGCCAAAAAGATTGAAAAGACACCAAAAGGCACTTGCCATCATTGCGGCAAGGAGGGCCACTGGCGAAGAAACTGCAAGGTTTATCTTGAGTCCCTGAAGAAGAAGGCATCTGATGCCCCATCCTCTTCAGGTATCTTCGTTATTGAATGTCACTCTATTTCCTCGGACACCTGGGTACTTGATACTGGGTGTGACTCACATATATGTAATGACATACAGGGGCTAAGGAATAGAAGAAGACTCATCAAGGGAGAAGCGAATTTGCGAGTTAGAAATGGAGCAAAGATTGCTGTTGTTGCCATCGGAACATATTTGCTAAAGCTCCCTAGTGGACTTGTCTTAGAATTGGATAATTGTTATTTTGTTCCTTCGTTAATAAAGAACATTGTATCTATTTTATGCTTGAATAAAAAGGGTTATCATTTAATTTTTAGTAACAATTGTTGTTACATAACTTTAAATGGTGTTCTTTATGGGACCGGAACTTTATGCAATGGTATCTACACGTTAGATTTATCCGGTGACGTTTTCAATATCGAAGTTAGCAACAAACGTGCTCGAATAGATAATCAAATAGACTCCTATATGTGGCATTGTCGTCTTGGCCATGTAAGTAAGAAACGCATGACCAAATTACACCGATGTGGAATTCTGGAATCATTTGAACCCGGTTCATTTGATACATGTGAATCATGCTTAAAAGGCAAGATGACCAATTACCCTTTTCCGGAAAAGATAAACTAGTGGGAGAATTGCTTGGTCTAATACATACTGATGTATGTGGACCAATGTAAACTATTGTACAAGGAGGCTATAGCTACTTCATTACCTTTATCGATGATCACTCACGATTCGGGTATGTGTTCTTAATGAAACACAAATCTGAAGCTTTTGAGAAATTCAAAGAGTTCAGAAGTGAAGTAGAGAAACAACTTGGCAAAAGTATTAAGATACTTCGATCCGATCGAGGTGGTGAATACTTAAGTCAAGAGTTTCAAGATTATCTTAGGGACAATGGGATATTGTCTCAATGGACTCCGCCATATACACCACAGCATAATGGTGTATCTGAGAGGCGTAATCGAACCTTGATGGACATGGTTAGATCTATGATGAATCATGCAACACTTCCAAAATCCTTTTGGGGCTATGCGCTTAAGACAACTGTTTACTTACTAAACAGAGTCCCGACCAAGGTAGTCTCTACTACTCCATATGAGACGTGGAATAGTAAGAAACCTCATTTATCTCACCTAAAGATATGGGGTTGTCCTGCTTATGTAAAGTGGATTGTATCAGACAAATTGGATGCTAAGTCTGATAAATGTCTATTTATTGGATAGTCTAAGGAAACGAAAGGTTATCAATTCTATCATCCCTTGGAAAAAAAGGTGTTTGTTTTAAGGCATGCTGTATTTCTAGAAAAAGAATTTCTTTTACAAGAAAATAGTGGGAGTAGCATTGAACTTGAAGAAGTTCAAGACACTCCAATAGACATTACAGAGACACCTAGTCTAGACCCACAACCAATAACTCATAATGATGAGCTATCAGTTGAACCTAAAACAACACCACTTCTTCGTAGGTCTGATAGGACACGCAATATTCCAGAGAGATACGGATTTCTCATAAGTAAATCGAACGACGTGTTACTCATTAACGATGACGAACCTATCAGTTATGAAGATGTTCTGAAAAATTCATAAAGGGATAAATGACTTGAAGCCATGAAGTCGGAAATGGATTCCATGTACAAAAATCAAGGGCTCCAACCTAGCCCTCCAAGCTAGGGTTTCATCCACCTTAGCCCTCCAAGCTAAGGATTTTTCACCTAACCCTCCAAGTTGGGAATTTGCACCTAACCCTCCAAGTTAGGATTTTTCACCTAGCCCTCCAAGCTAGGACTTTTCACCCAACTCTTCCGGATTAGGACTTTTCCAAACCTAGCCCTCCAAGTTAGGACCTAACCCTCAAAGCCAGGACTTTTTCACCTAACTCTCCAAGATGGGAATTTGCACCTAACCCTCCAAGTTAGGACTTTTCACCTAGCCCTCCAAGCTAGGACTTTTCACCCACCTCTTCCGAATTAAGACTTTTCACACACCTAGCCCTCCAAGCTAGGATTTTCAACTCCTAACCCTCCAGGTTAGGATTTTCCAACACCTAGCCCTCCAAGCTAGGATTTTCCATACCATGCCTGATCCCCGACCAGGACTTAATCATAATCATCATAATCAACCTAAACTAAAATCGATGTCAACACCAAAATAACAATCAGGGTCAGACTGCATCAACAAGAGCAGCACGTCAATGGCGCTGATTGGTCATCCCGAGGAGCCGCTAGCCCTTACTGCCGTCGCTTCGTATGGCCCGCGGCATGTATCGGGGAGATATCGCCACACAAGGGGGGAGGAGGCACGTGGCGAGGCAACATTCGTCGTGCAATCGTGTCGTCATTCCAAGACCCACGCACCTATAAAGGGCCTGGGATAGCCGTCAGAGCGTCGTCGCAAAATTTACGGGAATGTTGGACATATTCAAAAAGCCACCCAGAGTCCTGGGTTGCATGGACTACTTCCTCGGACCCGGAATGCCGCCAGCGAAGTAGCAGAAGGTGGAGAGGTCATTTGGGCACAGCTTCTTTATCACATTACCAGTCTAATTAGTCAGACACACTTCCTTCAATCAGATTTGAAGGAAGGGACTTGTGATGAGGTTGAATGCCTCGTGGCGGGCACGTGAGCTGAAGACGTTGTGTGTCAACATCCACCGAGCCGGAACGATTCTCTTGTTGTGACATCCGAGGCCCTCTCGGGAAGGGGAACCCAGGGACTAACTCGAGTCAGTATAGCCCCGAAGATGGCTCCAGAAAGACACCCCCCCTCCCCCGAGTTAGCCTCAGGGGGTAAGTCCCCAAGAGCACCTCGGGGAGATGAATGCTTGGGCCCCCCTAACCTAGCAATCCCGAGATCACCTCGAGATAATGGGGCCCAAGGAACGCTCAAGTAGAAGTCCGTTTTTCTCAGATCGGTGGGTCATCCTCATCAATTATGATGGAGTAATTACTGTTGGGACCGGGTGCATGTTGACATGGATGCGGGTTCGTAATTTTAAAATTAATTACGTGCAGCGGAAGGTTTAGCATAAATAATTTCTCTAATTATTTAACCACACATCTAAGCATGCAATTTTATCTTGTGTAGACATGATCATATATTTAAAATTTTACAGAAACATAAACTAATTTACGTATTACCTCGCGTAACTCGAAGGAAGGGACGAGATCCAACCGTAAGCGTCCCTTGGAAGCTCCGCCTCTATTCGCGTCCACGCCGAGTATCTTCGGGATGACTTCGCAAAGCCACGAGTTTCGTGTTCTCGAGAACTACTAGATTCTCCGAGAACGCGACGAGAAAAACCAAGAGAGAAGTCGGAAGACTAACCACAAAAGGAAGGCTGGCTGGTGCTCCTTCTTGGGGCTGGTTGGCGCACGACAAGAAGGGGAGAAGAGAAGGAGAGAAAGAGAGAAAGAGGGCCTATGCCTTCATCTCTACGATTCACACCCAAGCCTTGCTTTGGGTCCTTTATATAGTGGCTTCTCAACCATCAAGCCTCTCAAATATTGAATAACTTATTCCATCATGCCAAGTTTGATTTTATATCATGGTTAAAATCATATTTTAATTCATGATAAAAAATCTTCTCTCCTATGGAATAAATTTTCTTATCATGGTAAATCAATCCATGATTGATTTTATAAAATAAACCAATCCATGGTTCATTTTAATTTCCATGAAAATTAAACCAAACCTTGGTTTATTATATAAAAAATTTATATCATCCATAATTTTATAAAACAAACCACACTTGGTTTATTTTATAAATTGAACCAAAAACTTGGTTCTCTCCCTTTGTTGTGGCCGGCCAAGCAAAGAGGATGGAGGCCCTCTTTGGCCGGCTCATCCAAGCCAAGCCCCAATGAATTAAACTTATTTAATTCATCTATTAAGCCTTCAAAAGACTTAGCCATTTTACGCTTCTGATGCGTCTCTGAAAAATTCAGATTCGACATATCGTTTGGCTCAACCAAACCTAATCTCTCTTGATTGGAAAATTCAATTTTCAACTCGTTTTAAATCCCTCAGATTACTCGTAGTGCGTGTGACTAAATAGGCTTTCGATTTATGTTGGTCATCTATAATTAATCAATTATAGAACGATCATGAGTGGCACCTAGTAGTACATCATGATCCCCAATTAATCGAAAGATCAACAGTTGACCTCAGAAACAATTCTGAAACCCTTTAGCAGCTATAATGAATCGTGCCCCATTCCCTTCACCATCTTATACCCACTTGGTTCAGGACATGGTCTATGTGTGTCAGTCCCCAATAGGCTGACTACGTCACACCTAGCCCAAGTAACGTTTTCTCGTCCTACGGATTCTAATTACTCTCATGTATTTAAGAGATTCATACTCTGAACATGTCATGCTCTGGCCAGAGGCTTCGAGTAACAATCCGACGATAGGCCTCGGGTATACATCTCCTCGCAAGGAGTGGTGAATCCTTTGTAGCCTATTCAAACATCTTCGGGCACTCCGGCTTATACCCAATCATCCGGGTCTACACCTCCTTGGAGATGCTTGCTTAAGATGTCAAAGTATAAGTCTCCATGACCAAGATGGCTTGAACACCGCAAGTCAAAGGAACATCGCACTTAAGTTGTAGTAAGAACTTCACTGACATATCTATATGTAGACTATCATATGAAGTTTTACAGTCAGTCACTCCAATGAACTAGTTCCCTTAACTAGCATTCATGTTTATCTCCGGACATCTCAATGTCACCAGCTAGTGAGAATCAGCTGATTAGAGAATAACCCATGTTAGTCTCAACAGAATTGGTTGTGTCCGTATTTATCAATTCATCGACTAGGGACAATTTCAATACTTCACAATTGCACATGTAGAGATAATCACTAGTTGTGAATTTATCACAAATTATCTCATGCTGTGAATTGTATTGCGGACATTCAGTAAATGAGTTTAAGATCTCAATCAAATACACAAACATGTATACTCAAATAGTGAATATTCATTTATTAGATTAAATGATTACAATCATAAGGCGATTGCCTTAGGACACTTCTCTCATATCACTAACAAACTCCCACTTGGCCTAATGCCAATCGCTAAGGTACCCAATACCACAGGCTCTAACATGACCCTCAAACTTACTTTGAGGCAAAGCCTTAGTTAAAGGATCCGCTAAATTCCTTTCAGTGGGAAATTTTCTCAATTTGTATGTCATTCCTACTTATAATCTCTCTGATCAGATGATAGCGGCGAAGCACATGTTTGGATCACTGATAAGACCTTAGTTCCTTCGCTTGTGCAATAGCTCCATTGTTGTCGCAGTAAACCGGTATTACTTCATCAATGGTTGGAACCACACCAAGTTCTGAGACAAACTTCTTGATCCAGACTGCTTCCTTTGCTGCTTCTGAAGCTGTAATATATTCCGCTTCCGTGGTAGAATCCGCTACGGTGTCTTGCTTGGAACTCTTCCAACTTATTACGCCTCCATTCAAAATAAATATGTATCCGGACTGAGATTTGGAGTCATCCTTATCTGTCTGGAAACTGGCATCTGTATACCCACGTATTACCATATCACCTTCTCCATATATTAGGAACACATCCTTAGTGTTTCTTAAGTACTTGAGGATTGTCTTGACAGCCGCCCAATGATCCATTCCTGGATCAGACTGGTATCTGCTTGTGACGCTCAGAGCATACGATACATCGGGCCTAGTACATAACATATCATACATAATAGATCCTATCGCGGATGCATAAGGAATCTTATTCATGCAAATCCTCTCGTCTTCTGTGCGCGGACACATAGACTTCGAAAGGTTGATCCCATGCCTGATGGGAAGGTAACCTTTCTTGGATTCCAACATGCTGAACCTTTCTAGCACTCGGTCTATATATGTAGACTGCGAAAGACCAAGCAACCGTTTTGATCTATCTCTATAGATTCTAATCCCAAGGATATAAGTTGCTTCTCCCAGGTCTTTCATGGAGAAAGTTTTGGACAACCAAATTTTAACTGACTGTAAGACTGATATATCGTTTCCTATAAGTAATATGTCATCGACATATAACACTAGGAATACGACTGCACTCCCACTAACCTTCTTGTACACACAAGGTTCGTCAGGATTTTGTGAGAAATCAAACTCTTTGATTGTCTCATCAAAACGGATGTTCCATCTCCTGGATGCTTGCTTTAGTCCATATATGGATCGTCGAAGCTTGCATACTTTGGTTTTATTAACTGATGTGAAACCTTCAGGTTGTATCATGTATACATCCTCAAGCAGGTTTCCATTAAGGAAAGCTGTTTTCACATCCATTTGTCATATCTCATAATCATAATGAGCTGCTATGTCCAGGAGCATCCGAATGGATTTAAGCATAGCTACTGGCGAATAAGTTTCGTCATAATCAATTCCTTGTTTCTGACAATATCCTTTTGCCACTAATCTAGCCTTAAAGGTAACAACATTACCTTCCATGTCGGTTTTTTTCTTGAAAACCCACTTGCACCCTATGTGTTTAATCCCTTCAGGTGGGTTAACCAAGTCCCATACTTGATTTTTGTACATGGAATCCATTTTCAACTTCATGGCTTCAAGCCATTTATCCCTTTCTGAATTTTTCAGAACATCTTCATAACTGATAGGTTCGTCATCGTTAATGAGTAACACGTCATTCGATTCACTTATGAGAAATCCGTATCTCTCTGGAATATTACGTGTCCTATCAGACCTATGAAGAAGTGGTGTTGTTTTAGATTCAACTGATAGCTCAACATTACGAGTTATTGGTTGTGGGTCTAGACTAGGTGTCTCTGTAATGTCTATTGGAGTTTCTTGAACTTCTTCAAGTTCAATGCTACTCCCACTATTTTCTTGTAAATGAAATTCTTTTTCTAGAAATACAGCATGCCTTAAAACAAACACCTTTTGTTCCAAGAGATGATAGAATTGGTAACCCTTCGTTTCCTTAGGGTATCCAATAAATAGACATTTATCAGACTTAGCATCCAATTTGTCTGATATAGTCCGCTTTACATAAGCAGGACAACCCCATATCTTTAGGTGAGATAAATGAGGTTTCTTACTATTCCACGTCTCATATAGAGTAGTAGAGACTACCTTGGTCGGGACTCTGTTTAGTAAGTAAACAGCTGTCTTAAGCACATATCCCCAAAAGGATTTTGGAAGAGTTGCATGATTCATCATAGATCTAACCATGTCCATCAAGGTTCGGTTACGCCTCTCAGATACACCATTATGCTGTGGTGTATATAGCGGAGTCCATTGAGACGGATCGAAGTATCTTAATACTTTTGCCAAGCTGTTTCTCTACTTCACTTCTGAACTCTTTGAATTTCTCAAAAGCTTCAGATTTGTGTTTCATTAAGAACACATACCCAAATCGTGAGTGATCATCGATAAAGGTAATGAAGTAGCTATAGTCTCCTTGTGCAAGAGTTGACATTGGTCCACATACATCAGTATGTATTAGACCAAGCAATTCTCCCACTGGTTTACCTTTTTCGGAAAAGAGTAATTTGGTCATCTTACCTTTTAAGCATGATTCGCATGTATCAAATGAACCGGGTTCAAATGATTCCAGAATTCCACATCGGTGTAATTTGGTAATGCGTTTCTTACTTACATGGCCAAGACGACAATGCCACATATAGGAGTCTATTTGATTATCTATTCGAGCACGTTTGTTGCTAACTTCGATATTGAAAACGTTACCGAATAAATCTAACGTGTAGATACCATTGCATAAAGTTCCGGTCCCATAAAGAACATCATTTAAAGTTATGTAACAGCAATTGTTACTAAAAGTTAAATGATAACCATTTTCATTCAAGCATGCAATAGATACAATGTTCTTTATTAACGAAGGAACAAAATAACAATTATCCAATTCTAAGACAAGTCCAGTAGGGAGCTTTAGCAAATATGTTCCGATGGCAACAGCAGCAATCATTGCTCCATTTCCAACTCGCAAATTCGCTTCTCCCTTGACGAGTCTTCTTCTATTCCTTAGCCCCTGTATGTCATTACATATATGTGAGCTACACCCAGTATCAAGTACCCAGGTGTCCGAGGAAATAGAGTGACATTCAATAACGAAGATACCTGAAGAGGATGGGGCATCGGATGCCTTCTTCTTCAAGGACTCAAGATAAACCTTACAATTTCTTCGCCAGTGGCCCTCCTTGCCGCTGTGATGGCAAGTGCCTTTTGGTGCCTTTTCAATCTTTTTGGCCTTTTTCTTCCTTCCCTTATTTTGTTCTTTGGGCTTCCTCTTAGAGCCTTTCTTTGAGGAACCAACTAACAATACCGTCTTCTGATCCTGCTTTACAGAAGGCTCTACAGTCTTCAGCAGGTTAAGCAACTCAGGAATGGTAGTCTCCAGTTTGTTCATCCGATAGTTCATCACAAACTGTGAGTAACTCTTGGGCAAACAATGCAGAATTAAGTCAATACTTAGTTCGTGATCCATTGCAAATCCGAGTGTGCCTAGTCTCTCAATGTACCCCAACATCTTCAACACAAACTGTGAAACAGAAGTGCCTTCCTGCATCTTAGAGGTGAAGAGGAGTCTGGAGACCTCAAACCTTTCGGATCTCGCCTGCTCGTCAAACAGCTCATGAAGATGGAAGACGATGGTATGAGCATCCATATGCTCATGCTGCTTTTGTAGCTCAGGTACCATAGCGGCCAGCATGATGTAACTCGCAAGTTCAGAATCGGCCACATGTTTCTGATAGGCCACTAATTGGTCTGGAGTTGCATCTTCAGGAGGATGGTTGGGAAGTTGTTCTTCATGGACATAAGCAAGCTTTTCTGTCTTGAGGACTATCCTCAGGTTTCGAAGCCAGTCCATGAAGTTTGGCCCAGTCAACTTATTGGTGTCCAAAATGGAACGCAAATTCAGAGAAGACATGATCAGGTGATTATCCTAGAAATACAAATTGAGGTTATGTGATGAGAATGATAAAGAATGCATCAATATACATTAATTAAATCCTATTTATTTTTCGAATTGAATAACCCTTTTTATCAACTCGGGAGATCGTAGGAACATTTCCAAATAGGTTGATATCCAACCATAGATAAGAACAACCATGGCTAGAGTCCATCAAGTTATTCTTAGCTATTAAGGTAGGTAATTCTACCGATTACATTTTATACATATGTAACTATCACATTATGCTATCAACTAATTGAATATTTGCATAAATCATTAGGTTGTTAACTCATTAACAAGTATGCAACAATATACATAGCACCCAACTACACCTCTCTTTACATCGACCTTGGCTGTGGCACAACAAATCGATGCTCCAAGCTTAAGGCTGACCCATTAATCAAGAAATAGTTTTAATATGGTTGGAGCTTATTCAACCGTTTAGTCAGGCTTGGATGTGTCCAACAACCAAAACTAAGGATTGACCTCTGACTCCAACTATATTAATCATAAACTAATTCCATGGTTTGAACATGTTGAGGTTCAAGCCGGGCATGGATGTGTCCATCAACCCAAACGAGAAACAAAACTCCGGTTCTAACCATATTAATGGAAGGTGTTGGCCTTAATATTTTGTAAGGGGTTTTGGGTCTCATCCTTTTCTTTTATGCACATTCATGACATATAATTATGTCATGTTCTAACGATTTCCTAAATAAAGCATGTATGTGACTTAATTTATCAAGTCTCATTAATTGAATTAGGAACCGGATTTCCTAATTCTAATTTCATACTTTATTCAAGGAATTGTTTTGGGAAACACTTTCCTGAATTATCATAATCAATTTCGGAAATAATATGTTTAAGACTTTGATTTCTCTAAATCAAATCTTATTAAATTAAGAGACAGATTCCCTTAATTCAACCACATATTATTTTCATGAAAATCTTATTTAAGAAAATATACTCTATAGGAAATAATTTTCCTAATTAATTTTGGAGACAATAATATGTAAGAGCATCACCTCATAAATCAAATAAGGAAATTATCATTTGAGAATCACCTCAAAAATTTCCAAGATTTGATCACATATTTTATTTATGGAAAATTAATATCAATAACTTAATTTGGATGGCTCCCCGAGGCTCAATCCAAATTAAACATTTGACAATTTAAATTTAATTTAGGAAATTTAATTATAACAACTAACTTTAAATTGGACGGCTCCCCGAGGCTCAATCCAAAATAAAGAATTTTGTAAATAATTTAATTTCCAATTATAAACTTAAATGTCAATTAATATTCCCATAATTTGTCTAGACTTTCTTGAAAGAAAGTGCCCAAAATTGCGAGCTTTCCATAAATGGAAAGTTTCCAAAAATAAAAGGTTTTCAGAATAATTGTAAGTTTCTGGTACAAAGAAAACTTACGGTTTTCCAAAATAGGAAATTTTCAAAATTGAAAAGTTTCTAAAAATGGAAAGTTTTCACAATTATCATAAAATTTCAGAAACAGAGATATTTCAAAAGTTTGCGAAATTTCATGAGGATTTCCAAACTTTGAAATTCCTAAATCGAAAATTTACCATAATTGGAAAGTTTCTATAATTGAAAATTTTTCCAAAATTGAGATCATTATAAAGCTTTCCGCAAAACAATTATATGATTATGTTGAACACAAATCTCGGCTCTGATACCACTGTTGGGGCCGGGTGCATGTTGACATGGATGCGGGTTCGTAATTTTAAAATTAATTACGTGCAGCGGAAGGTTTAGCATAAATAATTTCTCTAATTATTTAACCACACATCTAAGCATGCAATTTTATCTTGTGTAGACATGATCATATATTTAAAATATTACAGAAACATAAACTAATTTACGTATTACCTCGCGTAACTCGAAGGAAGAGACGAGATCCAACCGTAAACGTCCCTTGGAAGTTCCGCCTCTATTCGCGTCCACGCCGAGTATCTTCGGGATGACTTCGCAAATCCACGAGTTTCGTGTTCTCGAGAACTACTAGATTCTCCGAGAACGCGACAAGAAAAACCAAGAGAGAAGTCGGAAGACTAACCACAAAAGGATGGCCGGCTGGTGCTCCTTCTTGGGGCTGGTTGGCACACGGCAAGAAGGGGAGAAGAGAGGGAGAGAGCCTATGTCTTCATCTCTACGATTCACACCCAAGTCTTGCCTTGGGTCCTTTATATAGTGGCCTCTCAACCATCAAGCATCTCAAATATGGAATAACTTATTCTATCATGCCAAGTTTGATTTTATATAATGGTTAAAATTATATTTTAATTCATGATAAAAAATCTTCTCTCCTATGGAATAAATTTCCTTATCATGGTAAATCAATCCATGATTGATTTTATAAAATAAACCAATCCATGGTTCATTTTAATTTCCATGAAAAATAAACAAAACCTTGGTTTATTATATAAAAAATTTATATCATCCTTAATTTTATAAAACAAACCACACTTGGTTTATTTTATAAATTGAACCAAAAACTTGGTTCTCTCCCTTTGTTGTGGCCGGCCAAGCAAAGAGGATGGAGGCCCTCTTTGGCCGGCCCATCCAAGCCAAGCCCCAATGAATTAAACTTATTTAATTCATCTATTAAGTCTTCAAAAGACTTAGCCATTTTACGCTTCCGATGCGTCTCTGAAAAATTCAGATTCGACTTATCATTTGGCTCAACGAAACCTAATCTCTCTTGATCGGAAAATTAAATTTTCAACTCGTTTTAAATCCCTCGGATTACTCGTAGTGCGTGTGACTAAATAGGCTTTCGATTTATGTTGGTCGTCTATAATTAATCAATTATAGAACGATCATGAGTGACACCTAGTAGTACATCATGATCCCCAATTAATCCAAAGATCAACGGTTGACCTCAGAAACAATTCTGAAACCTTCAACAGCTATAATGAATCGTGCCCCATTCCCTTCACCATCTTATACCCACTTGGTTCAGGACATGATCTATGTGTGTCAGTCCCCACTAGGCTGACTACGTCACACCTAGCCCAAGTAACGTTTTCTCGTCCTACGGATTCTAATTACTCTCATGTATTTAAGAGATTCATACTCTGAACATGTCATGCTCTGGCCAGAGGCTTCGAATAACAATCCGACGATAGGCTTCGGGTATACATCTCCTCGCAAGGAGTGGTGAATCCTTTGTAGGCTGTTGATAAGCATCATTTTATTGATTATTTTAATTGGTAAAATCCATGTTTGATCCATGTTTTTATTGCTTAATTATGATTTTACCCTAGGTTTTGGAACTTTATCTTATTTTGGACTTAATTGCAAAATTACACATTTTTTGGGTTATTTGGCCACTAATTTTCTGATATATTTTTGTAGGCATGAAAGGATCCTGGACCTAGGGCATATTGGGTCAAACCTGAGTCGGATGTGAACCGGATCGAATTATCAAGCCTACGATTAATCCGGGCCGTCCGATTCAAGAGCGGCTAGATCTGAGCCATCCGGGACGATCTGAAGCAATCCGAGCTAGGGTTAGGGTTGATCAGGCTCTATGATCAAGATCTGAAGGTTTCATCCCAATCAGAGCTAGATCAACCGTTGGATCAAGCAAGGAGGGCTCTAGAGCGTCCAATCACAGATAGAGTTGATCTGGACCATCCGTTGCACATCTGGAGGATCCGAGCTACCACGAGGCAAATCCTGACCCCAGATTATCATCATAAAAGTTTGGCTCCAATCAGAGCATGATCAGCCGTTGGATCTCCTCCAATCAATCTGAGTCGTCCAATTTTTATTACTTAAGGAAAAATTTGGCCGCAGCAACCTTCGTCGCGTCTCCGCCGCTGTTCATCGTTCTTCTTCGTTTCTTCACTGTTCTTCAGCTAGTTCTTCAATCCAAGGGGCGCGACCCCTCAATTCCATCATCAACGCAAGAGTTAGGTCAGTGAAGAGAGCTCTTAGTGAGGTTTCCGATTGATTTTCTGTTCAATAGCAAGCTGCGCGAGGTCTCGGCAGAATTGCTATCCGATTCAATGAACTCAGCTGTGCTCCACTTCCACTGCATTCCGAGCTGACCAGAGGGGTTCCCTGGAAGGTTTCGAGCACTCCCTAATCCTAATCGCGAGCCACCACAGCGAGTTTGATGAAATTGGAAGCTGATTTCAGTTTGGGCAGTGATCTGATCAGATTCGGTAGCAGAGGCGATTCTCGCTGATTTGCGGAGCTTGCGGGTCCGAGGTTCTCCCTTGATTGACGACCAAGGAGCTCTTGAGTTGAGGAATGGTTGAGGAGTAGCTTAGATAGTTTAATTTCAGTTTCTTTTAGCTGTAAATTTCATTTCTGTCTCGTTTCTTATTGTTTCTGCATTTCGTTTCAGATTCGTAACTTGGTTTATTACATTGTTATAGCTGTAATCTAGCTTTAATCCTTCAAGTTGAGTAGTTTAGGAACTTGTTTAGTGATCAACTTAGTTAAATTTCAGTTTATTTCCTTGTCAATTGCTTGCGTGCCAACTACCCTGTTGCGTGCCATTTTAATTCCTGTGCTCTCCTTCAGTTCTGAAATTGTAGTCGAGTAGCTGGTTTTCTAAATTGTTTCTTCATTCAGTAAGTTGTTAAATTGCTGCAGTCGAGCTAGGAAAATGCTAGTTAGTTAACATAGAGTTTAGTTTTGGTTGCCCGTAGTTTTATTTCAAGTTTTAGTTCAGCTTGTAGCGTATCAAACTCCAAATCCTGTTTCGGTTTTCAGTTTCTGCACACCATCTGTGCTGTTTTCAGTTTCAATTCTGCATTGAGTATCAAGCTGCAAGTCATCTGCTACTTTCTGAATTCGTACCAAGTAATGTTCAGCTCTCTGCCGATTCATTTCCTGAACTTTGCCGTAGCTTGCATCTACTGTCTCTGCATCCAATTCATGACATTGAAACTCTCCATTTAAGTTTTGTTTACCTGCGCAATCAAATCTGCATCAAGATATCAGAAATTCTACATTTCTGAATTTCCATTTCTGCATTCGAATTGCTACAACATTCATGGACTGTTTCTGCCAAAAGCATGGATTGTTCTGAGCTTATTATGCTAATGTCTTAGCAGCAGTTTTTGTTTATCCATAAATTGTTGCTGACTTAATGCTTCTGCTCGCTTGGTCTGCATCTGATCCATATCTACACATCAATATCTTTGTTTGAATTGCACCCAAGTCGTGACATCTGAAGCCTTGTAGTTATTTCTGCACTCATTGCCATTCTGAATTTTGCAGAGTATCAGGCATCATTGTGTATCAAGTTCCATTTCTGAATTGAGTTTTCTTGAATTCTGCAGATTGTTTGTAATTGTGTTGCCTTGGGCTCGGGTACTGAAGTTAATCCTACCTTTTAGAGTGCCAATGTGATCGAAATCAATCTATTTTGTATCCAGGCAGTTTCTGAATTTAAATCTACAAATCTGTATATGAATTTTTAGTTGCTTGTATGTTGTATCAAGTGAAATCTTGGCAAGGTTTTTTGTATCAGTCCGGTTCTCGATTGCTTTCATTGGTTTGTTTTAAGTTTGAGTTTGTGGCTTCATTGTTTAGCATTTGTGTTACACTTGAAATCAGAATCATTTTCTAGAAATTTGGTAAGTGTCTTTAGTTGATTAAGTGGTCTAGTGGTTGAGTAATAACTTGCTATCATTTGCTTAAGTCCTTGTTTGGTTTTCTTTCATTTTCATTGAGTTTTCCTTTCAGACTGACACCGAACCCAAATCTTTATTTGAAACCCGAAAACATAAACGACATAAATACAAGCGCGAATCAAACAACATCAACTAGTCCCCGAGAAAAATACGACCTGTGGCCCCTATATTACATTTTCATACTTTTGATTGTAAAAGGGTTTCCAGCTTTCATTTATAAATTCTAAATTTGAGGCCCACATTCGTGACACATAGTTTGGGCTCGTCAAATTTTTGGCGCCGTTGCCGGGGAAGCAACTAGTTGATTTGTTTGATTTTTGCTTGTATGCTTTTGGACATCTCATTGGGTTCTATTTTTTTGTTGCTTATTCTTTTGTATACGGGTACTGCCATTTTTCTTGTTTGTTTTGTGACAGGACTGCCAGTTCAGAATGTTTCCATCTACTTACCAGCAGCCGTGTCAACAATTCCAACAAAATCAGCAACCAAATCAAAATTTCCAACCGCCCTATTTGAATTTTCAGCAACCAAATCAGTTTTTTCAGCCTCAAGATCAACCATCATTTCAAAATTTTCAACCAAATCAGAATTTTCAGAACTTTCAGCCACCATTACAAAAATTTCAGCAATCACAAAATTTCCAGCAGCCTTTTGAAAGTTTTCAGCCCCAAAATAATCAATTTCAGCTTCCACCTCAGCCATGGCAGCAAGAATTTCAACCTATACAGAATTTTCAACTACCTCTTCAATATTCATAGCCATGCGATCCAAATTTTCAGCATTGCAATCAGAATTTTCAGCCCCTCCCATTTCAGCAGTTTAATCAAGGAGGCTTTGATGATCCTGATTGGGATGAGGCTCAACAACAGAGGGTTGAGGATATGTTTCAACAGATGATGCAGCAACAACAAGCTCAACAACAACAAATACAACAAGTCCTCTAACAACAACAACAACAACAACAGCAAAATCTACAACAACAACAACGCCTTGCACAATTAGTTGATCAATGGAATCAAATACAAGCTCAATGATTAGAACAATCAGATGATTCTATAGGTGTAGGGGATTGCACAGAGCCCCAGGAACCACCTATATTGATTGATGCATCAGAAAATTCAGAGGATAGGATTGAGAGTGTAGGGGATTGCACAGAGCCCCAAGAATCACCCATTCCTATTTCACAGGACCATTCTAGACTTTTATTTTCTGATGATAGCATTATTGATGGTCCTAATTTTTCTGACACTGTTGTTGCAGATATTACAGGAGAAGCATGCAGAGGAGATGATTCCATAGGTGTAGGGGATTGCACTAAGCCCCAGGGACCACCACAAGATTTAGAGAATGAACCAGAAAGTGTAGGGACTTGCATGGTGGAAGCAAGCACCCAAGGATCACCAGTTGATTGTCCACCAGAGCCTGAGGCTGATGAGGAGCATGAACTTGACCAGGAGGAGACCACAGATACATCTACTATTATAGAACCTCCAGGTATTATCCAGCACACTCAGGTAAGTATTTCTCCTCTTTCTTCAGAAAAATGCAGTGAGGTACCTAGGGATGACTTTATTGATTCTGATGTATTTATTGATATACCTTGTGTAGAGATTGTTTGTGAAAATCCAATAGAGGTACCAAACATTGATTTTATTGATCATCATGCATTACTTGACACATCCATTGTAAATATGAATAGTGAAATAATTTTAGAGGCACCCATAATTGATGTAGTTTGTTATGATGAATCTTTAGATACATCTTTTGTGGATATGACTAGTGAAAATTTTTTAGAAGTGCCTGAAATGGATGTTATTTATTTTGATGAATCTCTTGCTACTTCATATGCTGAGAATGAATGTGAAAGACTTTTGGAGATATCTGATATTGATTTGATTGGCTGTGACACATTGCATGATACACCCTTGATAAGAAATAATTGTGAAATTTCTATTGATGAGCCAGAAATTGATTTCTTTATTTGTGATGAGCTCCTGGATGCAAATTTTGTAGAACATGATTTTGAAAATTTCATTGAGATACGAGAATTTGATTTAATTGGACATGATGCAGTTTTGGATTCATTTTATGCAGAAACTGATATTCTTTCATTTCTTTCTGACCCTGAACGCTTGAGAGAGGTATTGCATTGTTTTGTAGGGTCCAGAAGACTTCAGGAGTGGGTACTTCAACTGAACAGACTTCAGCCTCCTAGAAGGACTTCTGAAGGGCATCAAGAAGGAGGAGATGATCTGACTTTAATTAAAAGCACTCCATCCCTTGAATGGCTCTTGAACCTGAATCGCCTTAGGCCACCTGAACAAAATTTTGTAAAGTTCAAGTGTGGGGGAGCCCGAATTCACTCAGCCACCCATGTTCCTCCACTACCACGATGGAGGCTACTTTTGGATCGACTCCGTCCACCAGAATAAAAGGGAGTTTGATTTTTCTTGTATTTTCTTTTATTTCATTTTCATTTTCATGCTTCCTAGAATCAGAATTTTCCTTTTAACTGAGTCGTTGTAAATACCATGTCATTTCTTTTAGCACTTTTGCATGAGTAGAAATAAAAGTATCCCTTTAGGTATTCTCCATAGCATTTTAGAGTCTTCTGAAAACAAATTAAATTTGATTGTCAAAACTTAGGGTTTGAGCTAATGGATGAATTCTTGGATGCTTGAGTACTACTTTGCTTTAGATTCTTAATTGAAGACTTGGGATGAATTATTTTTACCTAGTGAGAATTAGCCTTACTTTTGTGATACACCTATGTTATTGTGCTCTAGAACTTGCTTAGGTTCTTTCAAAACCATATCTCAATGATTGGATCACATCTATAGAGGCTAATCCATTTGTTTTCCTTTCTACATCAATTTTTAGCAATAATCATGTTTATCCTATTTGTCCTTACTTATTTCCTTCTCTTACCTTCACTTTTCTTTGGACTTGTGTTTGATATGTTTCTAATGCTATTTTGCCCGAGACGGACAAAGATTCAAGTGTGGGGGAGTGACTAAAGTTTTGGATGCATTTCAACTCGAAAATTTTTGTTTTTGCCAATTTGAAGCCAAAAGGTGCCAAGTGAGTGAGTTTGGTACCAAGAATGGGCAAGGGAGATGGAAGCAAAAATGGAGATCTAGATTCCTTATCATACTTTGAAATCCAAGTGGCATGCAATAAATGAAAGTAAAGTTGTGAGCAGAATGTTTTGGGCAGAAATGTTTTTCTTTGCTTGCAGTTTTTCTTTGCTTAAGAAAGCAAAACCTCTTGATAAATACTGAATTGGAGATGGACAGATCTGAGGAAATGTAGAGAATCTGTGCCAAAAACAGAGAAAGGAAGGAAAATCTGTGCCAAAAGAAAAAAAAGTAGCCATAAAGTTGTTTAGCCACCCTTCTAGAAGCTGATTGCGGCTGATCATTGTTGTAGAAATCAGCCACACCTTGTTGGAGGTCTGAAATCAGCTGTACGGAAAAAGAAAGAGCTGAGAAGAAGCTGAACACAGCTGGAAAACATGAAGCTGAACAAATTCTGTGCAGTGCAGAATTGAAGTGCTGATCTGAATTGAGTTGCAAAAGTGGGTTTCAAGGGCTGCTAATCAAGGATTAAGTGAACCATCTTCACCAGCCATTAGATATTTCGAAGAGCAGCAAGCTGAGAATGCAGCTAGGGAAGAAAAAGAAAAAAATCAGGGTCAAAAGGGCTGAGAATGCAGTTTGTATCAATCTAGGGTATGAAATTGAAGCACATGGCAAGGGTAGAGTTGAAGCTGGAATTAATTGAATCATTGCAGAATTTCAGTGCCAAAAACCAAAATGAGCTGTTCGGCCACCCTGATTGCAGCTGATTGAAGCTGTCTTTGCTATAGAAATCAGGATACATTATGCTAGAGCTGCTGATCAGAATAAAAAGAAGAATGCAAGTGGCTGAAATTCCATGTTCTGATTTGAATTTGTGAGAGGAATACTTGAGGTTTCCACTACCATTTAATGCAAGGTTGCTGCCAAATGCTAGCATCTGTTCTGCAGCTGAAAAAGAAAAGAAAATTCAGAAGGTATGTTCCATGAAAGCAGTTTTTGTGCAGAGATAGTATCAAGATGAAGCTGAAATTGGTTTTAAAGGGTTGTGAATCAAGGAACTTAGTATATAAGTGCATCAAATTTGTATTAAGGTTATCCACTGCTGATCAGAACAAAAGAATGTAGCTGCTGGGATGTTTCAATTCAGAGCAGAGAAAAGAAAATAAAAAAAAAAGAAAGCAGTTTGAAAAAAATGAAAAGAAACAAAGTGGACACAATTGAGTTGGCATTGAAAATCATTGAAGTTCTCTGATCCGAATTAAAAGCTTTGCTCCACTACAAATCTGACCTTGCTAGAGGATAAAAGAAGAAGAGAAAAATCAGAAAAGAGAAGAAAGAAGCAAGGTTGGCACAAAAATTGAAACTTGGCACATTGAGATCAAATGGAGTTGTTTTTCATCCAAATCAAAGGAATTATTCAAGTTTCACTCCATCACACTTTGTATTTCACTAGAGGACTGAAAGATGGGGCAAAGCACATTGGAAACATACTTGAGCAACCAAGTCTCCCACTTTAGCAATATTTCCATTTCCTTGATTTTTATTCCATTTCTCACCATTTTTCATGTTTTCCTTTGTTTTTATAGTTGTTGATCCTAATCATGAATAATGGTGGAGATTAGATAATAAGCAAGTCTATGGTAGTTCAAGAAGCATATGTGTTTGAGTGAGCTCCACTTCCTTCACCAACTTAGAACTTAAAAGAGAGCCACCAAAACTTCCCTTGAAAGGCTAGTGATTTAAATTCATCTCAATGACTCATGATAGATGAAAAGGCTAAGTTGTTGATTTAAGGACAAGATACTAATCCATAGAGCTTAGATTTATGAGAATTGACAACCTTAGGTAATTTCTTTTCATTTGTTTCTAATTATGCTTAAGAAAATCTAGGGGATACTTATTTAGTTGTTTCGCGAGACGCTCAAGGTTAAGTGTGGGGGAGTTGATAAGCACCATTTTATTGATTATTTTAATTGCTAAAATCCATGTTTGATCCATGTTTTTATTGCTTAATTATGATTTTACCCTAGGTTTTGGAACTTTATCTTATTTTGGACTTAATTGCAAAATTACATATTTTTTGGGTTATTTGGCCACTAATTTTCTGATATATTTTTGTAGGCATGAAAGGATCCTGGACCTAGGGCATATTGGGTCAAACCTGAGTCGGATGTGAACCGGATCGAATTATCAAGCCTACGATTAATCCGGGCCGTCCGATTCAAGAGCGGCTAGATCTGAGCCATCCGGGACGATCTGAAGCAATCCGAGCTAGGGTTAGGGTTGATCAGGCTCTATGATCAAGATCTGAAGGTTTCATCCCAATCAGAGCTAGATCAACCGTTGGATCAAGCAAGGAGGGCTCTAGAGCGTCCAATCACAGATAGAGTTGATCTGGACCATCCGTTGCACATCTGGAGGATCCGAGCTACCACGAGGCAGATCCTGACCCCAGATCATCATCATAAAAGTTTGGCTCCAATCAGAGCAAGATCAGCCGTTGGATCTCCTCCAATCAATCTGAGCCGTCCAATTTTTATTACTTAAGGAAAAATTTGGCCGCAGCAACCTTCATCGCGTCTCCGCCGCTGTTCATCGTTCTTCTTCGTTTCTTCACTGTTCTTCAGCTAGTTCTTCAATCCAAGGGGCGCGACCCCTCAATTCCATCATCAACGCAAGAGTTAGGTCAGTGAAGAGAGCTCTTAGTGAGGTTTCCGATTGATTTTCTGTTCAATAGCAAGCTGCGCGAGGTCTCGGCAGAATTGCTATCCGATTCAACGAACTCAGCTGTGCTCCACTTCCACTGCATTCCGAGCTGACCAGAGGGGTTCCCTGGAAGGTTTCGAGCACTCCCTAATCCTAATCGCGAGCCACCACAGCGAGTTTGATGAAATTGGAAGCTGATTTCAGTTTGGGCAGTGATCTGATCAGATTCGGTAGCAGAGGCGATTCTCGCTGATTTGCGGAGCTTGCGGGTTCGAGGTTCTCCCTTGATTGACGACCAAGGAGCTCTTGAGTTGAGGAATGGTTGAGGAGTAGCTTAGATAGTTTAATTTCAGTTTCTTTTAGCTGTAAATTTCATTTCTGTCTCGTTTCTTATTGTTTCTGCATTTCGTTTCAGATTCGTAACTTGGTTTATTACATTGTTATAGCTGTAATCTAGCTTTAATCCTTCAAGTTGAGTAGTTTAGGAACTTGTTTAGTGATCAACTTAGTTAAATTTCAGTTTATTTCCTTGTCAATTGCTTGCGTGCCAACTACCCTGTTGCGTGCCATTTTAATTCCTGTGCTCTCCTTCAGTTCTGAAATTGTAGTCGAGTAGCTGGTTTTCTAAATTGTTTCTTCATTCAGTAAGTTGTTAAATTGCTGCAGTCGAGCTAGGAAAATGCTAGTTAGTTAACATAGAGTTTAGTTTTGGTTGCCCGTAGTTTTATTTCAAGTTTTAGTTCAGCTTGTAGCGTATCAAACTCCAAATCCTGTTTCGGTTTTCAGTTTCTGCACACCATCTGTACTGTTTTCAGTTTCAATTCTGCATTGAGTATCAAGCTGCAAGTCATCTGCTACTTTCTGAATTCGTACCAAGTAATGTTCAGCTCTCTGCCGATTCATTTCCTGAACTTTGCCGTAGCTTGCATCTACTGTCTCTGCATCCAATTCATGACATTGAAACTCTCCATTTAAGTTTTGTTTACCTGCGCAATCAAATCTGCATCAAGATATCAGAAATTCTGCATTTCTGAATTTCCATTTTTGCATTCGAATTGCTACAACATTCATGGACTGTTTCTGCCAAAAGCATGGATTGTTCTGAGCTTATTATGCTAATGTCTTAGCAGCAGTTTTTGTTTATCCATAAATTGTTGCTGACTTAATGCTTCTGCTCGCTTGGTCTACATCTGATCCATATCTACACATCAATATCTTTGTTTGAATTGCACCCAAGTCGTGACATCTGAAGCCTTGTAGTTATTTCTGCACTCATTGCCATTCTGAATTTTGCAGAGTATCAGGCATCATTGTGTATCAAGTTCCATTTCTGAATTGAGTTTTCTTGAATTCTGCAGATTGTTTGTAATTGTGTTGCCTTGGGCTCGGGTACTGAAGTTAATCCTACCTTTTAGAGTGCCAATGTGATTGAAATCAATCTATTTTGTATCCAGGCAGTTTCTGAATTTAAATCTACAAATCTGTATATGAATTTTTAGTTGCTTGTATGTTGTATCAAGTGAAATCTTGGCAAGGTTTTTTGTATCAGTCCGGTTCTCGATTGCTTTCATTGGTTTGTTTTAAGTTTGAGTTTGTGGCTTCATTGTTTAGCATTTGTGTTACACTTGAAATCAGAATCATTTTCTAGAAATTTGGTAAGTGTCTTTAGTTGATTAAGTGGTCTAGTGGTTGAGTAATAACTTGCTATCATTTGCTTAAGTCCTTGTTTGGTTTTCTTTCATTTTCATTGAGTTTTCCTTTCAGACTGACACCGAACCCAAATCTTTATTTGAAACCCGAAAACATAAACGACATAAATACAAGCGCGAATCAAACAACATCAACTAGTCCCCGAGAAAAATACGACCTGTGGCCCCTATATTACATTTTCATACTTTTGATTGTAAAAGGGTTTCCAGCTTTCATTTATAAATTCTAAATTTGAGGCCCACATTCGTGACACATAGTTTGGGCTCGTCAGCTGTTCAAACATCTTCGGGCACTTCGGCTTATACCCAATCATCCTGGGTCCACACCTCCTTGGAGATGCTTGCTTAAGATGTCAAAGTATAAGTCTCCATGACTAAGATGACTTGAACACTGCAAGTCAAAAGAACATCGCACTTAAGCTGCAGTAAGAACTTCACTGACATATCTATATGTAGACTACCATATGAAGTTTTACAGCCAGTCACTCCAATGAACTAGTTCCCTTAACTAGCATTCATGTTTATCTCCGGACATCTCAATGTCACCAGCCAGTGAGAATCAGCTGATTAGAGAATAACTCATGCTAGTCTCAACAGAATTAATAGTGTCGGTATTTATCAATTCATCGACTAGGGACAATTTCAATACTTCACAATTGCACATGTAGAGATAATCACTAGTTGTGAATTCATCACAAATTCTCTCATGATGTGAATTGTATTGCGGGCATTCAGTAAATGAGTTTAAGATCTCAATCAAATACACAAACATGTATACTCAAATAGTGAATATTCATTTATTAGAATAAATGATTACAATCATAAGACGATTGCCTTAGGACACTTCTCTCATATCGCTAACAATTACTACCCAAGATCGGCGGCCATAAAGGCCTTAATCATCGCAACGACCCGGATTGAGGAATCGCGGCGACCATTATCAGGGTGAACCATTAACCGATAATCACGGGGACGTGACATAAATCATTGGATGCACCAAGACAGCTGCCGCAGGTATAAAAGGTAGTCCAACCCCTCGGGTGAGGGGGTTATATATGCTCTGCTACTCACATATTTTTTTGTCTTATACTTTTCCTCTCAATCGAGGCACTGACTTGAGCGTCGGAGTGGGCTCCGTCGGACAATCTCCGGCGTGTTCCTCTAATGCTCGTGTTGATCTCGCAGGATGCGGAGTTCCTCCCATAACGTAAGCATTCGCGTGGGCTAACCCTGACGACTGGTCGTCGACGTTGATTCCTTCCGAAACAATAATAATGATAATTATACTGATAATTACAATCTAAATATGGAAATTAATATTAATGTTTGATTTTTATCTAAGTTTTCTATTATTATCTAACTGTTATTTTTACCATCATTACCTTAATCGTGATTTTAATCTATTTTTCCAAATTTAGATTGTTTAATTTCTTGAACTTCTAGTGCGTCACTGTATCTAGACGTACGCACTAGGAAAATTTCCATTTAACTTGGATAAAATGACTTTGAGGAGCATCTACGCCAATTGCCGCTGCCTCAGCATAATTATCTATCTACCAATGAATTGCGGACTTGGATGAGGTCGACAAAATTTTCCTGGGAATTTGTCATATGGGAGGTTTAGCTTTATGAACCACATGGCCGACGTTGGTAAACTTATGTTGTAAATTTGAACGGAAATAAATAAAGTGATTGAAAGAAAGAAAAAAAGATCCCGCAGAGTTTTTATGATATTATTAATTGATTTATATTATTTGTGTATATCTATATATAATGTGAATAAATATACGGAGAGAATTAAAAAATTTAATTTCGTTATTTTAATGACTTTTTTAGAGTCAATTTTACGGATACGAAAGGAGATTCGTGTAGGTATACAGATAATAGATATATGATAGGGCTAAAAATATAGGTCATCAGCTCTTCGATATCGACTCCTAGATATTACGTCATGTGTGCGTCGCGGAGAGAGCTCTTTTATGTATAGGTGTGTAGGGGTGTAAGTCTTGGGTCGGTATTGCATTAAATTAAGTTGACTCATGTACGAGTACAACATGCATGCATCGAATGTCAGACTGGTCAGAATAAAATTTGTCCAAGTAGCACAATCAACATTTTACCATATAGATTCTTTTTGCTTGCTCAAGATGGTAATACCTCCCGGATAGTAATGGTTGACTGATCGGGATGAGTAGCCCAAGGTGAACACGTGACGCGAGAAGGCTGCGTGTCATGATTAGGAGGAAGAGAAGTGCTCGAGAGAGTCCACGAGACCAACTCGGGGGAGAAGTGCCCAAGACTAGCTCAGGCACTATGTGCCCCCGAGACCAGCTTAGGAGAGAAATGCCTGAGATCAACTCAGGCAGAGGGTTCCCGAGGCCAACTCGGCAGAGAAGTGCCCGAGACCGGCTCGAACGGAAGGTTCCCGAGACCCACTCAGGAGAAACGCCCTGCTCAGGAGGTGTCCAGACTATAAGTATCTGCTGGCTTTCCTATTCTGGGAGGGGGTGCTTGAAACTATCACTGAAAGCATTAAGTATGTTATTATCATCGTCAACGGTAAGCTTCTCCCAATCTGCTCCTTCTTTCCTGAGCTGGGCATGAGGCTCCTGTTAGTAGGAGCCCTAGAGCCAATTATGTGATGATTAACTAGGGGCATTTTGTATCATATTCTATCATTAATAAAGGCATGTTTGGTTATTATACTTACTTTGTATTCTGTGCCGAATGACTAAGTATAATAATATCCTTGTGCAGTAGGTTCTTATCTACATTATATCGATTGGTTGAATCGATAGTGAAATAATGTAGAGAACACTACACTAAATTATTACTAGTCAAGCATTAATATTCAGAGACAATTTTAATGCATGGAGACTAGCATGTAGGTCAACTGATGACTTGAGTTCACAAGTCATGGATATGTGATATCAAGTTGACACATGGGTATACATTAGAGAATGTGTACTAAATGACCCGCCATGAGAAAGTTTCATAGATTGTCATATGAATGTCATAGACTTTCTCATGTAACTATTGGTATGAATAGTCTTTAGACCTGAAGTCACTACGATTCCCTACATAAGAAGTTATGTACTTTTGTATCGTCAAACGTCACCCGTAACAGGGTGGACTATAAAGGTGATCACTGGGTATGTAATGAATTATGCGGAGGGATGTGAGTGATGTTGATGTGATCTATCCCTCCCATATGACGGGAGTGATATCTGTGGGCCCCTTGATCGAGTAAGACTACTGAAACGCATGACCATACTCAAATGAGTCAGTATGAGATATTGAGCTCATTTGTTTGAGTGAGTCTACTCGGGGATCAAGAAACATAAGATTGATTGAGGATGACACGGTCTATGCCTCATTGGTCAATCTAGATATCAAGGATAGAAGGACAAGGTCATACACTATCATAGTCACGGAGGTTTAGTCGGATCTCGACTTTTCTTGTTACTTGGGTCGCAATGATGCATTGCTAGATGTCACTCATTGCTTATGTATCTAAAGGGTTTAGGCGCATTACCAATGTCGCGAGAACCTATTGGGTGACACACTAAGGACATAATGCTTCGGGAGCCCGAGTTGGGAACTCGGGAGACCTGAGCCCGAGTGGGAACTCGGGAGGTCAGTTAGGGAGCCTAAGTTAGGAACTCGGGAAGTCTGAGCCCGAGTTGGGAACTCGGGAAGTTCGAGCCCAAGTTGGGAACTCGGGAAGTCCGAGCCCGAGTTGGGAACTCGGGAAGTCAGATCGGGAGATCTGCTCGGCAGACTGAGTCGGCACTCGGAAGACTGAGTCAGAGCTTGGCAGACTGGGTCGGAGCTCGGCAGACTGGGTCGGCACTCGACAGACTGAGTCGGAGCTCAGCAGACTGGGTCAGAGATCGGCAGACTGGGTCGGGAGCTCGGCACTCAGCAGACTGAGTCGGGAGCTCGACACTCAGCAGACTGGGTCGGGAGCTCGACACTCAGCAGACTTGGTCGGGAGACCGGTCGGAAGCCCGAGGGGCCCGGTCGGGATTAAAGGGAGATTCATTAAAGTGTTTAATGAAAGGAAAAGAAAAATTCTTTTCTTGTATAGGAAATGACAAAGAGCCACATGAAAAGATGTGTTCTTTATTGGGAAGCCAAAGAGACACAAACCTCTTCATATTCATGGGATGAGTATAAAAGAGGGCCTTGTGACTTTGGATGAGGTCTTCTTCTTCCACTCCTTCTTCCCTTTCTTCTTCCCCCCCCCCCCCCCCCCCCCCCCCTCATCTTCCTCTTTTGGCCGAAACCCTATTGTAGGGTTCTTGGTGTTCTACGAGCTACTTCAAGTTGCTAGCACAACTAAGGTAGCTCTCCCGAAGTTGAGAGATTGTGTCCGTGTGGATACGAATAGAGGCACGGACACTTGAACGTGCAAGAGTTCCGGCGCACCTTGGACGAGCGGGATAAGCAAAGATCACGCTCCAAAGGTATATCTTCTTTAGAAGTAGATGTAGGTCAACTTCGTACGAGTTTTCTTTCGCATGGATCGCTCGTGGGTTCTTGTTTCCGCTGCATTTTTATGATTAGGTGCCGGGAGAACCCAACAGCTCCGCTCTCCTGAGCTGGCCTTGGGGACTCTCCTCTCGAGTGGGCCTCGGACACTTCCCGTCGATTAGGAGAGTCCTCCCAATCAGTCCTTTGCTCAGGAGGAGAGTCCCCGAGGCCAGCTTGGGAGAGCGGAGCCTCAAGCCCAGATCAGGAAAGAAGGAGTAGATTGGGAGAAACTTACCATTGACGATGATAATGACATACTTAATGCTTGCGGTGATAGTTTTAAGCACCCCCTCCCAGAGTAGGAAAGCCAACAGTTAGTTATAGTCTGTAACGCATGCATGATAGATTATATGTGTGTAGCGGCCATTACCAGCATCCCCCAGTGGGTGACAGCTGGCAGGTGGCCGCGATCAATGAGGCGTGGAAGCGGGGGAGACAATTATTGGAACATGAGAGCATCCGAAGGAAGAAGACAACGATTATATAAGGTGCTTTGGCACCTAGGTAAGGGGAGATATTTCTGGAACTCTAAATAATTGATTCTTCTGACTCCCTTCCCATCTGCTAGTAATTTCTGACTTGAAGATCGGAGAGAGCTCCGAGGGAACTTCCTCTGATGTATCCCTTTAATGCTCGTGTTAATCTCGTAGGCGCGGATGCCCTCCTTTGTCATCACTCAAGGTTACACCACGATGATTTATCGTCCATGTCGTTCACTTCCGGAACAAAGACCATTGATGGTTGGCGACTATCATTAAGCTTTGGTTATTGAATAACTTTTATTCGACGTTTAATACAGATGCGGATGGCGCTCCTATATAAGGAGATCATGATTGTGAGCAACAATAGAAATGAAAAAAGAAAAGACTCTCCATTCATTCTCTTGTTTTCTTTTTGGTCATGCACTCGCTTGGCAAATCTATATGTGATAGAAATCGAAGTATTATCTCATTGTCCATGATCCACCGGTACTTGGTTGCAATCACGATCTCCTGTTGTATTTTAGAAAATAGACGACCAACGTAATCTCGAAACACAACAGGAGGTGGACCGAAGTTATTTTAAGAGAATTGTATCGCGCAGTTCTCGACAACTCTTTCTTCCACTCGGTACTCGGGAGTCCCACTCAGAGTCGACAGTCAGGAGTATCCACTTGGAGTCTGCAATTGGGAGTCTCCACTTGGAATCACCACTCAGATTCGGCAAGTCGGCACTTGGATTTGACACTTGGATTCAACGATTCGGCGACTTGACTCAGCACTCTATAGTCGACAGTCAACTACTTGAACTTGTCACTTTGCACTCAGCAGTTGACAGTCTTCCAGGCAGCTCAATCATCCCAAACAATTCCTTTTTATTATCAATTCAGACTACTCAACTGATAAATCTTATTTGATTTATAATTTCAATTGGGATTATTTCTTCTCTATGTCTGACAAAATTATCCAAAAGTTATACTATGTGATGGAAAAGATGATAATATTCATCACATCCCTTCATTGACTACCCTAAGACCGAGTAAAAGAAAAATTACAGTACTGAACAATCTCTTAGACGAGAACAACTTATTTCCTGAAAGGATAAACTTCAAAAAATTCGAACCTTTGCTCAGGCAAATCTACCATCCGAGTGAAACTTGTGTGATGTAATTCATGGGCACTCAGTCGAGGCACTGATTAGTGTTGGAGGATGGAGGAGTTTCCGAGATTTTATACTAAATTAAAATTTTAAAATTAATTTCAATTTATTTCTGTTAAGTGGCCCAAGTTCCAAACTGTAGTCTGCAATCTCTCAAGCGAAATGGCCGAGTGAGCTCCCGAGCGGAATGCCCAGTGAGCTTCCGAGCGGTATTGCCGAGTGACCGAGCGAGCTCCCGAGTGGAAGGCCGAGTGAGCTCCCGAGCAGAAGGCCGAGTGAGCTTCCGAGCGGTATTGTCGAGTGACCGAGCGAGCTCCCGAGTGGAAGGCCGAGTGAGCTCCGAGCGAAATTGCCGAGTGGCCAAGTGAGCTCCCGAGCAGCCAAGTGGAATTCCCGAGGGGAATTTTCCGACTGGGATCTCCCGAGTAGTGGTCGGACGTCTCCCGACCGGGAAGTTGCTGAGGCCTGCACAGCACAGTTTCCTTGAAACAGATTCGTCCTCCTCCGTCGGTGCTTCGAGGCTCAGATGGACTTCTGTCTCTCAGGATACAACAGCAGACCACGAGCACAACGGAGCACTCGTTGCTCGTGGCGAACTGAAAAAGTACCCGACTGTTATCAGCGGAGCGGAGGTCGGGAATGAGGTAGAGCGGAGCGGAGGAGAATTTCTCTATATATCTGTGTCTTTTGCTCTCGGTCACGACCTCCTTTTATAGGCTCAGCCCCCCACAGTATTACATGACGAATTAATCGTCATTTACTGGCATTTACCCGACCAGATCCAAACGTCTGGGGGTTACTGATCTCGCATTAATCAAAATTAATGCATAAGTTACATTTGAGCAAAAATCAATTTTGCAAAACATTGGTTCATCTGCTTGGACAAATTTTGTCCCGACCGGTCGGACATTCAACGAACACGGGTCGTGCATGCACACGAGTTCACTTGGTTCAGTATAAATCCGGACCCTGGATTTGCACCCCCCCTCTTACGCACCCACCAGTGAGAGAGAGTCTCTCCCCTAGCATTTGTTCACAACTATCATGCTTGTGATACAATATAAATCAAATATTTTGCCTTAAAACTCTCAATGTGGGACTAAAGCCCCACTCACAAGGGAGTCCCTTTATTCTCCTCCTCACTTTTTACTCACAAGAAAGTTCCAATGTGGGACTAAAGTCTCACCACCTCTTTTCCATTCACACTAGATATCCAAAATATCTAACAATTAGGAGTTCTTCGGAAGAAAAAAAATGATTAACGAGGTTTTTTCAATCAATTTCGGATGATTGACTCGGCCACACGGAAGTTTCCTACCGGCTGTCAGGGTAAATCGGGAAACGCTCGCAGTGGACGGTCTAGAAGTCCAGCGTCCCAGGGTTCGCACCCCATTTGAAAGAAAAATTCCTATAAATGCGCCGTAACTGGGGATCGAATTGCAAATATCTAGAATAATGATTAGTCACCCTATCGTTGCATCATAGCACCGGTGGCAAGAGTTCTTCGGAAGAAGACTGATCAATTATTTGTCTGGGTAATATTCATTTGATTCTTGACCTTGATACAACTATCGTAAAGGTTAATGTCTAAATGCCCGTCTAGATCAGCATGCCGTTGGGCTGATTAATCAATAAATGTGAAATTCATTTGGTTTGATTGTCGAGCAGACATTTGTCATTATGTTAAGGATTCAAAAGTCAAAGTGAAATAAAAAAAATGATTAATGCGTTTTGTTTAACCTCGGACGATCGATTCGATCTCACGAAAGTTTTCATCGACCGCTAAAATAAATCGGAAAACGTTCGTGGTTAGCGATCTAGAAGTCCAGCGTCCCAGAGTTCGCGTCCTATTTGAAGGAAAAATTCTTATAAATACGTTATAGTTGGGGATCGAATCGTGAATGTCAGAATTAACAATTAGTCGTAGCTAATGAGGTTATAACCGAGACGGGACAATTGTTGGTTGAAAAGTCAAAGTGAAATAGCTTTTCGATGAAGATGTGCATGATGATATCTGGGCGAGAAAAGTCCCAGGCAAGACAAGAGTATGAACATTATTAACCCCTGCATTTGAAAAGGGCAGGAAAGAAAAGAGACTTAATTAATTATATTTCCAACCTGTCTTTTTCCATCCTAGACCTAGGGGAATCTAAACATTGAAGACTTGTCAAAGACTTTGAACTCAAAGTCAAACGCCTTCGCCCCTTCCAAACAAACCCTGAAAATATTGAATAAATGACATTTTTTAAAAGAACACGGTTTCGGAATTTCTTGGACGGTGCATTATAGTTTTTTATTTTTTTGAGGACGTATTTCTTTCCTAAAATAATTGTCATTAAAAAATTAAAAAGAAAAATATTTGATAAGTGTTTGATAAATGAGTCGAATGGTCACGGCCTTGAGTGTAAACGAATTAAATTTATCCGTGAGTTTTTCGAACCGATTTAAAAAATATTTGATCAATATTTAATTTGTATTTGAAAGGATTGAATTCGAGCTGAAGTCTAGATAATTTTTTTAAAGACAAATTTATATCTATAATATTTTGTTTGTTTTTTCACTAGACACTTTACTAGTGGAACTCAAATCGAGCTCTGATAATTTTTATATAATTTTAATTTAAATATTCTTAAATTAAGATTCGAATAATTTGAATCAAACTCGAATTTAAATCCTTTCAAATTATTATTCAATTTTGTTCGAATCAAGATTCAAGTAATTCAAATTAAACTCGAGCTCGAGTCAAAATTATTTATATTTTCAAGTTTCAAATTGAGTTTGTATATCACATATTTATTTTTGAGTTCTAACAAAAATTTGCATATCATATATGTTTTTAATATCAATATTTTCAAATTATTCAATTTGTTTGCAACCCTAATCATGGCTAGGCAGCCAGGTCGAGTGGTCACAACCGCTTGGCCAAGCGATCACTAAGCCAGTTTATTGCCTAGCCAAGTGGAAGAGCGGTCACGACTGTGCTATGAATGATAGCTAGGCTGCGCGGCTAGACAATTGCTATGCCAAACTAAGCAGTTACGACCATTTTAGCCAGGTGAGCAGTAGACCTGACCACAAGTCGAGTTCGAATCAGACTCCGCCCGGGTCAATAAGCCAAGTACCCATTGACCTGATTCCCAAGATGGAAAGAGTGGTATTGCCGATAATTGAACCTTAATCTCTTGAGAAAGAATCTAGTATCCTAACCAATTAGACTATAACATATTGACATTTTTATCTATTAGTTAATTATTTAATAACTAATTAATAGTTTTCTTTTACTATATCACTATGTAAAAGAGTAAATTTTTTTTTTTAAATCTGCGTTAGATCGATGATTTTGAATCATGAATCAGCGGTTCCAAAGCATGAACTATCAAGACAGTTAAGGTTAAGGCTTATCCAATCAGGAACCGTCAAATTGGAAATTTCAAACCATCAAATTGTCGATTCTGAATCGTGATTGAGTATAGTGAGTAGTCGCGCTTGCATGGGTGGCCAGGGTGTGCAGTGAAAGAATTTAATTATATATTTTTAAAAAAATTGTAATGAAAGATACTAGGCAAAAATCAAATGGGCCCATCATTTACGTTTTCACACTTCATTTTTTGGACGTCCATTTAAAATGATCTACCCAAAATATTTTTACATTATTTGATCAGGTTGTGTAAAATAGCTTCTACACTAATAAGTTTATATCATTTTGGTTTTGCTTATTTGAGTGATGACCTAATTAAAATAATATTTCAACGAGCAAAATAAAGGATTGAGACCCCATGACCCTTATTATATTTCAAATGAATGTTATTCTATCACAATCAATCATGTAGAAGGTAATATGTAACTCCTACAATGTGCATAAGTTAGTTGTTAGCTTCTATAACATATAAAAGTTAATTGCTAGCTTATACAATGATTATTTTATCATTTTGATTTTATTTTATGAGTAATAATTTGATTAAAATATTATTTTAATGAACAAAGTAATAATTTGATTAAAATAATATTTTAATGAACAAATCAACCGATGAAGATTCTATGACATTTATTATATTACAAATAAATATAATATAATATAATCATCATCGAACCTATAAAAGCAAGATATAACTTATATAACATGTAGCAATTATCAATTAGTTTTTATATAATGTAGAAATTAGCCGATAACTTCAACCCATTATTAAAAGTTAACTAGTAGCTTGTACGATGCTAAATTTAGAAAAAAAAAATGATTAATTAGATTTTTTAATCTTAGACGATCGATCCGGTCTCACGAAAATTTTTCACCGACTATCAAGGTTAATCGGGAAGCACTCGTGATAAACAATTTAGAAGTTTAGCGTCTCATGGTTCGTGCCATGATGCTAATTCAGAGATATTTTGGGGACAAAATGATGAGAGAGGTGCTTAATTGATTTTGATTTTTTTTTTTTAGGACTTGGGTGCATTTTTTTTCGGCCAAAGATATTTGAAAACAGAAGTATATCTTTTTAGAAAAATCTGAAAGCCTTTTAAAAAAAATACTAAAATTTGAGTGTGTGCCCTAGAATAAAAAGTCGACTTCCAAAAGACTAGTACTACTGTGGGCAGCAATGCTCCTCAAGACTTGTCTCTTCCTTCTCTTCTTCTTCTTCCTCATCCAAACAATTGCTGCTTCCTTTGATGGTTTCCTCTTCAATGGCTTCCGAGGTGCAAACCTTACTCTCGAAGGCCTTGCAACGATAACTTCGACTGGTCTCTTGATGCTCACCAACACGACCAAGGAGATCACCGGCCACGCCTTCCACCCATCCAAGTTCAACTTCAGGAATCCCTCTGATGGCTCCGTCTTCTCCTTCTCCACCACCTTCGTCTTCGGCATCGTCTCCGTCGACCCCAACCTCAGCGGCCACGGCATCGTCTTCATCATCTCCCCCACCGAGGACTTCTCCACCGCCATCGGAAGCCAATACCTGGGCCTCTTCAACCTCAGCAGCAACGGCGAGCCCTCCAACCATCTCTTCGCCGTCGAGCTCGACACGATCCTCAACCCGGAGTTCAAGGACATCAACGACAACCATGTCGGAGTCGACATCAACGGCCTGAGGTCCAACAACTCCAACCCTGCCGGGTTCTATCCCGACGACGGTCAACCTTTCAACAACTTAACCCTCCGGAGCGGCCGAGTGATGCAAGTTTGGGTTGACTACGACGGCAAGGAGAGGCGAGTTGATGTCACCTTAGCTCCGGCGCGGATGGACAAACCGAAGAAGCCTCTTTTATCTAGCAAAATTGATCTCGCCGGAGTTCTGATGGATTCCATGTTCGTCGGCTTCGCCTCTTCCACCGGGCCTTTCTTGACGTCTCATTACATTCTGGGTTGGAGCTTCAGCGTCAACGGCACGGCTCCAGCTCTAGATTTCTCCTCGCTGCCGTCGCTCCCTCGCACGGAATCGAGTAACCGATGGAAGATCTTGGATGTCTTGCTGCCTTTAGCTTCCGCTATCTTTGTTCTGGTCGCCATCGCCGTTGCTCTGTTGATCGTGAGGAGGAAGATGAAGTACGCAGAGGAACTGGAGGAGTGGGAGATGGATTACATCTCCCATCGGTTCTCCTACAAGGATTTGCACAGAGCGACGAGAGGTTTCCGGGACAAGCAGTTGCTTGGGATCGGCGGCTTCGGGAGGGTCTACAAGGGCGTGCTTCCGAGCTCTGGATCGGAGATCGCCGTGAAAAGAGTGTCCCATGAGTCGAGACAGGGGATGAGGGAGTTCGTCGCAGAGGTGGTGAGTCTCGGCCGGCTGTGCCACCGAAATTTGGTGCCGTTGCTAGGGTACTGCCGCCGGAAGCGTGAGCTCCTCCTCGTCTACGACTACATGCGCAACGGTAGCCTCGACAAGTTCCTCCATGATTCCGGCAAGCCGGTGCTGAACTGGGCGGCGCGGTTAAAGATCATCAAAGGCGTGGCGGCGGGGCTTCTCTACCTCCACCAAGATTGGGAGCAGGTCGTCATCCACAGAGACATCAAGGCCAGCAACGTGCTGCTCGACGAGGAATTCAATGCCAGGTTGGGAGATTTCGGGCTCGCGAGATTGTACGATCATGGCGCCGATCTGACATCCACCAACGTGGTCGGGACCATGGGGTACCTCGCGCCGGAGCTTGCTCGGACCGGAAAGTCCTCGACCGCGACCGACGTGTTTGCGTTCGGGACGTTCGTGCTGGAGGTCGTCTGTGGCCGCCGCCCGGTGAGCTCCTCGACGGAGGAGCAGGTGGTGCTGGTGGATTGGGTTGTGGAGAACTGGCGAACGGGGTCGATTACGGCGACGAGGGACCCGAGGATGGGGGAGGAGGAGTACGAGGTCGAGGAGGTGGAGCTAGCGCTGAAGGTCGGGCTGCTGTGCTCGCACCCGTTGCCGGCGGCGAGGCCGAGCATGAGGCAGACGATGCGGTATCTGGAAGGGGAGGAGCAGCTGCCGGATCTGTCGCCGACATACATGAGCTTCAGCGTTCTTGCGATGCTTCATAATGACGGCTTCGATGATTACCTGATGTCTTTTCCGTCGACGGCGTCAGTGTCGGCGATGTCGGTAGCGACTGCATCCAGTGTGTACGTTTCAAGTAGATGAGAGAATTTCTGATGACTATGATTTGAAGTTTAGGAAATCAAGTTAAAGATTTGGTGTGTCCAACTGTTGTCGAACTTCATCAAGATTTTGATAGATTTACTACGTCCACTTTGGTTCAGCGTGTACAAATACAACGAATGGGCGATCATTAGCACTTGTGCTATAATAAAATCAAGAATTAGTGCTTGAGACCATATTCTCCTTGAGCGACTCATATAAACACAGTTTAGTTTTTAGAGAAAGCATGAAATATTACTACGAGGAGCAGCAAGAGGATGCGGCAACTGTTTTGTTATCGAGTCTACCAGGTAGAGTCATTCCTTGAGGTTTCTGTACTGGCTTCACTTGTGTTAGTCTTTTTGCTGAAAGATAACCACCCAAAATGTGTTAGTTATACTTGATGAAAGTAATTTCTTTCAATGGCACGCTATTATTCGGCAAAGAAAGTAATTTCAAACTCTGAGAACATCATGAGTAGCATAGGCTCCATGTTTTTATGTACACCACTAAAAAACTTACCGATCTCATAGAATATGTCATTAACATTAATTGCAGTTTTGGCTGAGGTTTCCATGAAGAAAAGACCATTCTCCTGTGCATACGTCTGTGCTTCCTGCAATTGAAGTCACTCCATCTTCAATATAGGAGATTTGAAAATTCAAAAAAAAAATATAAATATATATCCTAGACTGCACAAACAAACAAAGCTACTCCAGTAAATAGCCTCTACATTAGAAGACAGCCTCCACATTAGAAGACCTAATTCTGGAATAAGCCTTTGTAGTAAAATGGAGACATTATTTTATCTCCACCCGAGTAAAAGGATCAGCACCTAAGATAGATGTGGACTTCTTGGTGCGAAAGAAACACACTAAAAATTGTGTTAAAGGACCAACCCCCCAGGTATTTATGTGGTCCAAAAAAACATTCTTGTCGGTGACTGACCTTGGTATGTTTGTGTTCACAGATTACCTTTCACCAAATCCATTGCGGGGGAGTTCAGCCCTTGTATATACATTCATAGCGAACGAATTACCTTTCTTTCTATCAATAAATTTCTAAGATAATGCAAGATATCATAGGTAAAAAGGGGGAAAAAATTAAATTCATATTGCCATGAGACCAAGAATGGTGAGCTATATCAGAGCATGTGCATCAGGTGATTGAAGAGAATTCTGGTAAACAGTAGCAACAAGGTTGCTTTGATTTTTAGCAAATAAACATGCTTTCCATTGGAGGCCAGAGAATTTTGATGGACAGTGTGCTAAATTAAAAATGGGTGATCTTTGAGATGGACAAGATTTAAGGCACTTTCCTATGGCAACATGGTGCTGAAAAATCCTCCGCTGAAACTTAGCTAAGTGGAGCCTCGTTACTGACTTGAACAGGTCAGCTTTACCTAGGTGCTAGGCCCCTACTAAGTAGGTCTTTTAAAATGGAGGACCAAAGGAATCAGAGTCCTACAACATAGTTCCTCTTCTGTTCCTGACTCTTTGGTGTATCTTCGCACTACTCCGCTGCTCCCATCCTGACAACATTACCAATGCTCCCAGGGAAGGGTCGTATGCAGCCTTATCTTGCAAACTGTTCTTGAATCAGTGACCTCTAGGTTACTCAGCAACAACTTTACCGTTGTGCCAAAGCTCCCCTTCAATAATCCCTCTTCTCTAGCTAATATTTTCTCCTTTCTCTTGGCTATTTTTTCTCTAGGTTTTGTTGATGTTAGGAATAGGAATGATAAATGAAATGATGAAGCCCGATATACTTAAATACTGAGATAATCAATATTGATCTGGAAAATACTGAGATGATCACTATTTAATCAATGGTGAGATGAATAGTCTTTGAATATTCAATTTGTGTTTTGGTCAAATATCTTGAAAAGTATTTGATTGTATTAGTATTCAATCAGTATTTTCATCAAATATCTTGAAAGGTATTTAACTATATTACTACCTTGTTAGTTTAAAACTTCAAATTCATGTGATAAATGGTAAATCCTTATTTTAATAATATTTTAACGTGAGTCGCATAGGGGCCGACCTCCTACTGCCTAGAAGTGCTTTTGAATACCTTAGTTCTTCATCGTGAAAATTTGTATCTGAAACTTAAAACCAACTTCAGCAAGCTATCATTAATGAACTCATTTCTTTACAAGTGACTGGACTGAGATTGTACCAACTTGGTCTACATTGGGAAAGACCTCAAAGTGAGATTCCTTTAAAAGCAGGATCAATGATGGAAACGGTACTAAATTCTGGTGGGATAATTGGACAAGAAAAATTAGTCTTATGCATGATTTTCTATAGTTATTTGAATGAACAGTGATAAAATAGAAACATAGGCGATTTCTCAACCAAAAAGAGAATGGACCTGGGTCTGCAATTTTCTGTTGTTGTTCCAGAAGAGTGTCTACTAAAGATATATGAAAGAGCTGCATTCGTTTCTTCATTAGTGAGAAGCTCTTATCGATTTTCTAGAGATTAAAATATTTTGGTAGTTATAGTACTAAAAGTGCATACTATTTCTTCTTCCATTGGTATCAGGAACTTGTTCTATGAACCAATTTGGTATTCTCTCGCATTTAAATAGAGAAAAAAATATATAATCTGGTTGTACTACCAGCTAATAGACTCTGTCTTCATGTCATACTTGTACGAGTACTTTCAGGTAAGTACAAAATTACTCACCGTCTTTTTTTTAAAATGTGTATCAGGTTAAGCTCAATGAAATTAAGAATAATAAGCTGAATACATCTTAAGAATTAGAATATCTACATATAATGTATAAGGCACCACCAAGAGTTTCTTACCTCAGCTGAAACCCGTCTAGCTTCCAACAGATCAGCTTTATTACCAGCAAGAGCAACAATGGTATTTGGGCTACCTGAAACATGATAAAGTTTCTCCACATAAGAATAGAGATACACTAATTAACAATGGTATATACTTTAGATTTTTGTAAACATCACAATGATAATAACACCACAAAAATAGTGAATTTATTTTATCACAAGCTCTCCTCTTATAATGTCATCTTAGTTTCTAGATCACAAGAAGCAAGAATATCCAGAATGAATCCCTCTTATAAAACAGACAGACCCACCCAGAAGTGATATTAAAGGATACTACATCAGCTGAACTTAATGAATAATGAGAAATTCAGTCACATTAACCATTCAATCATGAAAAAATGAACTCTAATCACATCAACTATCAAAACTGAACAAATTTAAATGCTACCTTGGGCCTGAAGTTCTTGAACCCACTTCTTCGCTCGAGTAAATGTAGTCTGCAAAATGCATGAGATGATGTTTAACACAGAATTTTGAGTCTTCTTTTGAGAATACAACCAATGCATGCTTTTGCATTAGTTTGAACTTTAGAAATAGTAAGTTAATATCTATGTTAAAGTTTCTTTTGGGAGGAACAGCTTCAGAACCATTATGTTCGATTCTGACCATACTGCATTGCTTTAAAATATCATAAATTTACTATACAAATCTCTTAGTATTTTCATGATACTTGATAAGTAATATAATTAGGAGGGAAGCTACTTATATTAGCTAAATAGATAATAAATGAATAAAGCTTCAATTGTCTTGTGAACAATTGATCTTCTTATCTCCAGATAGCAATGGCCTCAAGCTGGCAGTTACAATAATCACATACCATGAAGAGCCTTCTAATTAGGTCCAAAGACTCATCCAAAAGATTCTTTAGTCAAAACAAAGATAAACAAACTAGATGATTCTGAGATCAAGGAAGATGTGATTATCTAACCGCAAAAATTTATCTACTGAATTGACCACATAGACTTGTTTTTTATTCCTTCTTTAAAGTTAACCAAGACAAAAGACAAACTTCTCTTGGTCTAGTGTTACTGCAAGTAAACTACAAAATCTTGATGAATAACCAATTAAATGAGAATCAGGGGCTTCCCCTCCTATTAAAGTCTTTTGGAAAAAAAAAGGTAAAGCGCCCAATGTGATATAATGATGGACCTAAGTTAGCTTGGATGTGTAATAACCATAAAAGAAAGTCATCTATATGTGGTTGCCTTAATGCCTTAGAACCAAATTTAATATATGCTTATAAGTTATTGCTATGTAGGTTTTCAAAAGGCACCACAGTTTCATATTTTCCTACTCAGAGTAAGTTCCAATACAAAGCACAATGCTCTTACGATTTGCAGATTTCTCAAAATCTTAGATTTTTTTTTATCATTTATGATTTTTCTTCATTCATGGATCAAAGTTCTTAAAGAAAAAAAAGGCAAAATATGAGTTACTAAGTGAGTTGGTTACTAGAAGCATAATGCATTTTCTCTTATGTGCATGAGAAATAATAATGGCTGTGGGAAACCATTTTTATCCCAGATTTATTTCCTAGCAGGTTCAGCACTATTGATACCATAATAAGAAATGCTTTGACTGATCTTGGAATTATAAAATTGATTTTATTTACAAGTAAAAAAAGTAACAACAATAAGTAATCATACATCTTGTACTTTGTTTAACAAAGACCTCAGCAATCTGTTATTTCCTTGCAAATGGAAAAATTGGCCATTGTTAGCTGAAGTTAGGAGACATAACCTTAAAGTTCCCAGTCTTGGTACATAGTTTCCAATGAAATTATCAGCCACGCTATTTTCCAAATGGTTTTTGAATACAACTATCTTGGTTTAGACAATATATGAAGTTTTCATAATTTGCTCGAACAATAATGTTGTAGTAATCAAAGAAAAATCATGTATTACCTATTTCACTAAGTTCACATTAAGAAGGTCAAATAAAGATGTTATAATATTTGAAAGTCTAGTAGTTCGGTCAAATAAGTTATGATGCTATTTCACTAACCTCATTTGTAATATCGTAGACAACCACAGCAGCTGCAGCTCCTCTGTAGTACATAGGGGCCAAGCTATGGTACCTCTCTTGTCCAGCAGTATCCCAAATCTCAAATTTCACTGATTCATCATTGACAGCGACTACTTGCGAAAAGAATGCAGCACCTATGGTTGATTCCTACAGAATCAAAGCATCAGAATCATAATTCACAAGGTGAAAACTCTATGGTTCCTATTCAAATTACAAATCCCATGACACAGCTAGCAATGGAACAAGAGTCACAGAATGCAACACTAACCTGGAATTCAACAAACTGGCCTTTCACAAACCGCAATACGAGACTTGACTTTCCAGTGGCCACATCTCCAAGAAGAACCTAATAAATACAACCAATAGGTAAGAAATTTATAATACACAACATGATAACATACTAACAAAGTAAAATAGCAAAATTTATCTGAGAGGAAAAAGTAGAAGAAAACTTTTACTAAACGGTGAATACAAGACAACCGATAAATGTATTTTTTAAAAAGATAATCCCACCTTCATCAGAGATTGATGTGAAGTCGGTGTGCAAAGTTGCAGGACATGATCAATAACAAGACACAAAAATCACGAACAAAGAAATAGGCGAATTGATTCGAGGAAATCATCCAGTAAAATTTCTTAAATTCTAAACCGAAAGAGAAATGGCCACAGAAATCAACCTATGAATTCACAAATAAGGGACTTTGAAAATACCATACAACCAACGACACCAAAAAAAAAACTAGGGATAATGCGCTGAACAGATTACCAATTTCGCGTTCTTGATCTGGTTGCTTGCGGCAGCCGCCATCGCACGAAGATCAGAATATGGAAAACGCAATCCCTAACAAAGATTGCGCGAACCTTCCTTCGCGGTGGGTCGACAGCTGATGACGGTTGAGTCGGCGTGAACGACTCAGTGGCTTAAAGGAAAGCAATTTCCAGTGATCCTGCGGAGCAGAGATTCTTTTCGTGTACCGCTCCCGATCATACAATCGGAACCGTTGGATTCACGAACCATTCTTCATTAAAAGACTACTGATTCAGGTTTTGTTTAGGCAACATGTACTTACCCGATCTCTTACCAGTCTAGCATTGGAGGTAAGGTCACGAAGCGCGTGGACCTTTTTCCCCCAATTTTTTTTTTGGTTTTTTTTAGCAAACTCCATAACTTTGTTAATTACGTCTCCTACTTGTTCAAAATTATCGAAACAACCTTATTCAGTCATTCTCAAATAGGCGAGGTCCTTTTTCGAATTTCTAGAAATAGGGAAAATTTTCAATTTAAATCTCATAATTTTCACATATTGTCACTTTACCTTGTATAGTCAGGTAAATTTGATTTTTTTTTCCTCTATAATTTTGAAAACTAAGTGAGTTTTCATTTACCGTGCTTTGGGGCAATTTTCTAAACTTGAGGAGGTAAACTAGGAATATTTGAGCCTGTAATAGTGTAATCCCTCTGGTAGACCCAACGAAAACCTCTTTTGATCCGTTTCCTCAGAATTTTCACCCAGATCCCAATTTCTCGCTTCTGATCGTCTCCGTTCTCTGAAATGGCTTCTAATGGGAGATCCGCGGTGAGTACTCAGCTTGAATTAACCCTCAACAATTGCGGGTTCTGCCTCAATTTCCTCCTAATCCAGATCCAAAATGATTCCCTTGGGGCATGCTTTTTCGTGTTTTCGGTAATCATAGGGGGCAAGAAATGCAGAGAGCAGCTTGGAGAAGATCAAGCGACAGCTGACGTCAGGGTCGGGGAAATATTTGCTTCAGGGTCCTCTTTTGAAACGATCAGAGACGGTACCCCCTCTGACCTATCCTTCTTCACAGAAATTAGGGTCTAACATTTCCTAGTTATGAGATCGGTACAGGAATTTTTTTTTGCTATATATGCCCCTTTTTTTTCTTGTTTGAAGTGGTATATGAAACTTCAAATGCTGTATTTACGGGGAAAACAAGATTCCGAATGATCTCAAGTCATTTAATGATTTGTCCATAAAACTTTACTGGTTTATTTCAATATTCTAGCTTTATTTGCGAGGAAAGTTACAATTTTAGGATCATTTAGTGGATTTTAACGTCATTCCAGATGTTTTAGAGTATAATACAACGACAACAAGAATCAAGTCTTATCCCACTAGATGAGGTCGGTTATATAGATCTTTTGGACTCTATCCCCAGCTATATCATTATTTATATTTAAATAAATTTTATCTTATTTTATTGTTATTAAGCAAGTCTTTTTTGGTCTTATTTTTCCTAGTTTAATATGCACATTTGTCATAGTTTCTCATTGCATAACTGAAATATTTATTAGTCGTCTAAGTACATAGTCACATCATCTTAAACATGTCTCCTGGAGTTTTCCCTCAATAAGCGCAATCCCGACTTTCTTTCTAATATTTTCATTTCTTATCGTGTTCATTCTTATATGTCCGCACACCCACTTTAACATTCTCATCTCTGTAACTCTCATTTTTTTCATGTACTCGGGTTATAGCTCAATATTCAGCTCCATATAACATAGCAGGTCTAACCACTATTTTGTTAAATTTTCCTTTAAGTTTGATAGGTACTTTTTGAACACAAAGAAGACCTAATGCTCTCCTCTATTTCAACCATCCCGCATTCTGTGTAAGACATATCCAGTGTTGTTAATGACGGATGATGGATTATGGCGGAAAGTCAAAATTCCGCCATAAACAAATGGCGGATGGCGTGGCGGACTATGGCGGAAGCCATGGCGGCCATGATAAAAAATATAAAAATATATATTATATGCAAAAATTAAAATAAAAGCTGCATAATATTACAAAAAAAAAATCTAACAATATGAAACCTAATTGATAGAAAATCATAGAATAAAGTCATAAATCTCATAAGAACGTATCAAAAATCTCAAAATAACACAATAAATCTTTTAAGACTCATTCCGCAATAAGTCTCATACATAACCCAAAATATCAAAATAACGTAAAATATCATAAAATATCTAAATATCTAATACTTTAATCCTCCTCCACTCCAACATAATCATTTTCATTGTCTTCTACTGGAGCATATCCTTCTTCTTCTTCTCCTTCTGACTCTTCAAAAATAATTTCTAATCTTCAAAATCATCTTCAAATTCTGGTTCATCATCATCATCATCATCTACAACAACTGCTTTTCCCTTTCCTTTTGAAATTGAGTTTACACTTGAACCCTTCTTAGAAGTTTTTGCAATTGTAATACCACTTGAGGGATCCTTTCTTATCATAGATTTTCGCTGAGTATATATTCTAGGCTCTCTAGCCCCTGAAGCCTCATAAACAGTGGCCCAATTTAAAGAATCATCATCATCAAACATCATCTCATCCCCAGCATCTTCTTCAATATCATCGTCCATCTCTCCAACCAACCACTCATTACATACATCAATATCATTGAGTGTAATTGGATTAATCATATCTCTAAGATTATACGGTTGTTTGAGTTGTTGGTTATACTTCACATAAACCAAGTCGTGCAATTTTTTGTGCTCAAGCCTATTTCTCTTATTTTAATGAATCTGCAACATTAATATTATTAAGGAAGTATTAATTAGTTTCTTCCTAATTTCTATTACAAAGTAATAGGCTTAGCCATCAAAATGAAAGAAAAATGAGATAACGAAAATTCCTTGCTCAACACACTCCAATTGCGTTCACATCCAGATGCACTACATGTCAAACTCAAAATTTTGATGGCTAGTCGTTGTAAATTTGGAGTCAAATGACCATACATTCGCCACCATTGAGCTACAAAAATTGAAGATATTTAGATATTATGTCTTAAATTTAAATGTTAAAACTTAAAAGAACTTAAACTAGGCATTGAATTGTTTCTGACCTGGAGCAATAGTTTTTCTTTGTGATTTTGCAAAGTCATTGTCAAACATACCACCACCAGACTTATAAATTGGCAGCTCTAGTAGTATCTTTTGTTGCACATCTCTACTTGGCACCAACCTCTTGATGCAATCATACAACCCATTTGTAACCTCCAAATCAAACTCCACTTGAGGGTTGTCATAAAAAACTCTGGGTTTAAAAGTGGCCAGTCGCATGCAATGGATGATAAAGTTGGCAAGTCCATCTTCATCAATGATTGCAAACACATCCTTGTATTTGCTTTCATTGTTTTTGAAAGACTTCATAATGGCTTCTTTGGCCTTATCCATTGCTTCGTAAATATATCCCATGGTTGGTCTTCTTTCTCCATCAACAAGATGAAGCACTCGCACCAAAGGAGTCATGACTTTGAGAGTAAAAACAACATGGTTCCAAAACGAAGGCATAAGAACAACTTTTGTTGCTTGCTTCCCTTAACTTCCTTAGACAACTTGTTTTTGCACCACTCCTCAGAAGTAAACATTGTTCTAAGATTTGTTTTCTCTCGATGAAGTCTTTCTAATGATAGAAAGGATGTTGCAAATCTAGTGACTGCATGCCTTATCAATTCTCTCTTATTTGTGAAATGCCTCAACAAGCTCAAAGTGCTTGAATGACTATAGATAAGCCCCCGGGGCTATGGTGCAGTAGAAGGGTGACTAATTGTCATCCTAGGCATCCGCGGTTTGATCCCCAACTACGGTGTATTTTGCATGAATTTTTCCTCCAAATGTGGCGTGAATCCTGGGACGCTGGGCTTCTGGACTGTCCACGCGAGCACTTCCCAATTTACCCTGGCGACTGGTGGGAAACTTTCATGGGGCCGAGCCAGTAGCCCGAGGTTGGAAAAACCTCGTTAATCGTTTTTTAATGACTATAGATAAAGCCAACAAGAGACATTGCCCTTCGAATTGTCTTCTTTATTAAGGGAAGCTTTCCAATATTTTCAAGCATTAAGTCTATACAATAATCTGCACAAGGAGTCCAATAAAGATTGGCCTTTTTTTTCAACATCTTACTGCCTAAAACATAATTGCTTCCATTATCTGTTATAACTCGCACAATCTTTTCCTCTCCAATTTCTTCCACAAGAGCATCAAGCAACTCAAATAGCTTTTCACCGGTCTCCACAAAATTAGATCCATCAATGGACCTTACGAACATTGTCCCAATAGGAGAGTTCACCAAGAAATTGATCAAGCATCTTTGCTTTCTATCAGTCCATGCATCTGACATAATAGAACAACCGTGTTTGCTCCAGTGCTCCTTATGTTCTTTTAGTAGAGATTTAGTGTATTCCAACTCCTTCTTTAGTAGTGGAACCCTAATGTCATGATAACTAGGAGCTGGCAAATTTGGACCATAGGCACCGACGGCTGTAAGCATATCTGGAAAGCTCTTCAATTTAATAAGATTGAAGGATAAGCTCGTTTGGTACCAAAAGCGAGCTATGTATTGATGGACTCTTGCCTTTGTCTCTTTATCACGCATTTCTCTTATATTAGTTTGTCTCAGTTTCTCCTTTTTTCTTCGTTTAATGACAATTTCTGGTTTGCTACAAAATAAGTCCATTGACCCCTTTGTAGCAACCTTCTTGCTCCTTGAAGCACTACTAGGTGTCAATGTCAAGATGTCTTCGTCATCTTCACTTTCATCGCATCCTAGACTATCAAGATCAAAATCTCTCGCAACTTCAAGGTTGCCCTGATTCGTTTTTTACAGCTGCATATGCCTTAAGCTCCTCTTTAACTTTACTTGGACACTTGGGGCAAGCTTTAACATTAACCTTCTTTCCTATTAGATGATTTTTTGTTCTAGTGATCCCTCCCCTTCTGATTTTTCCAAAAAATTACACAATATTTTTTGTATCACCCTCTATCAATGAATGACAATACTTCCACCCTAGATCAACACTGTTAGCTGGCCTAAAGAATTAGATGTAGCTTATTCTTCATTTGCCATGCTAAAAACAAGAGGAAGAATGGATGATTGCTATTGAAATCATTCCATACATGACAACAGTGTTAAAAATAAATGAAGATATGGAGGAATTAAAAAAATGGGTAGAAAATGGTTGTTGGGATAATATTTTTGTGTTAAAAACAGAGAGGGTGTAGAAAATAGGGAGAAAAAGTGAGAAAACAGGGTTGCTTACCGGAGAACAGTGTTTTCCAGAGTTGTTGGTCGCTGGAGGAGGGTGGTCGTCGATGAAGGGTGGTCGTCGGAAGAAAATGACTGCTGGGAGAATTTTTTTTTTTGTGAAAAACAGAGAGGGTGTAGAAAATAGGGAGAAAAAGTGAGAAAATAGTGCTGCTCACCGAAAAACAGTGTTCGTCGGAGATGTTGGTCGCCGGAGGGTGGTCGCTGGAGGGAGGTTGCTGGAGAAGGGTGGTCAGCGACCGCAAGGAAAGTGCTCTAAGTGGTTCACTAGATGAAAGGTTGAGAGGTTTGAGGCTTGGAGCACAGCTGCAACTTTGTGAGTGAGGGAAGAGCACCACTCGTTTTTACAGTTTCTATGAATTGACCTTACTGGATGTGGGTCGGGTCAGAAGACCCAACCTTTTTTTTTCGGCTCAACAAAATAATTTCTGCATTGGCCGCTATGGCTACCACATGAATGGTGGCCGCCATGGCCCGCCACACAAATCTGCCACGCCGTGAACATTAAATGTCGGATTATTGAAAAAATGTCATGGCGAACCACCATGGTCGCCATTTGATAACACTAGACATATCTCTCAATCCTTCTATCCTTTTATAAAAATAATTCTAAATACTTAAAACTCTCGATTACAAAAAACTCATTGATCCTGCCCGAGACCCCTGAGAGAATAACACCGGTGAGTTGTACTGGATGTTGACGGAGTCGCCATGATCTAAAGGATGAAGAGGGTGAGTTGTCTTCTTGGTTGATTGAATTGTCGGACCTCCGAGAAAAAGCCAAGAAAGGGAAACTGAAGGTGTTAGAAAGTCCCCTGCCAATGGTGCATGTAAGTCTGCATGAAGACAAAAAGGGTAGACGGAGCATTAGGGGAAGACCGGGGATGTCGCGGCCTTTCACTCCGACATTCAAGTTAGGTTCCGACAAAGTATATGAAGCAGGTAAATAATATTGTAATGAAATATATAAAAACTGAATGTAAAAGTATACCTGGCCCGCGAGAGCGGGCCGAAGGAGACACGGAGGTGGAAATGCATCGGACCGTAGATCGTAGACCAGAACATATCAACGACTCAAAGGTTAGATTATGACAGCAACTCGAATGCCAGAACACAAGAACACGGCTCGGAAGTCGGAACAAAGCAACATGGCTCGGAGGCCAGAATATGACAATGGCTCGAAGGCAGGCTCGGAGACCGGATGGTTCAGAGGTTGAATCGGCGCCAGAGGCATATGGCAGTGTGGATCTACACCGGAACAAGGTCGGAGGTGTACGATAGAGGTGGATTAACGCATAGCGGTGTCGGATCTGAAGGTAGGGGCACCGAGCGGTCAGATCTGTGCCAGATGTGACTAATCTACGCCGGATCTGTGTCAGCTCGACGTCGACATGGCAGATTTAAACTAAATGTGGTCGTATCTATGCCGGCATGGCAGATCTGGGCTGGAGCTGACCGGATTTGTGTTGGCCTAGCACTGGCGTAGCGGATCTGGGCCGTATTTGGGCTGGTAGAGGCGGATTTGTGTTATCCCAGCGTCGGCATGGCCGGGGCAGCCGGATTTATGCTGGCATAGGCAGATCTCCTCTAGCTCAGCGTCGGCATGGCCGGGGCAGCCGGATTTATGCTGGCATAGGCAGATCTCCTCTAGCTCAACGCCGGTGTGGCCTGGGGCAACCGAATCTATGCCGGCAGGGGCAGATCGACGCTGGCTTAGCCTAGCGTGTCCAGGGGAAGTCGGATCTGTGCCGGCAAAGGCGGATCTGGTCTGAGGTGGCCAAATCTATACTGGTGTGGCTGGCGGCGCGAGAAAGAAGAAGGGGTATAGCGGTGCAATCGTGAGAGAAAAGAGGGAGCCGGTGGTCCTTGCCAGCAGCGGCTACTCACAACCGGCGATGAGAGGGGCAACTGACGTCGGCGAAGAGGCGAGCATGAGAGGCGGCGACTGGGTCGCAATAGAGAGAGAGAGAGAGAGAGAGACTGTCGTGCGTGAGAGAAAGAAGAGGGAGAGATCCGCCATACGTGAGGAGGAAGAAGAAGTGATGTGGTGGTTGAGCCTTTAGTCCTGGCCGCCTGGTCGTGGAGAGGAGGGAGAGGGTGTCACGCGCCTGACAAGAGTGGGGGAAACGGTTGGCCGATAGCGAGGGTGGCGGTTGATTGCGTGAGTAGGAGTTACGTGCGGCACATGAGAGAGGAAGGAAAAAAACATGAACCCCTCTTCTTCGTCAAAATCATACCCTAAAAAGGGGCAGCATAGTGGAATGACCAAAACGCCCCTGCTCTCCACATGTCTCTCTTACTCACCCCATATCATTTGTCATCTCCTATGTTAATAATAATCTCATTACATCTAATATTATTAAACTTAAATTTCATATATTCTGTCTTTACTCTATTAAGTCTAAAATCTTTTACTTCTAGCATTTACTGTCAAAATTCAAGTTTAACATTTATTCCTTCACGTGTCTTATCTATCAAAATAATATCAGCAGCAAATAACATGTACTGTGATACTGTATTTTGGATGTGTCCAATGAGTTTATCCATAATTAGTGTAAAAATATTGAGACGTAGAGCTAATTCTTGATGTAACTTTATCTTTATGAGAAACGTTTAGGTTAATCCACATGAAGTCTTCACTCTTGTTGCTACATCCTTATGCATATCCTTAATTTTTCTTGAGACTCTATTATAAGTTTTTTCTAGGCCAATGAATACCATGTGTAAGTCTTGCTTTCTATTTCCTATATTTTTCAATTAGTTGTCTAAGAAAATGTATAACTTCTATTATTAACCTTCTGGACATAAAACTAAATTAATTTTCAATAATCGTGGTCTCCTTCCTAAGTTTTTTTTCTATTACTATTTCCTAAAGTTTCATGATATGATTCTTTAGTTTAATACTTCTATAATTTATACAATTTTGTATGTCTCCTTTATTCTAATATAATTGAATTGGAGTACTTACACTCATCACACAATTTTTTAGTTTTCAATATCAGGTTAAATAATTTTGCAAGTCATTCAATACCTTTTTTCCCAAGGCACTTCTATACCTCTATCAGAATTTCATTTGGCCCAATTGTTTTTTCATTTTGCATCCCGTTTAAAACTTTTTCTACTTTGAAGTTTGAATTCTACGATAAAAATTTAAATTACTATACTCATTTATCTACTTAAATTATCTAAGTTAAGTTGATCATCTAAATTTTCGCTAAAAAGTTGATAAAAATATCTCTTTTATCACTCTTTTATTTCCTCATCGTTTACTAGTACTCTATTGCATTCATCTTTAATACATCTTATACTATTACATTCATCTTTAATACATTTTATTTGGATACGATCTTTTATTTTCTTCTCTCTCACTTTAGCTATTCCCCTTCTTTTATATTCAATATTCGATATAAGTGGTCAAAAGTGGCATTCTTAGCTTCTTTCTTAGCCTTTTTCTTGGTTATTGTATACGTTTTTCTCGTTCTTATAAATATATAATTGTTATTTGTTTTTCCTTTACTTTCTCATTCCATCACCAAGATTTTTTACTTAGCGGTGTACGTCTCTTTAACTCACTAATTACACTCTTGGTTACTATTTTCAACTTTGATATTATCTCATCTCATGTTGTATTCGAGTCACCGTATATTTCATCTATTTCATGAACTCTTATTCTCTCCTTAAATATATTTTACTTCCTATTTTTTAACTTCCACCACTTAATTTTAAAAGTCATGTATATTTTTCTTCTATTGATACTATGCTTGAGGTGTATATCCAATATTACTAAATTATGTTCGGTAAGATGGCCTTCCAATTTTTACAAATCTTTCTATCATTCTTCATAACCATAAGAAAGTTAATTTAAGATTTATTATTCTCACTTTTGAACGTGACAAAGTATTCTTCTCTTTTTCTTAAAAATTGTATTAGCTATAGTAAGGTCATATGTTATCGCAAAATCTAATATAATTTTTTCTTCTTCATTCTTGATCCATACTCATATCCCTCATGCACCCTATCATAAAGCTCATTCTTCATGCCTACATGTTCATTTCGATCTCCTCATATTAAAATCATTTTGGTTAATGGAATGTTTTGTAATACCAAAATCTAGATTTAATGTGTTCAACTAAATCTACTTGAGGTGCATATATGCTAATTACATTAATAGTTTCTTTTACCACCTCTATCTTGAAAGTAATAATCCTATCCCCCTTTCTAACTACTGCTACTTCATCCTTTAGCGAACTATCGACAATGACTCCATTTCTTATTTTACTCCTTGTGTACTATAACTTAAAACTCGAATTCTTTGCTTTCTCTCCTATCTATTTTGTCTCTTGTACACACAAAATATTAATTCTTCTCCTAATCATTGTATTTACTACCTCCATTTCCTAAATTTCATATTCCAAATCTTAGACAATTTGTTTATAATATTTGTTTTTACCCAACTTATGATGTGAAAACTCTTGTATATTTAACATTACACCTAAGTTCTCATGAAGATGCAGCGGTCCTTGCTAAGACGTTAAACTCTGCAACGAACTCTTGCATATTTGGCACTACCTTGGAGTTCTTATAGAGGTGTAACGGTTTCTATTGAGACGTTACAGTCGGACCCTGCAATGCGTTCCTTCCGGAGAATATTCTAGCATTGTCACAATAGTTTAATGGATCGATTCATTGAATATTTGCCTGGAAATCTAGATGTTTCTGAGTATTTAGGTAATATATTTTTTTTCATACCTTCTCTTTATGTACGTTACTAGCTGATGTGGGCATTTGATATTTTCACTTTTGATGTTGGTTAAAAGTAAGTTTACATGGAAAAAGGCAGCGTTTTTTTTTTGGCAGTTGTCTATTATGTCTTAATACTATACTACATTCTACAAAAGTGTTTGATGAGCCACCTTATGCAAGGTTCGTAGAATCGCGATCCTACACAGGATCGATTTGGGGTCAGGATCGGATCGGTCAGGATCGGATCGTAAAATCGTACGATCCTATCAAAAACCCTTAAAATGAAAAAATATACAATTTTTATTAACACTATAATGAAAATAATCACGTTTAACTTCAAAAATATTCTATTTATTACAAGATGATCCAATTTAAGTGTCAACCTATTAGATAATAGACATCTAAAGACTCATCATTTTAGAAAAAAGATATAACATAATATTATTAATCAAAAACTAACTAAAAAATATTAAATAGATATTTAAATAATCTTAAAACACTAACACTAACGATGTAAAAGATAAAAAAAATAATAAAAAAGATTAATAATCTTCTGGGCCTCTGAAAAGGCTTTAAACAATATTTTTTGGGATTCAATCTTAAAACTAACTTGTAGATCTTTGAACGAGTTTCAATTTGATATATTATAGGTCACGTGGTTCAATCCGAGTCAAAAGTTATGACCTCTTAAAGCTTTCATCGATCCTGTTCCGATTCTGTTCCGATCCTGTCCGATCCTATACGATTCTGTCCGATTCTGTCCGATCCTACCGATCCTGCTGCGATCCTGCTACAAAAAACGATTCTGCGCGATTCTGGATCGTTTTCTGGCGTAGGATCGTAGGATCGTACGATCCTACGATCCAGGATCGCGATTTTGCAAACTATGACCTTATGTATATGAGCCTATAAAGCACCTTGTCAATATCCTGATTTGTGGATTTTGTTAGTCTCCTACATAACTGATGAACCACCTCTAAGTTATATAAACCTAGCTAACCAAGTATTTAGACAATTTCTTGAGTTAGTCTAATTTACTGATTTATATCCACAGCAAATCGTTCTGGCAATTTGATGTTGCATGAGTACAAATGGGATATGGTCAAGAAAATTTGGTAGTTAGAATGTGAAGGTCAATTGACAGTTTGTCTCTATGCTGGCATATTGAGAGAAGAAAGAAGCTTAGTATGACTATAAGTTGTTAGGGTGATGCTCTCTTTAGATCAAATACTACTGTTGGTCTTTTGCTAAATGTACAAATAAAGCGAGTCCTTACCTTGTCTTCCAAGTTGCATCCTGAATTCACTGTTATCCAGTTTTAATGGTTATTTACGTTATAGAAATTGTGAATGATCTTTGCTCACCTTTTGTTGATCAGCTAAGGAAATGGAATGAGCGTTGGGTGATTCTAGATCCAACTACAGGAAAAATGGAGTACAAGTATAATATCTTCTTGTAATTGAGTATTTTTGAATTCCAATTAATAACCTCGTTCATAGAATTTTTTGTTTGTCCTGGCATAGAATTCGGAGAAATGAACCGGGTATTAAAGGAACCATCATGTTTGATTCAAACAGCATTATCACAAATTCACCAATAAACTTCCAGTAAGGCTTCTATATGCACAATGATTTGAGTTTCCATTTTTTCTTGGATGAAGTACCATTAAGACTTCTGTGATGTATTGATTTTCTTTTTGCAGTGGTTTGCCAAAATATGATGGCTGCTGTTTTTGTATCCATAATCATAGTCTATGTTATTTCTATGAGTTTCAGTTTTTGTTCCTATTTGGACTTTTAGACAAAATATCCAGTCCTTTCTTGCTGAAGGTAGTGAAACATATCGAGTTCCTCAACTAAAATAACAGATGTTGGAACACCACAGAAAAAGGAGTATTTCTTCTGTGCAGAAACTCCTGGTGCTGCTAAAGCCTGGGTATCCACTTTACAGTAAGCTTGTTGACCTAAAAGCTTTTTATTGGTATAATTGTTAAACAAGCCAGCATATTTTTTGGTATTAAAGCATGATTTCTCAAGTGACAGCCCTAACTCCAAGTTCTGATATTTTATCTATGTGATCTGAAACACCTAGTATGTACGCGCCACTCTTCATTGGCCACTAGCATATGGTTTTCTATGTGAAGTGAAACTCCTAGTATGTATGCACCATCCTTTATTGGTCACTGTAAATTCATCACTCTCTTAACAGTTGTTGCAATTTCTCTGCCACAACTACTTGTCAGTCTTTACAAACCATTTAGCTAATAGTAAATGGCAGTTCGGGGTTATATCATTTATTATTGTTATACACAAATTTTTAATATTCTCTCTTAGTTTAAATATTTGGTTCGTCTTAGCCACTGATTCACATTCTCTGATGTATTGTTCAATAACAGTGCCACACAGTTGGTACTGCGTGCTCACAGGGAAGCAGTTAATAACTTGAGTGGTAGTGGATCTGCACAATTCGGAACAGTTGCTACAGTAGTTGCAGCTGCTAACTCTGCTGCAATGGAGGCCTCAAAAGAAATTGAAGCAGCCATGAAGATCTCCCTGAGAACTGCTCTCGGTTCGTTGGCTACGAAGCCAAATGATGGTCAATTAGATGATTTGACTATTATGAAGGTAATTTCTAATATTTTCAGATATGCGGAATTTAGAATTTTGTATGCATACATTAAGTTTGAGCATTTTCAAACACTTAGTTTATTTATGTTTGGTTATTTGTGTTTCATGGCACAGGAGACTCTTAGAGTTAAAGATGAAGAACTACATCAGTTAGCTAAGGATATTCGTGCTCGTGATTTCACGATAAAAGATATAACAGATAAACTTCTGGAGACAGCGGAGGCTGCTGAAGCAGCTGCTTCTGCAGCTCATGCAATGAATGAGGAGAGAAGACTTGCATGTGCAGAAATTGAGCGCCTAAGGAAGGATGCAGAGAAGCATCACGAAACTTTCCTGCTTAAGGTGATTCCTTCAATTTCATAAATTGAGAGAATTTTAATTTTTTTGTATTACTTTCTACAAGAGGTAAACTGAATTGTTAGTGGTTTGAATGATGCAATTATAAACCAAATTTTGTGACTCCATTGTGGAAATAAAATTCTGATTTGAGTAAGAACTGGATTAATATCCTGTACCTAGATAGATAAATCTTAAAAATTTTCCTCCCAGAATGTTAACTCCGAGTGTCATTCCATATAATAATGCTGTACCTCCATTTTTTTTTGTTTGTTGTCTTGATTGGATATATGGTATATATTCTACATGCAACAAGGAAAAACAGATCAAATCATGAAAACATCTTCAGTTTCTAGAGTCTTTTTTCGTGATTTTTTTTTTTGTGGGATTAAAAGTTCATCTTCCTTGATATAAAAAAATAGCTCGTGCTTGAAAAAAAATATATACTTCCTCAGCTTTCGATGTGGTAGTAGTTAATACAACATTGGCACTCCAATTTAATCCCATTTCAGAATTTTGCTTCACTTGATCTAGTTTATTTGGCCAAGTCTTGTCTAGGGCTTTTGGGGCCCCGTTATTTAAGCCTATGAAAATAATGGATCACCATTGTACCCTTCTCCGGGACTCTGCAATGGCCGGAGCTTTGTGCACCGGATTGTCCTTTATGTTGTAACTAACGATATAACAAACCTACTCAAAGGCTTTCAAAGTGGTCCAATGGATAATGGCATGGTGAAATTAGCAACATGGCATCAACTTATATAGTTGCAGAAGCAAAAACATTACAGAAAAACAAAAAAGAGCAGATAAACAAAATGAACAAAAAAAGAGAAAAATGTTTGAAATCTTAGATTAACTCTCCTCGAGGCAAGGGTGTTTTTCCCACATCCCCCAACAGGGGTGGGCTGTGATTGCATAACCAGTGATCTCAACCCTTGAACCTTTGCATAGCACATCAATCAACCTCCAATACCTCTCAAAACAGTGACAAGTGCAATGGACACGGTCTTTTGTTATGATCATCTGTTTCTCTTTCACACATGCAGATTGTGGTCTGAGTGTGGCCAAAATATCCTTTTCATGAAATTTAAAAGGGTGGCCACAGCCATTAGAAAAAAAAAGCACTGCATAAGCAGTGATTTATTAGTTTAAAAGCAAATGAACAGAGTGCACGATCCTGGTTTTTGGTCCTTGAAGACTTAAAATTACATTGGCAGGTTTGAGTGGACAGAGAGGAATGAACTACCACTATGGTTTGAAGAAAGGATCACATTAAAGCCAAATTGTGATATGGTGTGTCAGTAATATTGTTGATATGAATATCATCCTCAGGCATAAGAGCTGTGTTGCTAATTTCCTTGTATTCTCTCTTCTATTTGTGCATTCTTTGTCGTGATGTGTACTTTTTCAGTTGAGAGAATCTGAAGAAAAGGTTAAGAACCTTACAATGGAGCAAGAGCTGTTGCTGAAGCAGAGAGACTCTGCACTCCAGGAGGCACACATGTGGCGCTCTGAGCTTGCAAAAGCTAGGGAACGAGCCGTGGTACTAGAAGCAGCTGTTGTGAGAGCTGAAGAAAGAACCAGAATAACAGAGGTGGACTCTGAGGCCAGACTAAAGGATGCTGTAGAGAAATCATTAGCAGCCATAAAAGAAAAAGAGGATCTCCTGGCTCTTGTTCATAAGTTGCAATCACAACTACAGAGGTATTATGTCATTGTTTTATTCTTTGGTAGTATTTCAGGTTATCCATAAATCTGATGACCAATCGTCTTGGGTAAAGTTTTGCCACCATCAATAGATAGACTTTCACTAAGGATCAACACAGATTAGCCAGAAGAGTTATCAAATATCTTTTTAGCGCGATACATATTAGCATATAGTTTTGTTTTCATTTCGTGGGAGTTATATAACTAAAGCATTCTAATGAAATTTTTTTACTTCTGTCACTAATAAATTATTTACCTTTCTGCATATATTCCGATTATTATGAACACATGACTATATTAACTGATTCTTGGTTATGTGCTTGGATGATTATGGAACACTGATTTCTACCCAACATAATTTACAGTTTCTTTAAGATCACAAAGCACAATATTGATTTGTTTCTTTTCCTTTGCAGATACGGTAACACAAAGCAGGCTTTTGAAGAGAGATCGGAGGCGCACTCCACCCCCGATGATACTCTTCCAATGACAAAGCACGTCGACTTATTGGAAGATGATGTCGATAAAGCTTGCTTAAATGATCCCAGGCCGCTTCCAGCTTCTTCCGAGAGTGAAATACAACTTGGAGTTGATGGAGTCGATATCCACTCTGTTGGTGATGCCAACTGGGACAATTTCCAGCCGTCAGCTGCCAGAATAGCTGATGTGCGCGAGATTTCACCTGAAGCAGAAGGAAACAGCCTGGATATTTCTGTCGATACCACTCGCAACAATGATCATCTACATGCCAGAAGCTCACTCCAACCTTGATCAAGTGTTAACCATGGACAAGTGGGAAAAGGAAAATAGTCCTCTAATTTGAGCTCAGAGGTTGAGAGCTACAGCACATAAAAATATGATAAATTATATGTTTTGTATAGAGAAATCACAATTTGGTGGAGCTTTTAGCTTGTCATGTGTTGTTAATAAGTCAATTTGGTGGTCATTTTCGTATGGTGGAGGAACATTTCATTATTTTCTAAGTACTCTTTAATGGTCCTCTCATTTACTAATCTCCAAGATTTAGTATATTAATTTCCATTATGATACCCAACTACCAGAAGTTAGAATGATAGAAAAGATACATTTAGTCGGTCAATAGTCAAAGGGTATGAGCTGTTCAATTATTTTACATTTAGGTCTATTTACTTTGACTTTTATTTTTTAAAATCTAAGTAGTCAAAGATACATGTGATGTTAATCAATTGAAAGTTTCTCATCAGTCATTAAAATAAATGAGGGAGTATTTACGGAAATTCATTTAAATGGTCAGCTTATCTGTTCAGTTTTATGAAAAATTTTCATTGATATTATAATAAATTAGAAAGTATTTGTGGATCATTATAATAAATTAGAAAGTATTTGTGGAAGTTCAATGATCAACTTATGTGGTTAATCATTTAAAGGGTCTAACTATTCTTGCAAGGAAAATAATATGCTTAGTGAAAAATTTCAAGGAAAAACTTAATGAATAATATAGTACTTTACATGCAGCGATCTTCGACGGGTTCATCATGCCCCCAGAGTATAGTTTAGGTCGTCGATGGTGTTCGAGCGATAATCGGACGTGTGCATGCAAAGTGTCACGTCATTCACTAAGCGTTTCATTGAATTTTTTCACTGAGTATATTAGAATTTTTCTCATAATGCGCCACATTATGAAATTGTAGTTAAATCTTAAATTAAAAATAATTTTCTTTTGAAATAATCAAAAGTTAATTATTTACATGTTCACTAGAATCTATCTACCACTATCATAGTGGGGAATGAATTGATGATTAATACGTAAGTATTACCATTTTGAGGTTTGAGGGTCAAAATATGACAAAGCTAGTATGCCCGTCCTTCTCATGCGTTAGCCACAATATTCGGACTAATAGTCTCCGTGGTTTATCTCCTTCATATTAATCACGAGACAAGTTGATGGGGGCACTGGAGGATTAATCGCCTTTGCCACCTATCTACCGCTGATCTTGTCGCGAAGCGAGGTGGCGTCCCTATGGCGGGATGGTCCTCCTGGGAGCGCGAGATCGCTGAGGCTGTTTGCTGAACCGGCTTGCTCCTAGCCTGCAAGATAGAGACCGTTAGAACCCATCGGAAAGGTCCTCGGCCAGGCACTCTAACGGTCAAGTCAGCACTCGACGGTGGCAAGCGGATGGAGAGCAATAGAACAGTAAATAATGCACTATTGTGCGTACCTGAGAGATGCGGAGTGAAGAGGCTTATATAGTCGGGGAAGCTGGCAGCTTCTGCCCCACCTGCCACCTATTGTCATATAGCGAGGACAAGGTGATACATGCCCAGAGGTGGTAGGATAAAGTAGCGCATACTGTGTTAAGGAAAAGGGCACTGTCAACTTAATGTCTGGCGCCTTTGGGCGTCGCTCGGCCTGACACCAGTGTATGTGGCCGTAGTACAGGGGGACAGGGTGTGACAGGAAGATCAAGTCATCAGCGGGATATCCGTTGCTAGGACCAGAGTGACCCCAGCCCTGCGCCAACCCCATACTGCTTCAAGTAATCTGATGTCAAGGAGCGGTCATTCTGCCGGTTAGGGCAGGCTAGGGCCGACTGAGGACCTCTGATGAAGGTGCCGACTAGGGGCACTGAGTAATGAGGCCGACTGAGGACCTCTGAGGAAGGTGCCGACTGGGGGCACTGAGTAATGAGGTCGACCGAGGACCTTCGATGAAGTGTTGGCTACAGTTCCCTCGGGCTCGGGCTTACCCCAGGAGCGTGGGCCGCCACGCGTCGGTTGGGAGCCGAACCTAGAGGGGTAAGAGATTGAATCAAGCATTATCTGAGTGTAGGGAGTCTCAGGGAACGTGGGATGTCACGCGTCTGACTGGGAATCCCCTAAGAGTAACACAAGGTCATGCCCGCGAGAAAGTCTAGACCCTAACCTGGGCCTATCCCTTTGCATTCTCGGGGGAGATAGGCCGGGTCTCCCGTATGGGCCTTCTATCCACGGGCTGCCAGAACCCGTAGGTCCATCCTCTGCTGACGAGGCGCAAGGCTGTCGAACCAGGCTGCACCTAAGCTGGCCCGGGATCATAAGCATCCCCCTCAAGTCTAGTCGAAGGAGGCGCACAGTCCGATTGACTGGACCCCGGTTCTGACCTGAGCCTGGCGCACCCGGCTCGGTACTCAACCATCATGTATCTTATTTCTCTGAAAACCTTTTCGCCTTCTCTCAGCAGAATCATTACGTATCTTCTCATTAATTGTCGCCTTAATGATTCGGGACTCGCGTTCCCCGGCCAAATTTGATCCCCTAGGACGAGGGATAGGCCATCCCTCTTCGCGAATGTTCGACCCACACGTGTGATCTGCTACTCCAAGAATCGTCCGAGCTCGATCGGACGGTTTCAGCGCGATCCCGCGCCTCCCTCGGCTCACCATCGGACGACCGGTGTCCTTCTTCTGACCCTATAAATAGGCTTTTCGCCTTGCCGTTCTCACCATTGCGTCTTAATCTCATCCTCCCCTTCTCGCAACCTGGGTGTAGGGAGTCTCAGGGAACGTGGGATGTCACGCGTCTGACTAGGAATCCCCTAAGAGTAACACAAGGTCATGCCCGCGAGAAAGTCTAGACCCTAACCTGGGCCTATCCCTTTGCATTCTCGGGGGAGATAGGCCGGGTCTCCTGTATGGGCCTTCTATCCACGGGCTGCCAGAACCCGTAGGTCCATCCTCTGCTGACGAGGCGCAAGGCTGTCGAACCAGGCTGCACCTAAGCTGGCCCGGGATCATAAGCATCCCCCTCAAGTCTAGTCGAAGGAGGCGCACAGTCCGATTGACTGGACCCCGGTTCTGACCTGAGCCTGGCGCACCCGGCTCGGTACTCAACCATCATGTATCTTATTTCTCTGAAAACCTTTTCGCCTTCTCTCAGTAGAATCATTACATATCTTCTCATTAATTGCCGCCTTAATGATTCGGGACTTGCGTTCCCCGGCCAAATTTGATCCCCTAGGACGAGGGATAGGCCATCCCTCTTCGCGAATATTCGACCCACACGTGTGATCTGCTACTCCAAGAATCGTCCGAGCTCGATCGGACGGTTTCGGCGCGATCCCGCGCCTCCCTCGGCTCACCATCGGGCGACCGGTGTCCTTCTTCTGACCCTATAAATAGGCTTTTCGCCCTGCCATTCTCACCATTGCGTCTTAATCTCATCCTCCCCTTCTCGCAACCTTGGGTTCTATTAGGGTTGCGACAGCTTTTCACTTCCAACTTTCTTTTCCGGCGATTCTTTTCTTCAATTAGCTTCCTCTTTCTAGCTAATGGCTTCCCCATCTTCATCCTCTTCTCCCTCTCCGCCTTGGTATTCGGTCATGGTGACTGATCTTACTGCACACGACCTGAAGCAGATCCGGTCGGACTTCCTGATTCCTTCCGACCACCACATGCGTTTGCCCAAGTCAACCGATCGACCCAACTCTGCTCCGTCGGGCTATTTCACATTGTCTCAGGACCACCTACAAGCCGGTCTCCGATTCCCCATCCATCCTTTCCTTTCTTCTATCTGCGAATACTTTCATATTCCTCTACCTCAATTGGCCCCGAACACCGTACGTCTGATGTGTGGCTCGGCCATTATCTTCACCCTGTACAAGATTCCCCTACAACCCGAGCATTTCCATTATTTCTTCTACCCCAAACAGCAGGAGTTGGGCGACTTCTTCTTCCAAGCCTGAGTTAAAACTTCTTTCCTTCTGAAACTTCCGTCTTCACATAAGGGATGGAAAGAGCGCTACTTTTTTATTAAGCCTGCCTCGGCCCCGAGCTGGCCCCCGGCCTGGGTCGAGGAGCTTCCTGCCTTCGATCCTCTTCCCAAAAATTATCGCACCTCTGTAACCTATCAGTCGGCCACGCCCGAGCTGGAAAGTAGGCACTTTCATGGAGGGCACTTGCTGAGAGAGGAGATTCTTTCCGCCTTCGGTCTCAGCCCCATGCCGCCCCCCTCATTATCCGTAGTCGGTAAGCATTATGCTATCTTCCCTATACACTCTCTAATTCTGACTGAGCCCATGTTACTCTTGAAATTTCGACGATGTTGTCTACCTCTCTGAAGGAAGGCTTCAGACTAGATGAGGCTGAGCTGCAGACCCGAGTTGCCGCCATGTTGACGACAAGGGGAGGTGCCCCAGCAGAGGGCACCTTGACTAACTCGACTCCGACCATCCCAAAGTCGGCGCCCACGGCTTCTGAGACGGCGCCTCCCGCAGCCACCAAACAACTCACTTCCTCCAAAGCTGACGTGTATCTTCTCCAACCAGGGGCTCATCCCGTCCTTCCTCCAGCAAACGCTTGGAGAAGAAGAAAAAGAAAAAGAAGAAGAAAACAACTCCTGGCTCGGGAGTTTCTCCTACTTCCACCGCCATCATCCCCTTTGTGGCCCCTGTCGTCGGTCCTTCCCCCATCATTCCCGTGGACGAATCTGCTGCCAATTCCCCCGCGACTACGCCTGTGGCTGAACCTCCCGTCTTCCCTACTACTCTCGACCAGTTATTGCCGGAAGGGTCGGGGACTTTGCCTACCGGGGAACAAGCTGACCGTCCAATGCTGTACCTTCTAGTGCCTACCTGATCGGACTGCCATTTGAGAATGCCGTCGGGCGATCTACCGGACCGGTACCAAGATGTCCGCATGTACGGGTCGGTGGCTGATCGTTATGCCCAAGGACTTGAGGAGTCCCACTTTCGGGGGGCTCGCCGTAATGCTGACGCCTTTTTCCTCAAAGCTACTCAGGTATGTATAGGCCCAACCGTTTTTCCCGTCGAGTATCTCATCTCCCCACTTTGAGATTTATCTTCTTCGCAGTTTGTGGGGTCCTGTCACGGCTTTTCCATGGCTCTTCTGACTCACGTCTCAGCTTAGGAAGAAGCCGAAAGGAAGGTGGAACGCCTGGAGACCCGGCTGAGGCATACCCAACTTGTCTCAGACGAGCCCACTCTAAACGATCTGTGATCCGAGGTCGAAGCCCTTCAGTGCCGGCTAGCTCTCTTCGAAGAGCAGCTGGAAGTTACACGCGGTCAAGTCGAGACAGCGAACTTGGCTGTATCTCAGATGAATACCAGGATCACCACCTTGAAGCATAATGAGCAGAAAGCCTGGGCCCTTCAAGCGAAGGCCCAGGATAAACTGGCTCGGGCGGAGACTCAGCTACGGGAGGTGTCCGCCGTCGCCGACTTGCTCAAGGCCCAGCTGGAAACCAAGGGTGCAGAGGCCTCTGCCCAGGCAGGGAGGATGGCCGAGCTGTCTGCCGAACTCTCTTCCAAGGATCAATTTTTACAAGATCACAAGGAAGAGCTTGAGCAGCTAATGAAGGAGAAAACTGAATGGGAAGCAGCTCGGGCAGAGCTGGTGGAGCTACGTTCTTACAAGGAAGCGGAAGCTGCCCGACTGGAGGCGCATAGACTCGAGTGCCTCAATTCCCAGGCCTATTTTGATGAGATTTCCAAGCGATTTCGGGTTGTGTTGATGCACCAAGGAATTAGTACAATTCGGCAATTTAAACGGGGCGGGTACTTATCCCCCGACATGCCTCCCACAGTCGTCCGGCTTCAGGATATGTCCCCGGACTTACCTGACATAACCAACCAACTTTTCAAGTGAAGGCAGGGTCTTCTGTTTTCGTCTTTCCTTCCTTATGTGTGTAGAGGGGATTGGCTTCCGAGTTTGTAACATCTTTGCCCCTTTTGAATGAAATTTCGCCTCTCCGCTCGAGCTTTCTGCTTTTACTTCTGAGTGTTAACGACCCGAGCGAGAGCCGTTCAAGTGATTGATTACATGGGCATCTCCTCTGCGTGAGCCACTAAACCGAATGACTGAGGGTACAAGACCTCAGAATGCTGGACTTACGGCGCTCGGGGAGCAAAGCTCGCTTGGTTGAGTCGGGCTCAAGTATTGTGGGTCGCCCCGTGCCCAACCGAGACCCGAACCAAGGGCTTTGTGATTCACCAAGAGCCTGGATCAAGTCAACCCTTCTTGCTTCGGTCGTCTGGCCAATTAAGCTATGTCTTTTCGGCCGTCACCTCGGGCCGATTCGTATCCTACTTTCTGACGACTACATTAATGGTCGAAGGGACTTATCCCCGGGGTGAATGACGTATCAGGCATCGAATCATCCATCACTGGTCATCAGTGACCTCGGGCGATGAACCGTTCACCGTCAAGAGCATGCTTTTGTCACGTCGAGCCTCGAGATTCCCTCTCGATCTGATCGGAGGGTTATCCTTCGATCCCACCATTTGCTGAGGCTTTCTGCGAATAGCTAAGATCGGTTGCCTTCCCCTATGTATAGACGATGACTGCAGGTATTGCCATTAACCTGAATTCCAGCAAATCCAGTGTTTCTCGCCTCTTCTACTATCATTACGGTCGCCTCCTTCGGTGATTCTTCATTATCAGATGCCGTCCTCAGAAGGTTTGGACATGGAACACCTCGAGCTTATGCTTCCCCCTGATTCTCCCCCTCCAATGCGTGTGTTTTTGGCAACGACCTCCCCCGACACAGTTACTTCATGTAAGGGGAAGGAACCAGTCAGGGAGTTTCCAACTTTCGATCGGGAAGCCACAGATACGGACGATCAATCTTTGTCAACCAGGCGTCAAATGCTCCAGTCGGCCAATTCTTCATCTTCACCTGGTACTGTCGCCATTCCCCGCCCGGCGAAGCAGGCTGAGGTGTTTGCTCCTGCAGAGCCTTCTGTCGCAGCTCCTTCGTTATCCCGTGTGACCTCTCTTTCCCCGCCGACTCGCGAGACCTTCCTGGTCGTGCTTCAGCCAGGGGTTTTCATTCCAGCGTCCTCGGCGGTAGGTACTCCTGCTGGCTCGCCCTCCGCGACCTAGGGCGGTTCTTTAGGTAGGTCAGTCGGGCAGACCGCCTCGACCAATGCTGTAGGGGCTACTATCAACCAACCTCTGCACTTGGTAAGGCCTTCCCGAGCCGACCCTACGACAGGCTACCGAGTGAACCCCAGCGCGGGGCCTGAGTTCAAGGAGCAGGCTCGGGAGGTTTATTTGGATTGCCCCCTCGACGAGCGCTTTCAAGACGGTCTCCAAGAAGCACGCTACTGGAGCCCTATTCAGCGCGCTGACGCCTTTATCTCGATGGCCAATCAGGTTTGCTATTTCTTTCACCGGCATTTCTTCCTTTTGATTTCAACAATTGCCATCCTTCTTGCAGGCGTATGACTTTGCTTATGATACGGTCGTCTGCCTGGTGAGCCACGCTCGGGCTTTGCAACTATCTGAAGCCCGAGCGGAAAGGCTAGAGACGCAACTTCATCATGCGGAGATGCAATCTAATGAAGAAACCCTGAGCCGACTGCGAGCTGAGAATTTATACCTTCTCAACCGCTCCCTGGGCTCGACAGCTCATGTAGAGGAGCTGGTGTCCGCCCTAAATCTTGCGGACGCCTCGGCTACTCAGGCACAGCTCCGTATTGCTCGCTTGGAGTAGACGGAACATGTGGCTTGGGGCCTCGAATGCCATGCTAATGCAGAGGTAGCCAAGGTCAGGGCGCAGCTCTTGGAGGCTTTCCAAGCAGCTTCCGTCCTTCGCACCGATCTGAAGGCAAAAGAGGAGGAGCGGGCTACTTGCTCGACTAAGCTTTGCAAACTCAGACAGGCATATGACGTCCAGGCGTCGGTGTTGAAGGCGACTCAGCGGCGACTATAACACGCCAAAACGTATGCCGAGTCCCTACGTCAAAACAAATTTCAAAGAGAGGCCCGCCGGACAACCCGCGAACCATGAACAACCATCCTGGTGGGCATTCTCTTTATCTTATTTTTGCTGAAGAGAGTCTACGCCTCGTTTTTGTATTAGCTTTGCTACTATAAATGCCAGTTTTCCCCCTTCTTAGCTGCTGCACATATAAGCGTGATGTTTAAGTGTTGGGACTTTAGGTGGCGTAAGTGACCCGAGTGAGGGTATTCCAGCCATACAAAACACGCGAATATAATGGTTTCCGTGTACCGGCCACTCGGGAGGGAATGCCCTTTGGTAGTTTATCCTTTGCTATTCGGTGACCAAGACACTCAAGCGTAATATATTCTGAGTGTCAATGGCTCAGGCGAGAGTGAGTGATCTCGTACTTGGAGACCATGTCTGAGTTAATCGAGTGAAATTATTAGCTCGGGCAGTTCGAAATGCCCTTGCTGAGCAATGAGCCCCATAAGGACCAGCAATGGTGCACTCACTCGGGCCCTAGTCAAGGAACGTGGGCTGCCACACGCCCGACTAAGGGCTGAGCTGAGGGGATGTACAAGATTGGGCCCTGATTTAGAACTCGTGAGGACGAGAGTTTGGGCACTGGTTCAGTCCGATTCTTAGGAGTGTGGGCCGCTCCGCGTCCGATCGGAGACACTGAACCAAGTGGGGCGCGGAAGTTGGTCCACTTATAACTTGCTGGCAAGGCAAGAGTTTTGCACGCTCGGTCAGGCAAGACTTCAGGGAACGTGGGCACGCGTTCGACTGAGAGCCGCTCCGAAGGATAGGTGGGAATGGATCCCATTTGTAACTCGCGCGGAGACGAAGCCTGGACACTGGTTCAGGCCGATTCTCAGGAGCGTGGACCGCCACGCGTCCGATTGAAGACAGTGAACCGAGTGGGGCGCGGAAGCTGGTCCGCTTGTAACTTGCTAGCGAGGCAAGAGTTTTGCGCGCTCGGTCGAGCAAGACTCAGGGAACGTGAGCCGCTACGCGTCCGGCTGAGAGCCGATCCGAGGGATAGGTGGGAACGGATCCCGTTTGTAACTCGTGCGGAGACGAGAGACTGGATACTGGTTCAGGCCGATTCTCAAGAGCATGGACCGCCACGTGTCCGATCGAAGACACTGAACCGAGTGGGACGCGGAAGCTGGTCCGCTTGTATCTTGCTGGCGAGGCAAGAGTTTTGAGCCCTCAGTCGGGCAAGACTTAGGGAACATGGGCCGTCACGCGTCCGGCTGAGAGCTGATCCGAGGGATAGGTGGGAACGGATCCCGTTTGTAACTCGTGCGGAGACGAGAGTCTGGACACTGGTTCAGGTCGATTCTCAGGAGTGTGGGCCGCCACGCGTCCGATCGGAGACACTGAACCGAGTGGGGCGAGGAAGCTGGTCCGCTTATAACTTGCTGGTGAGGCAAGAGTTTTGCGCGCTCGGTCGGGCAAGACTCAGGGAACGTGGGCCGCCACGCGTCCAGCTGAGAGCCGATCCGAGGGATAGGTGGGAACGGATCCCGTTTGTAACTCGTGCGGAGATGAGAGTCTGGACACTGGTTCAGGCTGATTCTCAGGAGCGTGGGCCGCCACGCATCCGATCGGAGACACTGAACCGAGTGGGGCCCGGAAGCTGGTCCGCTTATAACTTGCTGGCGAGGCAAGAGTTTTTCGCGCTCAGTCGGGCAAGACTCAGGGAACGTGGGCCGCCACACGTCCGACTGAGAGCCGATCCGAGGGATAGGTGGGAACGGATCCCGTTTGTAACTCGTGCGGAGACGAGAGTCTGGGATACCTGTGAGTGGAGGGAGGACCATGTTTTTTTCACTATCGCTGGTGCAGTACACAAGTATTACAGGCTTTCATTCAGCCACTTGGTAGGGCTGAAGGTGGATCGCACTCCAGGGTCGATTCAGCTTCTTTCCTTGCTCGTTTTCTAAGTAATAGGCCCCCGAGGCGAGCTTTTGAATAACTTTGAAAGGTCCTCCCCACTGTGGCTCCAGTTTACTAACATCTCCGACAGGCTTGATTCTCTTCCAGACTAGGTCCCCCACTTGGAATGTTCTCAGCAATACTTTCCGATCTTACCTCTGCTTCATCTTCTGCCGAAACGCGAACATCCGAGCAGTCGCCTTGTCTCGGATTTCGTCGATGAGGTCCAGCTCCAGCCGTCTTCTTTCTGAATTATCCTCGTCATATGTTGCCCTTCGGTCCGATTCGCATCCGACCTCGACCGGGACTACCGCTTCACTCCCATAGACCAGCTGGAAAGGTGTGCTCCCAGTGGTTTCTTTAGGTGTAGTTCGCAGAGCCCATAAGACGCTCGGGAGCTCATCTACCCACGTTCCCCTGGCATGATCCAGCTTGGCCTTTAACCCTTTCAGAATTTCTCTGTTGGCTACTTCTGCCTGGACGTTACTCTGTGGATATGCCACGGAGGTGAAGGTCTGCTTAATGTCGTACTCTGAGCACCATTCCCGTATTCTCCACCCTTGGAACTGCCTTCCGTTGTCCAAGACGATTTTGTACGGAATTCCATATCGACACAAGATGTCCTTCCACAGGAACCCGATCACCGCCTGCTCGGTGATGCGCGCTAAGGCCTCGGCTTCTATCCATTTGGAGAAGTAATCGACGACCACTAACAAATATTTCTTTTGGGCCGCGGCAGTCGGGAAGGGCCCAACAATATCCATGCCCCACTTATCGAAAGGGCAGGAAACCGCCGATGCTTTCATCTCCTCCACGGGTCGATGTGGGAGATAGTGATGTTTCTGGCAGGCCATGCAAGTGGAGACCAACTTGTTTGTGTCCTTCTTCAAGGTCGACCAGTAGTAGCCAGCCAATAATACCTTCCGCACCACCGTGCTAGCCCCTGCGTGGTTTCCGTAGACGCCCATGTGGATTCCCCTTAATACATAATTTGCTTCTTCCTCGCCCAAGCACTTGAGTAGGGGCCGGGAGAAGGCCCTCTTGTATAACGCGTCGCCAATCATGGTGTAGCGCGCTGCATATTTTTTTATCAGCCGATCTTTTTCTCGGTCGGCCGGCGCAATTCCGGCCATGAGGTACGCGATAAGGGGAGTTCTCCAATCAGCCTCCAGCTCCAGCTCCGCCTGCCTCTCTATTTGCATAATCATTAAGGTGGGACCACCCGGTTGGGGAAGCACCCAGGAGTCGACCGAGCTGGCCAATTTAGCCAACTCATCCGCCTTGAAGTTTTTCTCTCTTGGAATCTTTTGTATTCGTACTTCTTGAAATCCAGCCTTCAATTTCTCATAAGCCTCGATGAAGGCCTGCAGTCAGTCGCTATTAACTTCAAACCGGCTGGCTACTTGCTGTGTGACCAACTGGGAGTCGGAATAAAGTATCACCCTAGCGGCTCCCATATGCTTGGCAGCCTGCAGCCCGGATATGAGGGTCTCATACTCCGCCTCATTATTCGTGGCCCGGTATTCCAGTCGGACGGATAGGTGCATCCGTTCCCCCTTTGGGGAGACCATCAGGATACCGATCCCACTTCCTGACCGGGCTGATGAGCCATCCACATATATGCGCCTTGCTTCTTCAACTTCGTCTGCATGCAGCTCACTTAGAAAATCAGCGAGGGCCTGAGCTTTGATAGCTGGCCGAGCCTGGTATTGAATGTCATACTCACTTAGCTCCGTTGTCTATTTGATCAATCGACCAGACGCTTCAGGGTTAGAAGCCACTCGGCGCAAGTTGCTGTTTGTCAATACCACGATGGGGTGTGCCAAGAAATAAGGCCGGAGTCTTCGGGCACCCAACAACAACACATACGCCAACTTCTCGAGTGTCGTGTAACGGCACTCAACTCCCTTCAATAGATGTGTAAAGAAATACACTGGATGCTGCTCAGCTGCCTCTTGTCTGACCAAGACCATACTAACTGAGTTAGCCGATGCAGCCAGATAGACATACAAGACTTCCCCGACCTCTGGCTTGGCCAGTACAGGCAGCTCGGTGAGTAAGACTTCAGCTCTTCAAATGCCTTATCACAGTCAGCGTCCCACTGAAATTTAGTAGCCTTGCGGAGGGTTTTGAAGAATGACAACCCTCGTTTGGCTAATCGGGAGATGAACCGGGACAGAGCTGTGTTCCGCCCGGTAAGCCGTTGCGCTTCTCGGAGACTTCTAGGTGGAGGCATGTCCAACAAGGCCTTGACCTTGCTAGGATTTGCTTCGATGCCTCGCTCGGTCACGATGTACCCCAGGAATTTTCCGCTCCGGGCGCCAAAGAGACACTTGGCAGGGTTCAATTTTAGCCCATACCTGCGCAACGTCCGGCATGTCTCCTCGACATTAGCTATCAAGTCTCCGGCTCGGACAGAATTGATGGGGATGTCGTCCGCGTATACTTCAATATTTCTTCTGATCTGGGCCCGGAAGACCTTATTCATCATGCGCTGGTACGTGGCTCCAGCATTCTTTAGTCTGAACGGCATGACGGTGTAGCAGTAAGTACCATCTGCCGTAATGAAGCTGACCTTCTCCTAGTCCTCGGCAACCAGGGGTACTTGATGATACCCCTGGTAGGCATCCAGCATGGAGATGAACTCGCTGTCAGCCGTCGAGTCCACCATCTAGTCAATCTGAGGTAGGGGATAGCAATCCTTCAGGCAGACCTTGTTGAGATCCCGAAAGTCAATGCAGACCTGTCACTTATTGTCTGGCTTGGGCAGCAACACCACATTGGCTAGCCAAGCCGGGAATTGCACCTCCCTGATGTGTCCAGCCTCCAACAGCTTCTCAATTTCGGCACGGATCACTTTATTTTGCTCGGTGCTAAAATCCTGTTTCCTCTGTTTTACGGGCCGAGCGTGGGGATAAATGTGGAGGTGATGCTCTGCCACCTCCGGTCAGACGCCTTTCAGTTCTTTGACTAACTAGGCAAAAACGTCTTAGTTTCGAGCCAAGCACTCCAGCAGGGGCTTCTTCAGCTCCTCCGGCAACCCTGCTGCAATCTTGACTCGAGCTTCCTCCTGATCCGGAAGGAGCTGCACCTCCTCCTTATCTTCATGCAACTTGGCCCACGGGGAGGCTTGAACCATGTTACAATCGGAGAAGGGGCGCGGAGCCTTCTGGCTCTCCACCCGAACGTCGTCCACGTAGCACCTCCGGGCTACTCTTTGGTCGCCCTTGACTTCTCCCACCTTGTCCCCGACTAGGAACTTAACCTTCAGGTAGAAGGTGGAGGTGACAGCCCGGAACTCGTTGAGGGTCGGTCAACCCAAGATGGCGTTGTAGGCTGAAGGAGCATCAACCACCAAGAAAGTGGACCATCTGGTCCTCTTGAGTAGCTCCTCGCCTAAGGAAATGGCCAGCCGAATCTGGCCGATTGGCTGCACCTGGTTCCCCGTGAAACCGAAAAACGGGGTGGCTACCAGGTCTAGTTGAGACCTTTCTATCTGAAGCTAGTCGAACGCCTTCTTATATAAGATGTTGACCGAGCTTCCCGTGTCCACGATGGTGCGGTGGACTTGATAGTTAGCGATGACAGCTGTGATGACCAGCGCGTCATCGTGTGGGACCTCCAGCCCTTGAAGATCTTGCGGCCCGAAACTGATCTGGGGTCCCTCTGCCTATGCCGAGCTAGTGCCGACCTGATGAATTTCCAGTCGGCACATCTGCGCCTTCCTGGCGCGGTTGGAATCTCCTCTCGTCGGTCCACCAGAGATGACATTTACGCCTCCTCGAACGGCGTTCTGCTGGTTAGCCTGCTCTTCCTCCCTTTCCTCGGCCTCACCCAGGTTCCCCTAAGGGAATAGATTGCGGGCAACCGGGTGATTTCCTCAGAGCTCCTCGGTGATGGGATCGATGGCTCGACCTCCGCAGCCTAAGCCACGTCCAGGAGGTGTCGGTCGTCCTCGCCCTCGGGGAGTTAGAGCCCGACCTTGCCCAGCCTGCCGACATTCCTTGGTGGCATGGTCGTGGATCTGGTGGAACAAGCAGTATGGCCTCCATCGAATCGGGAGGCACCCTTGATCCACCTACTGTACATGCTGCCTTTCTCCCCCTACTCGATCAATGGGTCCGCGGGGGCCGCGAATAGGTCCTCCTGGGGACCTGGTGTCCTGAGCAGGGTGGGAAGGCGCTGGACTGGCCGATTCCTTCTTCCGAGCAGCCTGGGCTTCCTCCACGTTGATGTACTTGACAACTTTACCGAGAAGACTGTCGAAGTCTACCGGGGGCTGGTGATCGAGTCTGACATCTCTGGGGTCCACTCCAGGCAGGAGACATGGCATGAGGAGTGGCGCAGTTGGGCAGCTGGTCATCCATACCAGCCTTCATCTACTGGAGCTGCGCCTTCCGGCAATACTGCCCCGGGGTCCTTCGTACCTGATGATGACACGATTGATGACCCTATGCAGGCTGACCCCCCGACCGACAATTGATTATGTATGTACTCTGTCTCTGCCTGTGACTTGCATTTGACTATTTGATTGCTCTGACTTTATGGTTGTATACCTATGCTCTGACTATTATGGCTTTGTGCTGTATTCGACTTGACTTTGATGCTGTGTTATGCATCTGATTTTATGACTGATTTCCTTGTATGCTTTGCCATACTATGCTTATTGCTAGTTCATATGTTTGTTCATATGATAGATATCTTCTTGTATGCCTTGCTATATTATGCTTTGCTATGCTTATTCTTACTCCATGTTCATATGATACATATGATTGGTTTATCATGCTTTATATTTGTCATATGGTTTCATATGCCTTCAAAATTCAATCATACCTTTGTTGTTTTGGGATAACCCCTAGGATTGAGGGGGAGGTTTTATTTTTAAACTTAACAACCCCTCTAGACCCTTTTCGGTATTTGACAAAGGGGGAGAGTGTGGTTGGTTAAGTTTAGGACGATTACAAGCTTAATTACTGTAGGGGGAGGATCCTAATTCCCCTATGAGTGTGAAATTTGCAACTATGGATTTCAAATCCCTAAACTTAAATTGGGTTGTCAAACAACAAAAAGAGGAAGATTGTTGATGCAGTCTGACCCTGATTGTTGTTTTGGTGTTGACACCGATTTAGTTTAAGTTGATGAGATTATTATGATTAATTCCTGGTCAGGGACTGGGCTTTAGGTGTGTAAAAAGTCCTAGCTTGGAGGGCTAGGTGTGAAAAGTCCTAGCTTGGAGGGCTAGGTGTGGGAAGTCCTAACTTGGAGGGTTAGGTGTGGAAAAGTCCTAGCCTGGAGGGCTAGGTGGATGAAACCCTGGCTTGGAGGGTCAGGTCCTAGCCTGGAGGGCTAGGTTGGATGAAGTCCTGGCTTGGAGGGTCAGGTCCTAGCTTGGAGGGTCAGGTCCTAGCTTGGAGGGCTAGGTGGATGATACCCTGGCTTGGAGGGTCAGGTCCTAGCTTGGAGGGCTAGGTTGGATGAAATCCCGGCTTGGAGGGTCAGGTCCTAGCTTGGAGGGCTAGGTTGAAGTCCCGGTGAGTGAGACTGGGCATGGAGTCTTGGTCCGGGGGACTGAGCACGAGTTAGGGGAGGCTGGGAGCCAGTTCTCTTGACTTAGAGTGGGTTTGGCCTTGGTTGGATCAGTCTGGTGACCGATCAGGGAAGTTGGCACGGTGTTCCCTCGTGGATCGGTCTGGTGACCGATCCAGCGATGTCTGATCGGTCTGGTGACCGATCAGGGAACATACGGTTACTTTGGCAAACCTACTGATCGGCTCCTGATCGGTCTGGTGACCAATCAGGGAGCATACAGTGAGTTTGGGAACTTTACTGATCGACTCCTGATCGGTCCGGTGACCTAGGGGTGTCAAAAATCAACACGACCCGACGACCCAATCCGAATCGACCCGAAAAAAATCGGGTTCGAGTTGAAATTTTTCGGGTTCGAGTTGGAGGGTTTCGGGTTGAAAATTTTCAGGTCGGGTTCGGGTTGGGTTCGGGTCGGGTTCGGGTTGACCCGAATTTAATGTTGGGTGGATTTTTTGGGGTTAAATCAAATTTTATTTTGAAAATTAAGATATTTTTATGTATATTAATATCAATATTATTATGATCATGATGGAGTATTGAGATAAAAGCGATGAATTATAGGGAAAATAGCGAAAAAAGACGTTTTGAATCGGTTTTTCGGGTTATTCGGGTCGGGTTTGGGTTGGTCGGGTTCGGGTTCGGGTTTGGGCATTTCGGGTTGAAATCGGGTTCGGGTCGGGTTCGGGTTGGGAGTTTAAAAAAAAAATTCCAACCCGACTCGAACCCGACCCGACCCACCCGAATTGACACCCCTACGGTGACCGATCAGGGATACTGTTCGGATCGTTCTGGTGAACAATCAAACGTCACAGACTTCTCACTATAACCGATCAGGTTGGAGCCTGATCGGTCGGAGGGTGGCCTGATCGGTCACCAGTCCGATCAGACCACACCCTGATCGGTCTGGGGACCGATCAGGAGGGTTGGACTGCGAAGCTGGGAAATCACTCTGCAAAGGGGTGGATCGGTCTGGTGACCGATCCACGACTTGGGATCGGTCTGGTGATCGGTCCCGGAGAAGTCGCGATTTCTGATTACGCGTTGGGGACCGATCAGGATGGAGCCTGATCGGTCTGAACCCAGCCTGATCGGTCTGGTGACCGATCAGGAGTCACTCTGATCGGTTCGGTGACCGATCAGTAGCTGGCAGCATTAATTCAAAAACGCTGTCAGAGCTCTGATTACGTCTGTTTCTCTGCTGATTCGCTACTGATCTCTGCTCCTAACTTCTGATTGTTGATACTCCATTGATTTGCTGAGCTAATGAGCTGCTAAGTGTGCAGGTTACTCAGGTTTACTTCAAGGGAGTCAAACTGAGGCTTTTTCTACGTCAAATTGGGCAGGTTTCCATCTCAGGTTGCAACGGATGCTGGCGTTGCTGGAGCTGCTGACTGGGGCTCATTTGAGGGAAGCTAAGGGAGTCCAGGAGAGCTCAGTGGTAGGTGAGCAGTTGCAGTTGAGCAGCTGGAGCTGCAGAGAGGTGGTTGTGACCTGGCGATCAGTGGGAGAGGCTTAAGGGCTTGGTAGCGATGAAGCCTCAGTAACACAGGATCACTTCTTGCGACAAGCCTTGCTCCATCACTTTACAAACACTATGATTCTTGGAGCAACATACTGATACTTGAGCACTTGGAGGAAACAAGAAGCTTGACGAGTCCATCAGCAAGAAGACACGAAGAAGGGAGTTCTTGCGTGAGATCTGTGCTGAGTGGAGTTCGGGAGAAGTTCTCTTGTGTTCCTTTGGTTCCTAGTGCTTTGTAAGCTTTTTTGTTTCACTGTTCTTAACTTCATTATTTCTGTGAAACGATGTGGAGAGGTTTCTCCACCAAGAATGAGGTTCCATTTGATATCCGGATTTTCCGGGGCTTGATCTGCCGACGATCAAGGGATCGCCCACCTCACGAGCATGCCAAGGAGTAAGGGCAAGTTATTCCCGAACCTTGTAAACCCTCCTTGTTAGTGATCTTGTTTGTTACTTTAGTTTGTTTTTGTTTTCTGCATTTCTGCATTTCTCTGTTTCCATTTGTTTCCGCTGTTGTGCTACTAACCTTGAAGTGCAGAGAAACCCTAAAGTGAAAGAAGTTTGTGTCTGTCTATATTCACCCACCCCCCCTCTCTAGCCATCCAAGTACCAACAAGTGGTATCAGAGCTTGGGGCTCTGTTCAAGCGGCTTAACATCCGAGAGTCAATGATAATGGCTTTGAGAGAAGGATTTAGCACCACCCGACCTCCCTTCTTCGATGGATCAGATTTTCAATATTGGAGATCGAAGATGGAGTACTATCTCAAGATGTACATCAACACATGGTTCGCTGTGAAGGAGGGTTTTCTCCTCCAAAGGATGATGAAGGAAAGGAATTGAAATCTTGGCGTTGGTCGGCTGAGCAAACCCGAAAAAGTGAAGCCGATGCGAAGGCGGTGGTGACTTTGCAATGTGGCATGAACAAAGACCAACTAATCAAGGTCGGTCCCTTCACAAGTGCAAAGGATTTGTGGAATAAACTCATTGAACTCCATGAGGGCACCCGAGACTCGAGAATCGCCAAGAGGGACTTGTCCCTCAACCAATTACAAAACTTCTTCATGAAGGAGAGTGAAAGGGTGAGTGAACTTCATAGTAGGTTCAAAGAAGTCCTCAACGATCTTCATTCCATTGATGAAAAGGTCGAGAACCGCGACCTTGTAAGGTATGTGCTAAAAGCTTTTCCAAGGAATGCCTTGTGGTCATCCATGGTGGATACCTACAAGGTATCTAAGGATTTATCAATTGTAAAACTTGATGACTTATTTTGTGAAATGGAGCTACATGAGATGGCTAACAAAGGCCCCAAGGAGAAGGGGATTGCCCTTGTAGCAGGTGAAAAGTGAAGGATCGATGTGGCGTGCAGAGGGGGGGGTGAATGCACTTTTTCGGTTGTTGAACTCTACAGAGATGTTAGCGCAGCGGAAATAATATGTAAAAGACAAATACAATGCTAACACTTTCAGTTACTTGGTATCCACCCAGATGGGTGACTAGTCCAAGGATCCACGCCGCGAGCACCACTTTTCACTATAGAAAAGTCTCCTTTAGGTGGAGAAACCTTCACAGCAAGAGCTTCCTCTTTACAGATGTAGAATTGAGATGAAGGAAGCAAGGAATCACTTTACAATTCGACAGCACTTCGTTACTGTACGGAACGGTACAGACACGTGTAACGAGGCCACCTTTTATAGGTGAAAAGGACAGATTCGCAGTCTGTCCAGACGCCTACCAGTCAACTGCCCCAAGGGCAGTCGACTGGCTCGGCATTAAATGCCTTCCAACGGCTAGCGAACAGCTAGCCAACGGCTAGTTTTGGGGTGTACCAGTCGACTGCCCCAAGGCCAGTCGACTGGTCCAAGGCTGCGAACTCTCTGTGGGTTTTGGCAGTCGACTGCCTCCAGGCCAGTCGACTGCCCTGCCTCCCAGCTCAGCTCCAGCTCCTTCAAACCTTCTCCTTCGCATATGCCTTCAGGTCTGCTCCCTTGGCTTGCCCCTTGAAGTCCTCTTCCTCTGGCTATCGTCCCTCGGATGCGCACACAAGCCTTCCCTTGGCTTGCCTCCATGCCACCCTTCACGTGTGCCCTTTGAAGTCCACTTCCCGGCTTGCCCTTGGAGTTCTCCTCCCTCGGCTCTCGTCCCTCGGATAGGTCCACCAAGTGTGATTTTCTAAGTCCTGCAAACTCAATCACACAAGTTAAATACAACATAACACTCTAACTTTAAACTTATTCGCCCACCCATCAAAACCATGATCTTCCAATCATTTAAAGGGTCGATTGCCTCAACAAAAAGACCAAGAAGAAGAAGGAGAAGGAAGTCTCTTCATCTTCATCCTCATCCGAGTCCGAGTCCGAATCTGAGGAGAATGGCAGCGGGTCTTCTTCATCCGAGATGGAAAATTTTGTAAGAAGGATGATGAGGAAGAGCCGGCGCTTCAAGGGTAAAGGTAATCCTAGTGAAGTTAAGATTGATAAATCTAACATTACTTGTTATGAGTGTAGCAAGAAAGGACACTTCAAGAAGGACTGCCCAAAGCTAAAGAAGAAGAAGGAGAAATCAAAGAAGAAGAAGAAGGCCTTGAAGGTCACATGGGATGAATCATCCTCTAGTTCATCCGATGAAGAGGAGGAGAAGAGTACACGCCATGTAGCACTCATGACACTTGAAGATCAAGAGAGCAGTGATGAATCGAGTGACTCATCAAATGAGGCTTCATCATCTTTGGATAATAAAGAGGTAATCACTCCCGAACTAGATAAATGATATAGAATCATTGTATGTTTAACCGATTTATTGAAAAAGTCAAAAGAAAAAAGTTAAATCATTGAAAGTAGAGGTTGAACATTTGAAATCCTCTAAGGATGAAGATATTGACGGTTTGCATGTAGAGATGCTAGAAGATGAGAACAAATCATTGAAGAGTGAAGTTGAGAGACTCAAGAGTGTTCTTGAGAAATTCTCAACAAGCTCAAAGACCTTAGATATGATTTTGAATGCACAAAGGGTTATCTACAATAGGGTCGGTATTGGTTACCGACCCAAAGAACCATCATTTGTGTCCTTAATGTCTAGGACTGATGTTAGACAATTTAAGACTCCTAGAGTTCAAAGGAAAGTAGTCAAGGCATGGGTGCCTAAATCTTACTTAGTAGGTGCTTTAGGTCCCAAGATTTGGGTACCTAAATCTTCTATTTTTCAAATTTTGTAGGTTATGATTGAGGGGGAGCATCTATCAACTTGGTTCGTTGATAGTGGGTGCTCCAAACACATGACCGGTGAAAGATCCTTATTCACTACATTTCAAAGAAAAAGTAGAGGTAATATTTCCTTTTGTAACAATGGTAGTCTTAAGGGTATAGGAATATGAGACATTCAAATATCCGAATGTCTTAGGATTAAGAATGTCCTTCTAGTCAAGGGGATGACATTTAATCTCCTAAGTGTCAGTCAATTGTGTGATGCGGGTTTACACAATTGATTTCCAATCAAGTTAATGTCTAGTTAGACAACATGACACCTTTGACACGGTACTAGTAGGCACAAGAGTAGATAATATTTATCAAGTTTCATTTAAAAGTGCTACTAATACTTGTGTTAAGTGTTTCATGTCAAGAGAAGATGAGTCTAACCTTTGGCACCAGAGACTAGCACACGTGAACATGAAGAATATCCGAAAATTGACCAACAAGGGACTAGTTCGTGGCTTAAGCATCAAGTATGAAAAGGACAAACTTTGTGATGCTTGTTAAATGGGTAAGCAAACAAAATCTGCACATAAAGGTAAAAGCACTGTAAGTACTTCTACCGCATTAGATTTACTTCACATGGACTTGTTTGATTGTAGTACAATCATATCCTTGAATGGTTGTAGATATTGTTTTGTTATCATTGATGATTTTACTAGATATACTTAGACGTATTTTCTAAAATACAAGGAACAAACCTTAGATGTTTTCATTTCCTTTTGTAGAAGGGTTGAAAATGAAAAATCATCAACAATTAAAACAATTAGGAGTGATCATGGAGGTGAATTCCAAAATTAAAGGTTTTTAGAGTTTTGTCAAGATAGAGGGTATAGACATGAGTTCTCCACTCCTAGAACACCACAACAAAATGGTATTGTAGAGAAGAAGAACCGAGTCTTACAAGAGGCTGCTCGAAGCATGCTCAATGAGTACTCATTACCGGGGTACTTATGGGTTGAAGCTGTGAACACAGCTTGCTACGTGCAAAACCGAGTCCTCATTCACAGATTCTAGGAAAGACTCCTCATGAACTTTGGTTTGGAAAACCACCTACGGTTAAACATCTTAGGGTGTTTGGTTGTAAGGTGTTCATTCTAAACACCAAGGACCATCTTGGAAAGTTCACAGCAAAAGCTGATGAAGGGATACTGGTCGGGTACTCCCTAGTCAGCAAAGCTTACAGAGTCTACAACAAGAAATCTAGATTGGTTGAAGAGTCTTCTGATGTTGTTTTTGAGGAAATTCCAAAAGTAAATGATCAATCAGAAGATGTCGAAGGAGCTCAATTCGAACTCAGGCAATTAGGTTTGGATGAAAGTCCAAATGTTATAGATGGTGGTGATGAGTCTGATGACGGTGAGCCTAGACAACTCATAGATCAACCGGATCCTGAGGCTGAGCTTGTGTCTAGTGACACTATCCAAGAAGCACCACCAACACCAAGGACAACTAGGTTAGCCTCTAGTCATCCCCAAGACCAAATTGTTGGAGACATCCATCATGGGGTTAGGACTAGATCATTCTTTAGGAATGAGGCTAATGAAGTTGCCCTAATTTCCGAAATTGAACCTAGAAAAATTGACGAAGCATTAAATGATCCCGATTGGATCATTGTCATGCAAGATGAACTAGGTCAATTCGAAAGAAGTCAAGTTTGTGACTTAGTCCCTAGACCCAAGAAGACCACCATTATTGGAACCAAATGGGTCTTCAAAAATAAACTGAACCATAAGGGATAAATCATAAGAAACAATGCACGCTTAGTAGCCAAGAGCTACAGTTAAGTTGAAGGCCTTGATTACGATGAGAAGGCCTTGATTACGATGAGACCTATGCTCCCGTGGCACGATTAGAATCCATCCGATTGATGCTTGCATTTGCAGCACATCGTGGTTTCAAGCTATATCAAATGGATGTCAAATCGGCCTTTCTAAATGGTTTAATAAGAGAAGAGGTCTATGTCGAACAACCTCCGGGGTTTGAGAGTACCGAATTTCCAAACCACGTGTTCAAGCTCAAGAAGGTGCTCTACGGCCTTAAACAAGCACCCCGAGCTTGGTATGAGCGGTTGTCGATATTTCTAATTGAAAAAGGTTTTGTTAGAGGACAAATAGACTCTATACTATTTCTACGGAGAGATGGTGATAATACATTTGTAGCCCAAGTATATGTCGATGACATAATTTGTGGCTCAAACAACAAGGGTTATTTAATTGAATTTATTGGACACATGGAGAGTGAATTTTAAATGAGTCTAGTGGGAGAGTTGACTTTCTTCCTTAGACTTGAAATCAAGCAAACTCGTGACGGAATCCATGTGCACCAATCAAAGTACACACAAGAGATGCTCCGAAAATTTAACATGAGTGATTCGAAGGAAGTTACCACTCCCATGGCTACAAACACACGTTTAGACAATGATGAGAGTGGTAAACCTATTGACCTAACTCAATACCGGAGCATGATAGGTAGTCTGCTATACCTCACAGCCAGTCGACCTGATATTATTTTTGCTGTGGGTATGTGCGCTAGGTATCAAGTATGTGCCAAGGAATCTCATTTGATTGCTGTTAAACGAATTTTGAGATACCTTAAGGGCACAATTGGAGTTGGTCTTTCGTACCCCCGTACCGAGTCCTTTGACCTAATTGGCTATACCGATTCCGACTATGCTGGCTGCAAGTTGGATCGGAAGAGCACGAGTGGGGGTTGCCAATTCTTAGGATCATCTTTAGTTAGTTGGTCAAGTCGGAAGCAACATTGTGTTGCTCTCTCCACGATCGAGGCTGAATATATTGCCATGGGAGAGAGTGTATCGCAATTGTTGTGGATGATTCATACACTAGAGGACTATGGGTTAAGCTACAAAGGTGTGCAAGTGTTGTGTGACAACATTAGTACAATTAACCTAACAAAGAATCTAGTCCACCATTCTAGGACCAAGCATATTGAAGTGCGTCACCACTTCATTAGAGATCATGTTACTAGAGGAGACATTGTACTCTCTCATGTAGAGTCCAAATCGAATCTAGTGGACATTTTCACTAAACCACTCCCCGATAATGAGTTTAGCTTCTTACGAAGGGAATTGGGAATGTGTCGCGCTTCATAGGATTAAAAGCATTCAAAACCCTTCATGATTATTTCAAAATTGTTAAGGAAACAATTGGGTAACTTGGGGACATCTCACACAAACTATAAGGTTTAACAAAACATTTTTGTTTGCTAGAAATGGGGTGAGATGCTAGGATCAACCTAATTACTCAAAATGTTAATGCATCCCTTGAGAAATTAGGTTGACGAGATAATAATCACTAAGTTGACTAAGTATGGGGAAAACCAATGCATAGCATATGTGTACTTGGCTCCATGATCATACTTGGACATTCCAATCAAGGAAACTTGATTAACTTAATTGGAGACCTTATTTTGATACAAACTTAGGTCAAATTGGATGGATGTTTGTGATTGCATTTGACTTCACTTGGGTGAAGTAAATTGATTGTTAAATCCATAAGGACCTTTGATCCGTGTTAAAGGATCAATTATAGACAAGGGATCACTTCCAAGATCGATAATTTTCATCAGATCTTATTAGAAATCGATAGGGAGTCTGAAATTGAAACTGGACCGATCAGGAGCATGTCTGATCGGTCCAACTGACCGATCCAGTCGAATTGTGATACCCCTCTGCAATCTCTCTGTGTTGGCCTGGATCGGTCCATAGACCGATCTGGCTCACTGTGAGGATCGGTTCACCGACTGATCAGGAGACCTTCGAAAAATCACGCAAACCCACTGTTCGCTTCCTGATCGATCAGCCGATCAATCAGGAGCCTGCCTGATCAGTCACCCGACCGATCAGGACCAGGCCAGTCCGATCAGGCCGAGGCCTGATCGATCTGGGCGCTCCCAGATCTAACGGTGATCCGTTCGATCACATTAAATTGCGGTTGGTGACCGATCTACCAACCTATTAACTCCCTCTAAACCTTACATTCCCAAGCCCTAGCGCCGAAACCCCTCGTCCTTCTCTTGCGCGTGAGTTCCTCTTCTCCCCATGCGTGTGAGTTCTTCTTCCNGATGAGGCTCCCCTCCTTCCTTGTGCCACACCCTAAGTGGAGAGAAAAGAGAGAAGAGAAAGGAAGAAGAGCTTTCTTCCTATCACACCCGTCGCCCACTTGGTGCCCTAGGAGAGAGAGAGGGAGAGAAGGAGAAGAATAATAGAAGGCTTAATCAATCTTATTTCTTGATGGCTTCATGGTGTATATATCGGGCTAAGGTAAGGACCAAGAGGAGGAGTTGGGTCTTGGCCCACTAATGGATCTAAAACCAATCCATTAATGAAGATCTATTCTACTAAATGATCTCTATTAAACTTCCTCACCAACCCCCATATGTAAATATGGGGGTTGGTGAGGAAGTATAATGAGATCCTTTAGTGGAATGGATCCCCATTAATGGATCGGGTTTGGATCCATTAGAGGGCCAAGAACCAACTCCTCCTCATGGTCCCTATCCTAGTCCAATAAAGCCCCAATAGAGTCATGATAAAAGGCCGGATTAATTAAGGAATTAATTATTAATTTCGAAATTAATTAAATAATTAATCAAAGATTAATTAAAGGATTAATTTGGGATTAATTTAATTATTAATCTCGAAATTAATTAAGGAATTAATCATAAAATAATTATGAAATTATTCTATATAAAAATTTGGATGGAATAAAGTAATTAATCGTTAGATTAATTATGGAATTATTCTATATAAATTTTTATAAACAATCCAAGTTTAATTGGAAAATTTTCCAATTAAACTAACAAAACCCTTATATATAAACCTCAAACTCTCTCCCTAAATAACTAATCTCTCCTCCTCTCCTCTCAAGCTTGGGCCGCCGGCGGTAGAAGGAACCTCTTCTTCTTCTTCTCTTGATTCCTTCTCATCCTCAAGGGCGTGTTCAGTCACGGAGCAAGGGAAGAGTTGTCTCTTACCTTGGTGGCGCGCGGCAAGGAGGGTGGAGGAAGAAAGTGGTGGCGCGAGGAGTGGAGGTCGGCGCCGGTGGTGGAGGTGAAGAGAACACTTGGTTCTCGGTTTCTTCTCTTCTTTCTTCGGCTCTTCTTGTTGCGGACGTCCACAAGACAAAGGAGAAGTTCTCTTCTCCTTTTGTGGCGCGCGGGAGCAAGGAGGAAGAAGGGTGGTGCGCCGGCGAGGATAAGGTTCCCTTTTGGTGTTTGTTGCCGGGAAAAGGGAGGTCGCGAGAGGTCTTCTTCCTTGTGGTGTTGCTGCAGCGAGATAGGAAGAAGGTGGAGAGGACGGTGTGGTGGAGGTGAAGGAGGGGACTCTATCCTCTCGACTTCACCTTGGTTCTCCTTGAAGGGGCGCCGGGTGGAGAGGCAAACCCTAGGACTAGGGTTTTGTCTCTTGGCGCAAGGGAAGGAGAAAAAGAAAGGATTGGTTTGTGTGCCTTGGGGACTCCATGACTTGGGAGATCATCGCTCACACGACGTCCAAGTGGGTTGGGTCATAGGATAGAAGACTGCGAGGTAAACGACGAGGTATAATTCTCCCAGGCTCAGTTTTCGTTATGCTATATTTATTTGTGTCATTGTGCTTTGTCTTGTCATTTCATGCGTGTTTAATTATTATTTAGACTTGAAATCTTAGATAATAATAATTAACTGGACCCCGAAGATAAACACAAAAATCGACGATCCAAATCGTCGTCTTTTCCGCGGTTAGCTAATCCGGAAAGTTACAAAGCCTTTGTAGCTAAGTTGTAACTTGAACTAACTAACACGACGACGAATCGGTCGTTATAGGGACGGTTCTCTATTCGGATTAAATTTTTAATTCGTGGTTATAGAGAGGTCTCTCGGATACGACCACGTGGTTGTCTTGGAAACCGCCAAGGGATAACCAATATCGATGACTGACCATCGACGTCGATTCTTTCTGGAACATACAACATGTCTCAATTCTGTGTCACGTGGAGCATAAGTTGAGTTTAAATGTTCCTCCTTAGCATTACCTACAAACAAGGTCAGATTATGTTCAACCTAACCCAATTGAATCCAAATTAGACTAGAGCGAGGTAGGTTCATGTGTAATTGAAAATTTTGAGTTAGATCAGATTGCAAATAAACTGGATTTACTCTTCTTGTTCACATCCCTTAACCCTGTTAATCATAACCCACCCATCAGATCAACCGCCCCAACGTATATGGGCTCCGTCCAACGGGCTTAAGTGTAGCCCACGAGGCCGAACTATTTATGAGCAGGCAATGGCGCCTCTCCTCAACCCTAATTTTTTCCTTCCTGCGCTGCCGCTCTTCGTCAATTCCATCTGCTGCACTACTTGTTTCTCACGGGTTTTCCTTCGATCTCCGGCCGAGATGGTAAATCCTTGTACTCGTTAACGGTTTTGGGCTTTGCAAATTATGATCGTGTCGTTTATTTTCAATTTTCCAATTGCTCCTGGTCTCTGTACTAGGTTCTTCCAAACGACATCGATCTGCTGAACCCTCCGGCTGAACTGGAGAAGAGGAGGCACAAGCTCAAGCGCCTCGTGCAGTCTCCAAACTCCTTCTTCATGGTACAGTTTGCCCTTCCCGATGCAAATACTTTGTTTTCCTTTATCTTTAATTTTCTGATTGTCTAATTACTCCGATCATGCAAAATCTGCAGGATGTTAAATGCCAAGGGTGTTTCAACATGTAAGCACTCATTTTCCCAACAGCTTACTTTTGGCCTTCAGTTCTTGCTTTTTTATGGTTTTGAATTTATATATCCAAATTAGCTCCGTCTTTTATTCTGGATTTTACGTTTCAAAATTTTCTTTTTGATGGCTATTTTGCAGAACCACTGTGTTCAGCCACTCTCAGACAGTTGTGGTGTGTGGCAATTGCCAGACCGTGCTCTGCCAGCCGACCGGCGGTCGTGCCAGGCTCACAGAGGGATGTTCCTTCAGACGGAAGAGTGATTGAGCTTAGCCCGGTTAATTATCTACAATTTATCCTTGATGGTTGAACAAGTTCACATGTAAGGTCTGAGCTGTTTGTTTGAATTTTTGGACCATGCGATGTTAGGTTGGTAATTTAAATGTCTTGGGGCTATTTTCTTGCCTGCCTTTGATTTTGCCAAAGCTTTGTTGAAAACTCCTTTTTGTCGATTGCAATTGTGTCCTGGGATTAGTTTTGTCATAAACGGGTATTTACTCTTAAGAAGATATCAATTGAGTTAATTCTCTTTAGTTAAGTTGTCCTATTTCTCTATTGTCTTGATCTATAGCTTCATTCCAAAGCAGGGGCTTCAGAATTAACTTGTTTTCTGGACTTTTAAACTTGAGTTGTAGTCAACAGTCGTGTCAGAATGTATGCTAATGTTTAGGACTTCTGGATGTTACAGTTCATCCAATTGAGCTGGTTACCTTGGTTCACCCCTGATGAGTTGGTCGCCCCAACTTGGCTGTTTCATTGAGATCGGTTTGTCCAATTTGGTTGGTCATTGAGTCTGCTCAGTTTGTCTAGTCGGTCTGAACTACCTAGTTGACTTGGTTTGTTTGATGGGGTTGGTATATTCAGTTAAGCTTTTTTTTTAGTTTTTATTAAAGATTTAATTTGTTCTGGCAAATTCAACCAGACAGTCAAGCAAGCCAGTCAATTATATTCCTTGGATTTACCTTCTCTGATATTATGAATTATGTTGCATTTAAAAGCCTTACCTAGTCCGCTTACTGGCCCATATCCTTGTTCCTTGATGGATTCGATGGTACATGCCTTTGTAAGCATTAACAACCATATGCTAAACTAATTTTTAGCTTGTTAAAACTCCGTAGGTCAATCAAGCTGGTTTGTTTTAACTTGCTATATGGCTTATGGAGGTTATTTAACATACGTAATTAAGTATTTTGTTTCTTTCTTTTTTGTATATGTATTATATTGCATGCTTGTGCTGATATGAAATGGATATACACTTTCACATGTGAACACACGTTTCATGTGTTATGCTGGAATTAAATCATATATTGTATGCAAATGCTTTTAAAATTTTGATGAGTTCTATGGTTACCCGAGTTGGGATGATATGATTGGAAGGTGTGATTAGGTTAGAGGGTATATGAAAAAATTCGGGTGTGTAATTTGATATAAATATCATTAGAATTGACTCTTACAAGATTAGTGGAGCATATAGTTATCTATTTCAAAAGTTTGGGACAAATATGGTATGATTGGGACAAATATGAGACAATAAAGGGGTGTTTGATTTGTTTCTTTTTTATTTTTATTTTTTAAAAAATTATATTTTTTATTTTTAAAAAAATAATTTTATTTTATTTTTTTAATTTTTTAAAAAATGTTATATTTTTTTTTAAAAAATAAGGTTGAAAAATACAAATCAAATATATTTTTTAAAAAATCGTATTTTTTATCGAAAATGAAAATAGAAAATAAACATATCAAATCCAACCTAATTTATTTCAAACTCCGATAGGAAAGGCCGCCTCATTAGCTACAAGACCTATAGGACTCAATATCATGTCCGTATCATAGGTCACAACATAATGTCTACTAACACAAGAATTCATGTTGGAATAGCAAGAGAAACACCTACACCTTCCTTGACCCTATCAGGTTCATAGCATTCCTACTCCATATTGTCTTTATAATTGATATAAATCTTGATAGAAAACTTAATCAATGATGAAATTATTTTAAGGAAAGTCGTGATTGTAATATTAGTTTAGTTGTAAATTGCGAAAGGAAGGAGTTAATACAGATGTTTTTCATATAATATAAGTTTGATGGTTTAAATGGAGGAGGTGCTAATTGTTTTTTCTGATGATATCTCTAAAACTTAAATAAAAGTTTTACAAAATAATGGTTAGACTTGTTATGTTATATGAAGATGAATGTTAGGTTATGAATTCAGTGTATGAGCGGAAGATGAGAATTGTAGAGACAGTGTATGAGTGGAAGATAAGAATTATAGAGACGGATGTGCATACATACAAAAATGGGTAGGATAAACGAGAATATTAGAGAAAAATAATCAGGATTACTCACCACGGCTCGTCTTGGTATAAATAAAAGTCTTGCTATATTAGAGACAGATGTTTTACATACAATAATATGGAGTTAATATAAGTTTGATGAATATTGAGTGGGTACTCACCATCAATGGAAGATGAGAATTGTAGGATTACTACTAATCCAAAACTTAGTCTTGGTATCTTTTTTTTCCTTCTACTTTTTTGCATGACAAATCTGAAGGCTTAAGGTGAAGGCTATAACACAACTCGTCTTCCTATGATTAGTGGGGAAGATTTTCCCTATTAGAAAAAGAGAATGGAGGTCTATTTGAAGACCGACACGGACCAATGATTTACAGCCTCGAGTGGGTACTCACCACCAATGGATGGAGGAGGAAATTCACCATTAAAGCTAGACAAGTGGAACATCGAAATGAAGAAGAAGACAAATCAAGTTCAAGGCCCAAAACACTTTACAATGCGGCCTAACAAAAGAGGAGCTGAATCGAATTGGTCCAATCGAAAACGCAAAGGAGCTCTAGGATAAGTTGATCGAGCTACATGAAGGGGCAGATGATGCTAAAGTAATAAAAAGTGATCTACTATTAAATATGCTTTTCAACATAAAAATGCAAGACAGTGAAACAACAGACCAACTTCACTCCCGAATCAAGGAAATAATGAACGAGCTCCACCTAATTGGACATCACCAATTTATCAGGCTTATTGATTTAACGAATAAATCTCACTCATTGGTAAATTAAAAAAAAATAAATACTAAATATATGTGCCCGTTATTATATTGGGATTAAGAGCATGTACATTCATAATAACAGAGGTCTTATTCGATTATATAGTCAGTATAAATCGAACCTCGAAACAGTCCTGCTCAATACACACAAAGTGCACTAGTGTAATTCTATTGTCAAGCTAGACTAATACCAAATTACACTACAACCGTTCTAATGGTTTGTTCAAATCCATCTTGGTTGTGAGCTACTATTTATACTTTACAAGGAACCGATAACATGATCTTCTGTGTGACACCACACACCATGTTATCTACAAAGTGAAGTAATGGACAACTGCATATATATAACAAATATAAAAATGCAAACACATGACCACTGTGATTCTTATTCCAAAATAGATGTTCACACAAAAGTTAGGCTTATAGTATATATCCTAACAATCTCCCACTTATACTAAAAGACTATGTTGTCAATAATACTGTCATATATCTGATTCCCATCCCCTCAACATGTCTATCATAGGCTTTCGCTGGAAGGGCCTTAGTGAAAGGATCTGCCAGGTTATCTGCTGATGCAATCTTGGCGACAACAACTTCTCCTTGCTTTATGATGTCTTGTATCAGGTGGTGCTTGCACTCAATGTGTTTGCTTGTCTTATAGGCTCGTGGTTCCTTTGAGTTTGCTACTGCACCACTATTATCACAATAAATTGTGATAGCTTTGGGCAACAGGATTCACCTCTAAGTCCATCAAGAAGTTTCTGAGCCATACAACTTCTTTGGCTGTCTCAGAGGTTTCCACATACTCAGCTTTCATGATGGAGTCCGCAACGCATTTCTGCGTAATACTCCTCCATACTATAGCTCCACCTCCCAAAGTAAACACATAACCCGAGGTAGACTTAGTGTTATCCCTATCTGATTGGAATCAGAATCTGTGTAACCCACAGGGAGCAAATGATCTGCCTGGTAAACCAGCATATAATTTCTAGTCCTTTTCAGGTACTTTAATATATACTTTACTGTAGTCCAATGTCCTTGTCCTGGATTACTTTAATATCTGCTAACCATGCCCACGACAAAGCAGATATCCGATCTCGTACATAACATAGCATACATTAGGCTTCCTACAACCGAAGTATAAGAAACTATCTTCATCTCCTCTATCTCCTTTGGTGTCTTAGGACATATCTCCTTAGATAAAGGTATTCCATGCCAAAAAGGTAGAAAACTTTTCCTCGAGTTTTGCATGTTAAAACGAGCTGGGATAGTATCAATATACGAAGCTTGAGATAATCACAACATCCTATTCTTGCGATCCCTTATAACTTTGATCCCAAGAATATGTCCAGCTTCTCCCAAGTCTTTCATATCAAACTGTTTGGTCAACCATGCCATTACGTCTGACAACACTTTGACATTATTGCCAATGAGCAAAATGTCATCTACGTATAGCACAAGAAATGCTATTATGTTTTCGTCACTCCTCTTGTATACGCAAGACTCATCCGGACATTGTATGAATCCATAAGACTGGATTACCTCATCGAACCAGATGTTCCAAGATCTTGAAGCTTGTTTCAATCCATAAATGGACCGATTAAGCTTGCACACAAGATGCTCTTTGCCCTTTTCAATGAATCCTTCTGGTTGCTTTATATAGATGTTTTCTTCAAGACTTCCGTTAAGGAAAGATGTCTTAACATCCATTTGCCAAACTTCATAATCCATATGAGCAGCAATAGACAAGAGAATCCGGATAGACTTAAGCATGACTACCGACGAAAAAGTTTCCTCATAATCGATCCCTTCTTTCTGAGTATACCCTTTCGCAACAAGCCTCGCTTTAAAGGTTTCCACCTTTACGTCTGATCCTCTCTTCCTTTTGTAGACCCATTTACATCCAATGACTTTTACACCATCCGGTGGTTCTACAAGCTTCCAGACTTGATTAGAATCCATAGATTCTATCTCAGAGTTCATCGCCTTTGCCATGATATCGCATCTTTATCTTGAAGTGCTTCGCATAGGTCCAAGGATGAGGTTCATGTTTACCAGGGACCAAGTCCAAAGACTCTCCCAAAATCATGAATCTGCCAGGTTGCCTAACAACCCTCCCACTACGACGAGGTACTACCTGTGTATCATCTGTGACACGCGGTGCAGTCACTTGTGGTATATCATCCTGTATCGTTGGTATTGAAGTAGGAGTTTCCCCTCTTATTTCCTCTAAAACAATCTTACTAGTGGGCTTATTGTTCATTACATAGTTCTCTTCTAAAAATCGGGCATTCGTGATAACAATAACCTTCTGATCTTTAGGAGTATAAAACAAACCATCTTTCGTTCCTCTATGATAGCCCACAAACAAGCAAACTTCCATACGAGATTCCAACTTATCAGTGTCTCCATTCAGCATATGTGCTGGACTATCCCAAATCCGAATATGTCTTAGACTAGGCTTACGTCCATTCCACAATTCTATGGGAGTAGAGGGTACTGATTTAGAAGAGACCAAGTTCAGAATATACACTGTTGTTTCTAAAGCATACCCCAGAACGAATTCGGTAATTCAAAATAACTCATCATCGATCTAATCATTTCCATAATAGTCATATTCATTCGTTCCGCCACACCATTCTGTTGGGGTGTACCAGGTGCGGACAATTTGGGATTGAATCCCAACCTCTGATAAGTAACTCCTAAACTCTCCCAAGAGGTATCACCGCCACGATCAGACCGTAGTGTCTTGATACTTTTACCATGACGTTTCTCCACATTAACCTTGTACTCTTTTGAACTTGTCAAAGCACTCAGACTGTGGCGCATCAAGTAAATGTATCTATATCTCGAATAGTCATCTATAAAAGAGATGAAATATTCGAAGTCACCTCTTGCCTTAATAGGCATAGGACCGCACAAATCAAAATGAATCAATTCCAACATTTCTTTGGCTCTATACCCCTTAGCTTTAAAATGTCTCTTGGTCATTTTTCCTTCCAAGCAAGATTCGCAGGTTGGGAATTTTTTCACGACCAATGAATCCAAAGGTCCATTGACTATCAACTTTTGAATTCTACTCAAGTTAATATGACCCAACCTTAGATGCCAAAGATATGTTTGGTTCATTTTTTAGGGTTCTTTTCTCTTATTAGAATTAGAAGATGTGTTATTAATTTCCATTTGCATCGTGGGAGTTATTGAATTAAGAATTTACAAATTGTCAACCAACGCACCAGAACAGATAATCACCTTATTCTTTTTGATGACAACTCTATCATCAAAAGAAACAGAATATCCATCCATGAATAATTTAGAAACTGAAATTAAGTTCTGTCTAAAACAAGGTACGTAAAGATAATTTCTCAAAACCAAAGATTTATTCTTAGCAAAAAATAAATGAACATCTCCCACTGCAATAGCCGCCACCTTCGTAACATTGCCTATGTAGATGGTAATCTCGCCCTCACTTAGTCGTATAGTCTCCTGGAACCCCTGCAATGAATTGCAGACATGATCAGTGGGCTCGTATCTACACATCATGTACCGGTAGATAACACTGCTAAACATGTTTCAACAACTAATGAAAAAGGTATATCTTCATTGTTCTCCTTTCGGCGGGAACAGACCACCTTCCAATGTCCAGCCTGCTTGCATGTGAAGCACTTGCCTTTTGGCTTCTTCACTCCACCTTGTGGTTCTTGAGATCCAACCACTTTCATTGCCGAACCAACTTGTTTCTTCTTCTTCTTCCCGCATTTTGGCTTATAAGCAAAAACATTTTCAGCAACATAAGCTTGAGCACTTTGACGAAACAACCCTTCTGTCGCCTGGAGTTTTGTCAGAAGTTTCGCCAATGAATACATCCTTTTGTTCGTGTTGTAGTTCAGGCGGAACTGCTCAAAACTCTTGGGTAGCGTCTGGAGAATGATATCGACCTGGGTTTCCCTGTCGATTTTAGATCCAAGGACTTCCATTTTATTTAAATGAGTCATTATCTTGAGAACATGATTCCTCACGAGTGTCCCCTCAGCCATGGTGGTCGTCATCAATTTTCTCATGACCTCTTGCCTAGCAGCCCAATTCTGGTATCTGAAGAATTCCTTGAGATTTAACATCATGCCATAGGCAGTAGTGAAGGTCTGATGTTGATGTTACAACACATTTGACATGGAAGTCAAAATCTAACACTGCGTCATCTCATCTGTCTTTACCCACTTCATATAACTTTCTTTCTTCTCTTCACTAGAATCATCACTGAGCTTATCAGGACAAATATTAAAAAGTACAAATTTATACTCCTCAGCAGTCAAGACAATATCCAGATTTCGTTTCAATTCAATGTAATTCGGATCAGTAAGTTTATTTTCTTTTAAAATCACAGCAAGAGGATTGAAAGCCATAATGAAATCCTGAGAATCACATTGGTCAAAACATTAGAATATAAAATAATATTGATTCCTCAAATAATAAAATTTTAAATTCACCAACACCTCAAACATCGTGAATTTCGTATGTCAAGATAGTGTGGACGTATACTAATTCTAACATTTGTAAGTGGAGGTTTTACCCATTAATTTTATTATCTTGTCAACCTTACTTTTTTACAAATAAAATTAATAGTTGGTTTATCTTCGGCCATACAAATAATAGCAGTGATTTCGATGGGGAGGATACTATTAATTACATCTAAGTGTACACCATTACTTGATACTAAGTTCATTATCTAGGATTATGCCCCTTCAGATGGAGAAGATCACATGCTCTTAAATAGTTTCCTAAAATCATCCATAAGGAAGTTTAATCTAGTGATCCGTAAAACAAACTCATCCGATGTGGAAAAGACACTCAGAGCCAACGTGCAAGTTTGAATGCTTCACTTTCAAACCAATAATGGAGGTCACGAGACTCAAAGATTCCCTCTTCCACTTAGTTATTTAAAACGAGAAATTTTCAATCATGCAATCACAACAAGCATATCAAACAGCTCAAAAATAAATATGAAAATATAAAATTTTCAACTATTATGACTTTGTAGGTTCCGCTGTTCTCTAATACGCCTCCAGACGATCATGCTACCTCGCCTCCTTCTTAGCCGCGCCTCCTATCATCAAATAACGCAACGCAAGCAAGGATACAAGTCATTACAAAATTTAATTTACATTCATCGATCATATACTCCACGAAGGAGTTTACATAAAATCTAGATCGAACAACAAATTAAAACTAGACGGCTAACATTATCATATTTAATTACAATTAAATACAAATAACCTCGTCAACCCCGAGGATTTAAATAAACAATCATACACAATCACACATAACACACAACCATAATGGTTGAAACTAATGACTGCAATCACAAAGTTATCCTATTGCATATCCTACTATTATCCGAACTAAATTATATATGAATAGTATGAAAATAATCGAATCCAAAACACACAGAATTAGAAAAATTTGCTCTAATACCATTTGTTGGTGTTGGGATTCCATCCTGTTTCTCCGGATTTAATTCTATGGACAGAATTGATCCGCATAAGGATAGAAAACTTCCCGAACAACCTTTCGATCGTCGGTTCTTGTGTTTAGTTCGAGATCCAGGATGAATACAAATACAATTACAGCGGAATAAAGCAGATACTAGATATACCTCTTGATCGTCTATTGTATTCCTATCCTCTTCTTGGACGTCGTGTGAGCGACGATCTTCCAAAAAACGCAGTCGCCGCTCACCCTTCTTCTTCTTCCTTTCTTTTGTTGCATGACCTAACCACCTCAAGGTGGATGCGCCGCACGCCCAAAGAAAAGAACCCAGAAGAATTGGTTTTTTTTTGTTCCACGGTTTAAGAGGGTTTATATAGGCTACAATAGGGACCAAAAAGAGGAGTCGGTTATGGCCTCCTAGCGGATTTTTAGGTTTTCTTGTTTTCAACCCGAAAATCAACTTAAATCCGTTAATAATAACCCGATCCACTAAAGGATTATTATTGAACTATCGCATCGACACCATATTAAAATATGGGCTCCTTCCTATTATGAGTATATTTTCTCCCCATGTTTAAGATATCGTATGTCCATTAATTAATTGAATTACTGACAATTCAGTTAATTAACATATAACTCTAAGAGTAGTGCCACTCAACTTTATTATCATGTCGGACCAAGTCCACCTGCAAGATTTACATGATAATCCTTATGAGCTCCTCAAGGGGACATTATCAACCTAAATAATTAGGACACAGTTTCCTTCTATAATCAACGACATACCATATAAATAATATTATTTGTTAATTTATCGGACTTATTAATTTAACGAATAAATCTCACCCATTGGTAAATTAAAAAAATAAATACTATATGTATGTGTCCGTTATTATATCGGGATTAAGAGCATGTACATCCATAATAACAGAAATCTTGTTCGATTATATAGTCAGTATAAATCGAACAATCTCAAAATAGTCCTGCTCAATACACACAAAGTGCACTAGTATAATTCTATAGTTAAGATAGATTAATACCAAATTATACTATAACTGTTCCAATGGTTTGTCCAAATTCATTTTGGTTGTGAGCTACTACTTATACTTTACGAGGAACTGATAGCATGATCTTCTGTGTGACATCACACATCATGTTATTTACAAAGTGAAGTAATAGACAACTATATATATATATATAACAAATATAAAACTGTAAATACATGACCACTGTGATTCTTATTCCAAAATAGATGTTCACATAAAAGTTAGACTTATAGTATATATTCTAACACAAAATTCGAAGTCTCGTTTTCTTTTAATTGTTGATGTTATTTATTTTTAATTAATTAATATTATATTTTTACTAAGTTCGAAAACAAAAAAATTATGTTTTAACTTTACAGGGTTATTCACTCTATGGTAGATCGTCCAATCTTCAAGTCAAAAGGCCTGCTTTAATCTCGAATCCTATAAGTAGAGAATACGTAGGAAACTAAATCCTAGTAACTCCAAATTAATCTGCATAAATAAATTATTTATTCCCCCTTTTTAATAATTATTTAACCTTCTTTAATGCGCTGTATAGCCAAATCTTGTTTGTTTGATTAATGACATATCAATCGTGTAGTTCACTATGACTCAATTAAATCAATTAAATCTATTACTCCATCAGCCATTAATTAATCACCTAATTAACCAATGAGTTAATCACCTAATTAACACTACAATTAATTAGTTAGTAAAAATAACTACCTAAGCAATCTGTTAATTAAGGCAAACGATTAATCAAAGTGTTAACTAAATCCGTTACTACAATCATTCCAGTTTCTCAAATTATACTGAATTCAATTCAAAATCATTGATTAACTATTAAGTGATCAATTGATTCATCGGCTAATTATCCTAATTCATCCTCCACATTAAACTTCAATAAATCAATTAACCTTTGCCCCCGGGGCTATGGTGTAGCGGTAAAGTCACTAGTTGTTAACCTATCCATTCGCGGTTCGATCCCCAGCTACGGCGTATTTTGCAGGAATTTTTCCTCTAAATGGGGCGCGAACCCTGGGCCACTAGGCTTCTAGACTGGCCACCGCGAGCGCTTCCCGATTTACCCTAGTGACCGGTGGGAAACTTCCGTGGGGCCGGGCCGGTCACCCAGGTTCAATTTGTCTGCTGCCTGGTTCATCATTTTTTTTTAATAAATCAATTAACCTTACAGTAAAATGAAATTAATTATTTAGAAAAATATTAGGGAGAGTGAAAATGAGAAAGTGAATGACGTGGCACTTTACATGCAGTGATCTCCGACGGATTCACCGTGCCCCCCAGGGTATAGTTTGATTCGGGACGGCGATCGAAGGCCGCCGATGATGTCCAAGCGATAATCGGACGTGTGCATATAAAGTGTCACGTCATTCACTCTCCCATTCACTCTCCCTATCATAACTCAATTATTTAATCCTAAACAAACCTTTTACACTAGTCACAATTCAATAATCACCTAGTTACAATCCATTTAATTAATTCTTAAGTCTAATTAATCCAGATTAGTTACCATAATGGATGGCAGCAATGGACAGAAAATTAAAATGTCAAGGTAAAACGTTGACCCTTAGTGTCCTCGTCAGTCCGTCTTAAGACTAATATGGAGGAGGTTCATTACGATGACCAAAGGATAAAAGATAGAGGAGAGAGATTTTTTATATAGGATATAAAAATTTATATTTTATCTATCACATGATTCGAATCTAAGATTTTTAATGTCAAATTATTAATTTTTTACTATCTTCGTTATGTCCGCGGAGATAGAAAAAAAAATAGTAAGTTGACAGTTGGTGGTGGAAGGCAGCAAAAGCTATATGGATGGAAGGCGGCAACGGCCGCGGTAACCGACAAGGGCGCCCAATAGGGCCAATACTCCCAGCGGTGTCGACTTGGTGCATGGCGGCGGCTGCGAGCGCGTAGCGTAAAGTGAGGCAGAGCGATTTGCGATTTAGACCAAATATGAATACAGTTCCATAGAAAAAATCAATTATTTATTAATTAATTGATCATCATTTTAATTTATTATTATTGTTATTATTTTCTTAAATAAATTTAATTAGACCCAGATTTTAAAATCGTTTTACATCCTCTTTTATATATATATATAATTGATTGATTGATCATCATTTTAATTTATTATTATTGTTATTATTTTCTTAAATAAATTTAATTAGACCCAGATTTTAAAATCGTTTTACATCCTCTTTGATATATATATATATATATATATATATATATATATATATATATATATATATATATATATATATATATATATATATATATATATAGTCAAAAAATTATGTTATTTTTCTCTCATCACTTGTAATATCTCCGATTGTTTCTGACTATCCTTTTACAGTGCATTAGCATTGTGATATCCGAATACTCACACCCTCATCTATTCCTACCATCACTAATAAGGATAAACTTTCAACATCTTCCTCTATCACCAATACTAATAAATGTCAATGTATAGATTAGACATCTTGCAAAGATTCTCGTTTACTGACTCAAGAACTATCAGGTTCATTAGCATTCCAAAAATACAAGAAAACTAACAATAATTAGTTGTACAAGCCTTTATTAAAAGGAATCTTTTACAGAATATCCTATTAACTCAGACTTAGACCTTCCAATTTACTTTCTCCATGTATTTAGGGCACTTAATAAAGACACAATTAAACGTAGACTCTTTAATTTCTCGATTAAAAAAATTAAAAATTATAGGCAAAAATCCTATTAAATATTGGGAACATGATAACAACTACTGCAAATTAGTAATAATAACCAAGATCTTACCATAAAAGCACAACATTTAAGATACACCAATTGGGAAATAAAAGAATATACTATGCACAACAAACAATTACTAGCTCGGAGCAATCCAAATATCTACTTCTCGGCATAGAGTTTGGCTTTTATAGTAAATAAGAGATTTGAACAAAAACGTGGGCAATCTAGAATGATTTGTAATTATAAATGACTCGATGATAATTGTCAGAGAAATAGATATAAAATACTTGACAAAGATCAACTTCTAAATAAAATACAAAAGTCAAAATAATATTCAAAATTTGATACAAAATCAAGATTTTGACAAGTTAAGATGCATTCTGATTTTATAGAATGGATAATTTTTTTTTATGTCCAGAAGGACATTTTAAATGACTAATCATTCCATTTGACTTAAGGTGACACTTCAAATCTTTCTAGGAAAAATAAATGATATTTTTAGAGATGTCTCTCTTTTTACATGTGTCTATATTGATAATATCCTAGGATTATCTAAAATTAAAGTTGAACATTACGCACATTTACATATGATTTTCAACCTATTCGAGAAACACGGTCTGATAGTATCTAAGAAAAAATGAAATTAGCTACCACACATATTGAGTTTCTTGGAGTAGAAATAGGATAGGGGAAAAATCCCACTCAATCCCATATCACTTCCAAAATCATGACTTTCTCTAACAAGATGGAAGACACAAAGTCTCTTATCGATTTTTTTTTTTTTTGACTTTTTTGTGTGTTTATACTATAATTCATAATCCCTGAATTCTAAAGATAAAATCTTATTAGCATAATTGAGAATTTAAAAAATACACTAGCACGTATGTGTGTGTGTGTGTTGATGCAGCCCATCTTGCCGGTGAGCGGGCGTGTCAGCCTAGCACCCCGTCAGTGGGGGTCTGTGTCAAGGGCCCCCGAAGGCCTATCAGATGGGGGGTTTGGCCCAGCCCTGGCGGGGGAATAGTTCCCGAGCCAACGGACGTCGGAACCCCGAAGTTACACAGAGGCGAGGGCCCGAGTCAGAAGAACTCGACCAGAGCCCTAGAGCCCTCCTGAGGCGAGAACCCGAGTTAGAGGAATCTCGACCGGAGCCCCAAAGCTCTCCTGTGGCAGGGATCCGAGTCGGCAAAACCCTGAGCTGCAAGAGTATCAAGCCTTCAGCCGACTCATTTCAGACTTAGTCGAGCTATTCTAGTTCGAGCACACCCCAACTCGGGAAGCACCACTGTGTTTAGTAATAATGACCGTAGGGCCTGAGCTCATTCCCAACCGCCAGTCAGCACTACTATTAGAAGTTTTGTCACGACTCACAAGAACACCCACTCCCTGGCACGAGACTATGAGACTAGCAGAAGAAGTACAGAGTTAGGGCAAACCTGACACATTCAGATCCGAATCGCGAGTATCTCGCAGACGCCCAGATCTTCCTGCCATTCCCTGGCACCCCGTACCACAACTGCCTATGCTCGTGTCAGGCCGAGCGGCGCCTGATGGCGCTCGTCCATAAGTTGATAGCGCCCCTTTCATTATTCCAGTATGCGACACAATACCCTGCCATCCTGGCTGTGCCTTACCCTGTCCTCGTATACAACAAAGGGTGGCAGACCGAGCAGAAGCTGTCAATTTCCCCGGCTATATAAGTCTCTCCGCTCCTCGTCCCCCAAGGACGCGCAATAGTATTTTTGCTACTGTTCCATTGCTTTCGCTCTTCCATCACCGGGACTGACTTGACCGTCGGAGTGCCATGCCGGGGACTTTTTCCGACGGGTTCGATCGGAGCCAGCCTCTACAGCTCATGATCTTCGGGAGACCACGCGCTCTTGGGAGTCCACCTTACCTCGCGACAGGATCAAATTTGGCGCTAGAAGAAGGGGGGTTCGCCTAATCGGAAGTAAAAGATGGAAGATCCCAATCGAGTCATGATGACTATCACGCCCGAGGAGTACAAGCTTTTGATGGCTGCCCGAGCCCAAAAGACCCCTCAGAGGCCTTCGCAGGTCGGTAGTCAGGCGCCTAGATTACCCGAGCCGGCAGCGCACGGGCATTTGGGAGGTCGGGGAAGGCCTGCCCAACCTGAGGGTGTTTCCATTCCCTTTCCCGCGACTTTTTATCGGGATCGGGACGACGAAGCTGATTCGATGTCGGCCGAGGCATCGGCGTCTAACCAGATGCACGGGCCACGTTTAGACAAGGGAAAGGCCCCGGCCGACCCCTCTCCAACCACCCTGGTACACAACCCTTTCTCCTCATGGATCCTGGAAGGCCCAGTTCCCAGACATCTCCGATTCATTACGATCCCCGAGTATGCGGGAACCACCTACCCAGAAGAGCACTTGATGAAATTTGAAAGTGCTGCTTTGCTACACTAATATTCGGAAGGCGTGAAGTGTCAAGCCTTCCTAACCACCCTCTCGGGACCAGCCCAGAGGTGGTTCGACCGACTCCCCAATGGGTTGGTGTCAAGCTTTAAGGAATTGAGGAGGATTTTTTTCCAACACTTTGCCAGCAGCCGAAGGCATCACAAGACGAGCCTTAATTTGTTCACATTGAAGCAAGACCCGAAGGAATCCCTACGGGCCTACATCAAGAGGTTTAATGGAGCAATGGATGTGCCAACCGCTACACCCGAAGTTCTGATCAGCGCTTTCTCCCAAGGGCTACAGGAGGGAGATTTCTTCCGCTCACTGATCAAAAAGCCACCGAAGGACTTCGACAGCCTACTAGGGAAGGTTGTCAAATACATCAACGTTGAGAAAGCGCAAGCCGCTTGACAGAAGTAGTCGGTCAGCGCAGCGACACCCAATCCCGCCCAATGCAACAGATCCCTGGGCAAGCCTATCCGTAGCCCGCAAGGTCCCATCGACCGAGTGGGAATGGAAAGATGACGTGTGCATCAGGTGGCCCAGGGGTGTTTACCAGCCCACTGGAGACCCTACTACGCGTTCCATAAGAGCCACACTCATGCCACAGAGGAGTGCTGACAGGCCGGAAGGGGTCAGGCTCCTGCCCCCCCCCCCCCAAGGGCATGGACGATGAGCATCTCACAGGCACGGCGCGAGTCGACGCGGCCCGGCCACAACCCCAACAGCTGAAGAACCCCGAAGGAATCCCCCTGTCGCTCGCAACCTATTCCCACATGAAGACCGAGCCGAGGCTGAGGAGATGGATGAGGAGCAAGCCAATCGACAGAACGCCATCTGAGGAGGGGTGCATGTCATCTCGGGCGGATCTACCGGGGGAGATTCCAATCGAGCCCGAAAGGCGCAGGTGCCCCGCTTGGAGATTCAATCAGGTCGGCACGAGTGCCGCCCAAGCACAGGGGCCTCAGATCAGCTTCGGCCCCCAAGATCTACAAGGACTGGAGGTCCCACATGACGATGCCCTGGTCGTCACAGCCGTCATCGCCAACTACCAAGTCCACCGGACCATCGTGGACACCCGCAGCTCGGTCAACATACTCTACAAGAAGGCCTTCGATCAGCTGCAAATCGCGATATCCCAATTGGAGTTGGTGGCAACCCCGTTGTACGGGTTCACAGGGAACCAGGTTCAACCCATTGGTCAGATTCGCCTGGCCATTTCATTAGGCGAAGAACCACTGAAGAGGACCAGATGGTCCACCTTTTTGATAGTGGACATCCCCTCAGCCTACAACGCCATTTTGGGACGACCAGCCCTCAACGAGTTCAGGGCGGTCACATCAACCTTCTACCTCAAGATTAAATTCCCAGTTGGCGACAAGGTAGGAGAAGTCAGAGGGGATCAGAGGGTGGCTCGGAGATGTTATGTAGATGATGTCCGAGTAAGAGCCAGAAGGCCCTGCACCCCTTTTCAAGCTGTAACATGGTGCAGGCTTCCCCCTAGGTTGAGCTACGCGATGACAAGGAGAAAGTCCATATGCTTCCCGATCGAGAGGAGGCCCGGGTTAAGATAGCCGCTGGACTGCCGACTGACCTTAAGGAGCCCCTTCTGGAGTGCCTGGCCAGGAACCAAGATGTGTTCGTCTGGTCAGTCAAGGAGTTGAAAGGTGTCCGATCAGAGGTAGCCGAGCACCACTTCCATGTATATCCTAATGCTCGATCGGTCAAGCAGAGGAAGCGAGACTTCAGCACTGAGCATAATAAGGTAATCCGAGCCGAGATCGAGAAGTTGCTGGAGGCCGGCCATATTCGGGAAGTTCAATTCCCGGCCTGGCTAGCCAATGTAATATTGGTGGCCAAGCCTAACAACAAGTGGAGGGTCTGCATTGACTTCCGGAACCTTAATTGAGTATGCCCAAATGATTGTTACCCTCTGCCCCGGATAGACCAGATGGTTGACTCGACTGCAGGCAGTGAGCTCATCTCCATGCTGGATGTGTATCAAGGCTATCACCAAGTACCCCTGGCTGCCGAGGATCAGGAGAAGGTTAGCTTCATCATGGCTGACGGCACTTACTGCTACACGGTCATGCCGTTCGGATTGAAAAATACCGGAGCCACCTACCAGAGAATGATGAATAAAGTCTTCCGGGTGCAGATCGGCCGAAATATCAAAGTATATGTAGACGATATCCTGATCAAGTCCAGCCGAGCGGGGGACCTGGTGGCTGACGTGGAGGAAACCTGCCAGACTTTGCGCAGGTATGGACTCAAGCTGAATCTTGCTAAATGTCTTTTTGGAGCTCGGAGCGGGAAGTTCCTCGGGTACATAGTGACCGAGAGAGGCATCGAGGCCAACCCTAGCAAAGTGAAGGCCTTGCTCGATATGCCCCCACCAAGAAACCTCCGAGAAGCACAGAGGCTCACAGGGAGAATCATGACCCTGTCTCGCTTCATCTCTCGTTCTGTCGAGCGGGGGCTACCTTTCTTCAAGGCACTCCGCCGAGCCACCAAATTTCAATGGGACGCCGACTACGATAAGGCATTCGAGGAGTTGAAGGCATACCTCGCCGAGTTGCCGGTCTTAACCAAGCCTGAGGTTGGGGAGGTTTTATCTGTGTATTTGGCTGCCTCAGCTGAGTCGGTCAGCATGGTCTTGGTCAGGCAGGAGGAAGCTGAGCAGCAACCTGTATATTTTTTCGCCCATTTACTGAAAGGAGCCAAGTGCCGGTACATGACGCTCGAGAAGTTGGCGTATGTATTGTTGTTAGCCGCGCGGAGGCTTCGGCCTTATTTCCTAGTGGTCCTGACCAACAGTAACTTGGGTCGGGTGGCTTCAAACCCCGAGGCATTAGGCCGATTGATTAAATGGACAACTGAGCTGAGTGAATATGATATCCAATACCAAGTCCGGCCGGCTATCAAAGCGCAAGCCTTGGCAGATTTTTTGAGTGAGTTGCATTCGGAAGAATTTGAAGCGGGCATGCCCCCGCGCACCCCTCGGCTCGGCTTCCAGTCGGACGCGTGGCGGCCCACGCTCTCTGGGTACAATCCGGCCGAGTGACCAGACTCTCGTCTTTATACGATTTATAAGCGGGCATGCCCCCGCGCACCCCTCGGCTCGGCTCCCAGTCGGACGCGTGGCGGCCCACGCTCCCTAGGTACAATCCGACCGAGTGACCAGGCTCTCGCCTTCGTGCAAGTTATAAGCAGCCATGCCCCCGTGCGCCCCTGTGGCTGGGCTCCCGACTTGGGCGTGATCTGATTCATGTTAACTAGGGTTGATCTGACCTAACGACAGAGCTTTGAGTCTCCTGGGTTGGTAACCTTATATCTGGCCTGGTCCCCTTAGCCGGGTTATTCGTTGATTCCCTCAATTGACCAACATTTAGAAACACTCATGCTTGAATATTTAACCTAGTCACTCGTGAAGCCGAGTTGTTCGATTGTTCTCTCACCCGAATCAACCTCACTTACGATTGCTCAAGCCAATAACACAGAAATAAAGGCAACTACATTAGAAGAGGCATAACAAAAGAGGGCTTGTATTAAAAATGAAAGCAGTACAAAATTTGAGGCAAGCCTCTACAGGAGGAAAAGAAATAAAAAGCAAAAGCTCGACCATCATTTGAAGGGTCGGTAGACCACCTCAGGCATGTTTTGAGCCATGCCCGAAAGCTTAACCACCGAGGGGGGCATGTCGGGAGCGATATGCCTGCCCTGCCTAAGCTGCTTGAACATGTTGAGCATATGATGCTTCAACATGGCTCGAAGCCGCTCGGACACTTGTCGGTTGAACTCCATAGAGTTGATGTACTCAACTCTACGAGCGTCCCACCGACTGGCTTCCCCCTCCTTGTGGGCGTGTAATTCCTCGAGCTCCACTCGAACCGCCTCCCACTCCACTCTCTCAGCCCTCAGACGTCCGAGTTCTTTCGTCTGGTGGTTCAGCTCTTGGTTCCGGGAAGTCAACTTGGTCGTCAGCTCCTCTATCTTCTTAGCTTGAGCCGCCGCCTCTTCTTCCTTAGCTCAAAGTTGGGATTTGAGGGACTCGGAGCCCCCAGATGACTCGAGGAGCTCGACCTGAGCTTTAGTAAGCTCACCCTGAGTCCTTACCTGAAGGTTCCAAGCCTTCCGCTCAGCGTACTCTAGGTTGGAAACCCGAACGTTCGACTGAGCAATGGTCGAGTTCTCCATCTTGACTTGGCCTTGGGCGATCCCCAGTTGTTCCTCGGAGTGAGCCAGGCGGTCCTGAAGGGTGGTGACCTCGGCTCGCAGGTCATTCAGGGTGGATTCATTGGAGACAAGTTGAGTGTGTTTGAGTCGCGTCTTCAAGAATTTCACCCATCGCTCGGCTCGCTCCCGGGTCATGGAGTGGGTCAGGAGTGACATAGATAAGCTATGGCGCGACCCCCAGAACTGCAAACAAGAGAGGGTCATGAGATCCTAAGGCTAAATAATAAGCAAAGAAAGGAGTGGATCCGAAATATACCTGGGTGGCGCCGACGAAGAAAGAGTCGGTGTTACTACCCGACCCGCGGTAGTAGGACCCCTCGAGCCCTTGCAGATAGCGATCAGCCACTGGCCCGTATAGTCGTAGCTCCTGGCATCGGTCGGGCAAATTGCCTCGCGGTACCGTTAGGCGGCAATCGAATCGGGTGGGTACCAGGAGATGCATGGTCGACTGGTTGAGTTGCCCTTCGGCTGGCAGAGACCCTGACCCCTCTGGTAGTGGGAGGTCGAGTGTGCCGGAGGAGACAGAAGGAGCGGCAATAGGAGCGAGAGCAAAAGGTGCTCGGGGGTCTTCTGAGCCAGGGGTCACCCTCTTCTTTTTCTTCTTCGAGCGTTTGTTAGAAGAGGGTCGGGCCGAGTCTCCGGTCGGGGATGGAGCTCTTCGATGCCTTGAAGCAGGAGGTTGTTCGCCAGCCTCTGGTAGTTCCGTATCTGGACCGGGGGCTACGGTGGGTTGCTCCGGGATGGTCGGGGCTGGGTCCACTGGAGTAGCCCCGGCCGGGACGTCTTCCCTCTTCTTCAGCAGAGAGGCGACTCGAGCCTCCATCTCGGCGTCGTTGAGACCAGCCTTCCTCCAACGCCGCTGCCAGCATCATTGTAGCTGCAACAGTAACATGATCTTAGTTAGAGATGAAAATGTTCAAAGGAAATATCGAAGCACTTACCGAATGAGGTGGGCCGCGGAGTCGGCACGAGGCTGAGCCGAAGGTGGAAAGGATCTCCTCTTTCAGCAGGTGAACTCCGTGGAAATGTCTACCGCCCAGCTTGGAGAGAGCCGACTGGGAGGCAACGGAGGCACGGTAATTTTTAGATAGAGGAGAGGAAGGAAGATCTTCGACCCAGGCCGTGGGCCAGCTCGGGGTCGGGGTAAGCTTAACGAAGAAATAGTGTTCCTTCCAACCTTTGTTAGAGGATGGAAGTTTCGCCAGGAAGGAGGTTTTAGCTCGGGCTTGAAAGAAAGGTCACTCGGCTCTTGTTTCTTGGGTAGAAGAAGTAGTGGAAGTTTCGGGTCGGAGGGGTATTTTGTATAGGGTGAATATGACAACCGAGCCATACATTAGACGGATGGCGCTCGGGGCTAGCTGAGGCAAAGGTATTCGGAAGTAGGTACAGATGGACGAAATAAAGGGATGGATGGGAAAACAAAGGCCAACTTGTAAATGGTCACGGGAGAAGGTGATGAAACTAGAAGGGGTCAAGTCGGGTCGGTCGGTAGGGTCAGGCAAACAAAGTTGGTGGTCAGATGGGATGTGATAATCCGATTGAAGTTGGTCGAGGTCATGAAAATGGAGGTCAATAACCATGGTGGAATACCATGGCTCGGGGTGGGGAGAAGAGGACTCCATGTGAAAAGAAAAGGACAAAGAGACTCACCGAAGAACGAGAGGTCGCCTGAGAAGATGGCCGGAAAGGAGGTGGTGTCGGAACTAGGTGGAACCCTAGAAGAACGCACGGGGAGCATCAATTCGGGGTAGAAGGTGAAAAGTGATGGTAACAACGGAGGGATAAAGGGCCCATTTATAGGGTCTGGAGAACGACGCCTGTTGTCCGATGACGAGCCAGAGAAAAGGCGGGATCGAGTCGAGACTGTCCGATCAGGCTCGAGGTGACTCCCGAAGTGACAGGGCACACGTGTGAATCGGGTATTTACGAAGGCGGGCGGCAGACTCATCGTTGCTCGGGAAGCGAATGGCCCGCGGACACATGGCTCAGGCAATTAAAGCGACAATTAAGGAGGAAGATACGGGGTGATTCGGCAGGGGCCGAGATGGGAGATGGAAGAGACATTCGAGGGATGTTCGCCGGTCGGGCAGACCGCTGACACGGGGTCGACTACGGAAAGCGGCTACGAGAGCAGACCACTCGGGTGCGCCAGACTTGGGCAAGAATGGCAGTCCAGTCTGTCGGACTCAGCGCCTCTTTCGACTAGACTCGAGGGAGATGCTTATGATCCCCGCCCATGTTTGTAGGCCTGGCCCATCTTGCCGGTGAGCGGGCCGATCAGCCTAGCGCCCCGTCAGCGGGGGTCTGTGTCAAGGGCCCCCGAAGGCCTATCAGATGGGGGGTTTGGCCCGGCCCTGGCAGGGGAATAGTTCCTGAGCCAACGAACGTCGAAACCCTAAAGTTACACAGAGGCGAGGGCCCGAGTCAGAAGAACCCCAACTAGAGCCCTCCTGAGGCGAGAACCCGAGTTAGAGGAATCTCGACCGGAGCCCCAAAGCTCTTCTGTGGCAGGGATTCGAGTCGGCAAAACCCCGAGCTGCAATAGTATCGAGCCTTCAGCCGACTCATTTCAGACCCAGTCGATCTATTCTAGTTCGGGCACACCCCGACTCGGGAAGCACCGTTGTGTTTATTAATAATGACCATATGGCTCGAGCTCATTCCCAACCGCCAGTCGGCACTACTATTAGAAATTTTGTCACGACTCACAGGAACACCCACTCCCTGACACGAGACTACGAGACTAGCAGAAGAAGTACGAGGTTGGGGCAAACCTGATACCATTCAACTCCGAATCGCGAGTATCTCGCTGACGCCCTGATCTTCTTGCCATTACCTGGCATCCCATACCACGACCGCCTATGCCCGTGTCAGGCCGAGCGGCTCTTGACGGTGCTCGCCCATAAGTTGACAGCGCCCCTTTTCTTATTCCGGTATGCGACACAATACCCTGCCATCCTGGCTGTGCCTTACCCTATCCTCGTATACGACAAAAGGTGGCAGACCGGGCAGAAGCTGTCAGCTCCCCCGGCTATATAAGTCTCTCCGCTCCTCGTCCCCCACGAACGCGTAATAGTATTTTTGCTACTATTCCATTGCTTTCACTCTTCCATCACCGGGACTGACTTGACCGTCGGAATGTCGTGCTAGGGATTTTTCCCGGCGGATTCGTTAACGGTCCTTTTCTTGCAGATCGAAACCAGCCTCTATAGCTCGTGATATTCGGGAGACCGCGCACTTTTGATAGTCCACCTCATCTCGCAACAGGATTATATATATATATATATATATATAGTACTTTTGTCCAAAATTATTATATTAATTTAAACGGCTTGAATTTCACAACAAACAAGATATGTTTTGTAGACTCGGAAGTTTCTATTGTTGGACCGTTAACATTGCTAGGGGTGAATAGTGATCCACTTTATTCATTTTATTGGTTGCGCTAGTCTACAAAGATTAGCATGCATAATAAATTAATTTTTACATTTGGAACATCGGCCCAGCGTCTTATTTGTATCATCATTACGCCTTTTGATCCTGTCGCGAAGTGTATTGAACGCCCCAACGGTGAGATGGTCCTTCGAAGGGTATGAAAATGCTGAGGCTAACTGCTAAGCTGGCTCGCTCCTCTCCTACAACACAGAAACCGTTAGAACCCATCGGAAAAAGTCCCCGGCCAGACAGTCCGATGGTCAAGTCAGCACTCGACGGTGGCAAGCAAATGGAAAGCAATAGAACAATAAACAATGCACTATTGCACGTACCTGAGAGATGCGTAGTGAAGAGACTTATATAGTCGGGGAAGCTGACAGCTCATGCCCCACCTACCATCTGTTATTATATAGCGAAGACAAGGTAATGCATGCCCAGAGGTGACAAGATAAAGTAGTACATATTGGATTAAGGAAAGGGACACTGTCAACTTAATGGTCGACGCCATGTGACGCCGCTCGGCCTGACACCAGTATATGTGGTCGTAGTACGGGAGGACAGGGTATGACAGGAAGATCAAGCCATCAGCGGGATATCCGTCGTTAGGGCCAGAGTAACCCCAGTCCTGCGTCGACCCCGTACTGCTTCAAGTAGTCTGATGTCAGGGAGTGGTTGTTCTGCCTGCTAGGGCATGCTAGGGTCGACTGAGGACCCTTGAAAGGAGAATGCCGACTGGGGGCACTGAGCAACGAGGCTGACTGAGGGCCTATGATGAGGGTGCCGACTAGTGATATATTGGCTAGAGTTCCCCCGGGCTTGGGCTTACCCTAGGAGCGTGAGCCGCCACGCATCGATTGAGAGCCAAACATAGAGAGGTAAGAGATTGAATTAGACATTATCTGAGTGCAGAGGGACCCAGGAAACGTGGGACGCCACGCGTCCGACTGAGAACCCCCTAAGAGCAATGCAGGGGTATGCCCGCGAGAAAGTCTAGACAATGACTTGGGCCTATCCCTTTGCATTCCCGAGGGAGCTAGGCCGGGTTGCCCGTATGGGCCTTCTATCCCACGGGCTATCAAAATCCGCAGGTCCATCCTCTACTGACGAGGCGTCAAACTGCCGAGCCAGGCTACACATAAGCTGCTCGGGATCACCTTTTATTAACACCTACTGGAGCTTTTAGAAGTATATAAACGTGATAATTAATGAATACAATGTAAATTAACTATTTACCAACAAGATTTTTGTTTTTGCTCGTTTGTTGCTTTTTGAATATCTCCTGAAGGTTTGGAATACAATAATACTTCCCCTCAAAACTTCCAAGAATTGGCATTCGAAATCCTCGGCAAAACCTTTATAAGGTTCAGGATGAGACTGAAAACCACATAATATTTGACTATTTATCATCATCAATCAATTGCTCTAATATTAACTCAAACATCACTCTGCTTTGTCAACCCAATAGCTCAATCTATATCAGCAACAATCAATTGATAGGTCCAATAGCTCAATCTATATCAACAACAATAGATGGATGATACCTATCAACCATTTCTAAATCGACTAAAAAATTCTTTGTTCTCTCCAACAGTATTATCAATCAAGTTCACCACTCGACAAATGCATTAATCAACTACAGTCGAAACCCTAAACTCATGATTTATTCTTCAATCGGTTATCATTCCCATAGCAATCGGCTAATATATCTATTTCAGCTTTATCGAAGTCGAAATCTTACATTGCCTAGTATCTGATTGGCATTAACCTATCAAGACTTCACTTACCAGCATCCGATCAACCTTAATATATTGGGACTTCATCTAAACATGTTATCCTCATTGATTTGTTTGGAATTCTCATCTATATATCTAATATCCTATCAACTTTGATTTATAAAAACTTCATTATTGTCAAATATCTAGTTCTCCTTGTTTTTTTTAGACTTCTCGTTTTATGTCTAACATTTGGCCATGACTTGCACTTCACTTTTTTGCCTAACATTCACGCTTTGATGAATTTTTATGACTATCACCCGTACACCTAACGTTTAATCCTCCATGACCTATTAGGATTTCACCATTGCTAAGTGTTCGATTAACTTGGAACCACTTAGACTTCACCACACATGTCAATTCCTATTGACTTTCAACTATCAAGTGTTCAATCAACCGTGACTCACTTGGATTTCATTTTTGCCAACTCTCTATTAGACTTCCAACCACCGAGTGTTCAATTAACTATGACCCATTTGGATTTTACCCTTGCCAACTTCCTATTAGATTTTCAATTGCTAAGTGTCCTATAAATCGTGACTTACTTGAATTTCGTCATTGTCAACTCCCTATTAGATTTTCAACCATCAAATGTCCGATCTACTGTGACCACCTGAACTTCTCTACTATCAAATATTTGGACAATTTTGACTTATTTGCTCAATCATCAAAATTTAATTCAATCTTGATGAACCTTGATCCGAGATCGATACCACCGACTCCCTCTCCAATAATCTCTCCTTTTACTCGATATCTTACTCTCAACCATCAATTATATTGATCAACCATCAAATATCCAATAATTTTGCCTTACTTGACATCTCACTCAAATACAAAATATATTGATTAAATATTAAAATTCAACTCTAGCCAACTCGAATTTGATCAAGATCAAATTGCACCACCAACGGTCTTTCTTTTCTAATTTTGATTATTTTAAGACCATGTGAAAGTTTTGAACAACTATTATATGAACATCTAAATCGATAAGAAAGCCCCCGAGATTATGATGCTACGATAGGATAATTAGTCGTTTTCTCAGGCATTCCCAGTTCGATCCCTATCTATGATATATTTTGTCAAAATTTTTCCTCCAAAGGGGATACAAACCCTGAGACGCTAGGCTTCTAGACCGCTCACCGCGAGTGATTTTTGATTTATCCTGGTGACCGGTGAGAAATTTTTATAGAACTGAACCGATCACTCCAGATTCATCTCTTATCTGGTCTAACATTTTTTTCTAAATAGATAAGCAAGCACTTTCATGCGTTCCTTGGATCATCTAGAGCTGATACATGTTTCTTCTTCAATTTAGACCCGTCTAAGACCATGTAATTGTTTGGACAAAATAATTACATGAACTCGAACTGGAATAATTTTACAAACAAAAACTCCTATTCATTCTTTAGATCCACTACAGGCATACAATTGATTACTTTTCTTTAGACAATAAACACAACTGCTATTAAATTTCAATAAAGTTACACCTGCAAAAATTTTCTACAGACTTAAGAATCGTTAAACGTTATTTTTTTTTTCCTGCGTGCACATATACAAGAATTACAAGGTTACATTTTGTTTATTAGAATTATAAAGTGATATGTCCTACAATAAGAGCATTACTCATCATTTACAATTTAAGAAAGACATTACAATCTTGAATCGATTATAATCTCAGTTGATTCGAACCCCAATTATAATTATTATAATAATCAACTGTTCGCTTAAGTTTACCTACCATAGCTTAACTCTTAGTCGATTGGAACAAATTATTGTTTTCTTCCGACGATACAGATCTCTAAACTCTCAGAACTCAAACATAAGATTGCCTTCCATAGCATAACTTTCCCATCAAGGTCATCTCCCACTATATCCTCAAATTCCTCGTATGACCCCTAGGACTATAGTACAGTAGTAGGATGACTAATCGCCATCTTAGATATTCACAATTTAATCCCTAACTATGACGTACTTTGCAAGAATTTTTCTTTTAAATGGGACGCGAACCCGAGACGCTGAGCTTCTAGACCGTCCACCACGAGCGTTTCCTGATTTACCTTGATGACCGATAGAAAACTTCCATAAGGTCAAATCGATTACCTCAGATTCGTCTGCTACTTGATCCAATATTTTTTTTTTTCAAATCCCTCCTATGGATTGAGTCAACGGCTCATTCCGCATGTTATCTTTCGCTAATTCACTTCTTTCAGCTACCATCAATGCTGTACCTCAATACTCCTCATTTTGCAGTCACTCAGATGTCCCAAACCATCCTCCAATCTCCAACGTACTTAAGCCACCGAGCCAAACAACTTGGTCGCTCTAAGTCATGCTCTAGAAGCAATTCTAACACCACCTCAATACTTCAATGATCTCCCAGATGTTTCATGCAACATTCTCCAAACACCATTAGACATCCAAGTTAAACATTAACTACGTTGCCTTGGCCATGACAAATCATAACACTCAACCCCATCAAGTCACAAACTTGAACTCACGTGTATCCTACTAAATTTTTGCACAATTTAAGACATCAAATACAAATACAAGGTATAATGTAAATCTTTTGAATAAACATCAAAATTTATGATCCAAGCTAGACTACTTTGAGCACGATTGTACCATGCGTTGACATCAGTCTATCCAACTCGAGTTAGACTAACAGTCAAAACAAGTTAGGGGATCAAATAGACTACTAAAAGAAATCATGGGTCAGATGAACCAAATAGGATCAAGCAGACAAAGCTGTTCAGATGGACTAGACGAAGCAAGTTGGGAGATCAAACTTGCAAGAAAAAAACATGTCAAATTGGCCAGATGAATCTACTTGACTGAATAGGCCAAATATAAACTAAATCATTCTACCACCTAATGCAACCAAACAAATAACAATAATAGTGATGAATATTTTTGCTATCATAACCAAAGGGTTTTTAATGCTCACTTGGGACATTTGATTTCAAGAAAGATCAGCTTCTACAGACCGCAAAGTGCTTGATTCCTGCAATAACAAAAGGATCGATATCCAAGTAGATGACTTGCTTGTGTAACCCTAGAATTCAAGGATATAGCAAGAACATTTAGGTAGCATATGGAAATTCACCAGCTTCCAATATTTCCACACCGGAAGAAACTATTGCTTTCTGAATTTCAAGTGAAAAAGCAAATGGCAAAGCACAAGTAAGGGTCTCAAAGCAACCAACAGCTAATTTATGCATGGAGATGCTGGCACAAGTTGATACATATAGCAATGTATTGATGAGATAAAACTCATTTCCCATCTTTTTCTTCAGAAATGTAATTGTACCATAAAAAGAGGTGGTGGCAATCTGATGCCCATTGCGTTCAATATAGTTTTTTGTTTTTTTTTTGGGGGGGGGGGGGGGGGGGGGGGGGGGGGCGGGGGGGAGCGAGGAAATTAATGACCATCCGTCTCAAGGATACTATAATCTAGAGCACGACTAGCAAAAGTAAATTGACACCAATGGGATGTCAACATCTTCACCGTTCTCCTCATCTTCACAAGCCACCACAACATCAATATGGTGCCTGTAAGCAGGTATTTCAACCTTAGCGACCTCTTTAACTAGATCAACCACCTTCCGATCCATCCGCTCCTTGTGCCTAGGAAACATACTATTATAGAGTAAAGAAGTTCCACTGGAAATGCTGTAAGCACTCAGCCCTTTGTCCCTGAGCCATTGCAGCAGTTGCCGAAGTGTAAGATCACCCTTAATGATCCAGCGATCCCACACTGTCCAGCTCATATCTCTGTACTTGATTGTCTTAGGGGGAACGGGCTCAGCAATGGAGAACAAAGGTAGAGCAAGGTTAGCAAATGTGTTTCTGTAGTCCTCCACCTTATGCCCTCCAGCAAGCACTTTGTAAAGCTCGAGGCACACAAAACCAGTCGCCATAGCTGTTGAGGTAGCAATTGCTGGGATGATCCTCCCAGCTATGAACTTGGCCTTCAGTTTATCAACTTCCGGGATGCTATAGTTTCTTGCGCGCATGTTAGCTAGCCCAGCTATAAAATCCATATGGTAGTTGGTGTCATCATCCTGTACATATTCCAAATGCCCAATAAATACCTAATCTATGTTGAACAAACATTAAAGTGCAAATCGACAACATTGTCATAAAGTAAACTGGTGCACAAGTACACAACATTACAGAGTAAATAAATACAATAAATTTGAGAAAGTGTTGATGCTAGTGGTAATATTACTAAATAGTTGAAGCGTGAGATAATAACTCGAACTAGGGAAGCACACAGGTCAAGCCTGATAGGGTGAAGGCCTAAGACTCATCATCCTAGATGGATCTTGTACCTAATTTGAACTCTCGAATACAGTTAAGATCCATAGCCATAGGATTTAGACAACTTTGTTCATTACCCATCAATACCTAGTGAAGCCCCTAACCTTATTATCTGGGGCTGAGACCAAACACTAGGAAAAGAGCCGATATAAACAACAATCAAATTGCTCTTACTTACAGCCTATGATACTAACTGCTTTTCATCGCTTTCATTCTCAAGAGCATCACCATGAACATCTCAAAGTACACTGCCAATCCATCCTCCCTTCAAGTTCTCATGCATGAAGATCGCTTAGCCCTCATCTCTTGTTATACCAAAAACTACGGTAACCTCTGCCACCAACAGGACAGCCACCTGCACTCTCAGGATTCCACAATATAACACATGTATATTCTACATAGGTGACATGCCACACTACATTTAGTCCAATGTTTTAGGCTGTGAAGAGAGATTTAAGGCCTATTAGAACAGTATCAGGATATATCATGGTGTCCTTGCAATTGCATGAGGTTGCATACCTCTGTCAAATAACTCATGAGAGGTAAAGTTTACAAATAGAAAAGCATATTATTGCTTAAAATAAATAATGTGGGACATTTTATATAGACCTCAGGCTCAGAAGGCATGGAAAACTAGTCTAGATTAGTAAAAACTAAAACCAAGAAGAACAAAAATTTGGATAGAAGCTGAACCAGTTAGTTTTCTCAGGCCAGTTTAGACTAGGAAATTGATTCCTACCGAGTACAATCGGGATTAACTTCAAGGGACCAAACATGAAGAAGGAACTTGAAGGTACAATTTTATTCTATTATATCTTATAATTCTTAATGCTCAATTTAGGAAGAGAGATTTAGAAAAATCGATAAGCATTTAATTACTTTTAAGAGTGGCAATAATCATGTCAAATAGATTTTTTTTTTTCTTTACAAGGAACATAGAAAGAATCATGTGTAAATATACTGACTTATTGTTGTATATAGTGGAGTTTTAAGAACAATAACATACCATGATCCAAGATAGAATGATGAAAAAAATGGAAAAAAAGTGTTTGTATTGTTGTTATGTTGATTATAATGACAAATATGACCGAGAATGTAGCTAGATTCATTATTGGAGAGCCCAAAGGCAGAGGTAAAACATATGAGAACTAATAAGTGTTTGGTAGTTATAAGAAAATGTACAAAAGCTCTTTGTATAAGGAAGTTACGTTTAACAAAATTATATAAATGAAGATAAATTTAGTAGTATAAAGTAGCTAAAATTGAGACGGACTATAAGAGCAACCCCACATGGATGTAAGAAGTGAAATTATGTTGCCACCAAGAAGTGAAATTATGTCACGAAGGGAAGTCTCAAGGAACAGAAAACAGTAATTTATGGGAAAAGGAAACCTTGGGAATGGTCATTTTGTAAGGGAATGAGAAAATTTTCCATAACTGACAGGATCAAATAAGTAGGCTAGAACTTAATACCCAATCTAAGCACACTGTATATTTTACTATCAAATGCGACTGTATGAGACCCAAAGTCTCAAAAACCATTGTTCAGAGTTCTAAAACGCATCCTAGAAGGCCGCCTAGGCACTCGGCGGCTGCAAGCCGCCCCGAAATCCCCATCCACGGCTAGCCTAGGCAGCGGACCTATGCATTCCTATGCGGCGCTAAGCGCCGCGGAAATTTAGGGATTTCCCCTCCTGCAATGCTTCCGACGTCGCGGGACGTGTCCGGTGCCGCTGATGCAACCTGCGACTCATCCAATGGCGCCAGAGGCGTCGCCATCAGACGCGTCCCGCGTCGTGGGACGACGCCTCCGACGCCGGAGGGGTCGCTGGTGGCATTCGGTGCTGCCAGAAGCCTCCATGGGAGTTGTCAACGCGGCAGACACATCTGACGCCGCCATCAGTGTCGCAGGCGTTAGATTTTATTAATTCGATTATTTATTATTTATATTTATTTAATTTAAACATTTCTTCAAATAAATAGGGATAATTCAAATATGCTTCTAGAAATCCTAATTAAATTATCTAAAAATATTATTCAAAAAATTATTTAAAATTAAATTTTTTATAAATTTTATTAAATTTTTTATAAATTTTATTAAATTTTTTTATATTCTAATTATTTTATATTTAAAATTAAAAAATTCTAATTAATCTTATTAATTATATAAATTATATTTATAATCATAATTTTATATTTAAAATTTTTAATAAATGTTATTAATTCATATAAATTAAATTTATATTTTGATATTTTATTTTATTTATTTATATTTTTTATTTATTAATTTCAATGGTTTATGTCTTAAAATCCAAATATTTTTTATCTTAATATTTTATATATAATTATATCTTAATTATTTTATATATAATATTATCTTGATATTATTATATTAGAGTTATAATATGTGATTTATTTTGTTAATTATGTTCATATCGAGGAATCCGCCTAGCGACTCCTAGACCCCCCCCCCCCACCTAGTCGCTAGGCACTAGTCTGACACCCAACTAGCGCCTAGCGAATTTTAGGACCTTGCCATTGTTAGATTGAATTGACTTTTAGGACCTTGTCATTGTTAGATCGAATCCGATAAACTAGGCCTTCTTCCCAACCAAAACTTAAGTGAGAGAAGAAAGAGGTAAACCACAAAGAGATTTAGCTACAGTAGCTCTTAGGGAGTGTTTGGGAGAGCTTCTGCTACCTGCTTTTTAGATTCTGGCTACACAGAATCACTTTTGAGTGTTTGGGAAGGCTAGATTCTGCTTTAGCTTCTGTTACTTTTGCTCAGAAGTTAGAAGCAAGAATTTGATGCTTTTACCTGCTTCTGCTTTTTTATTTATGATATAGCATTAAAAAATAATATTTATATCCTTAAATAATATAACATTTTACCTGATTGTCACTTGCCGCTATATATATATTATATTTATATAAATTATATTATTTTTTATTTTTTTATTAATTTTATATATTTTTTCAAATATTCAAATTATAAAAAAATTAATTTTAATACTATATTTAAAATATAATAATAATTATATCACTATTTAAAATATAATAATAATTATGTGAACAAATTATTGATGGTATCGAAATTATATTTAAATAATTAAAAATGATTAATTTATATAGTTTAAGGATATTATTGTCATTCAATTAAAAATTAAGTTTGGAAGCAATTATTCTCCCAAACACTCAAACTTTATCTTGTATCAGCTTTTGGCTTCTATTTTCAAACACTGCTTACTTTAGCTTCTTAATAATTATATCACTATTTAAAATATAATAATAATTACGTGAACAAATTATTGATAGTATCGAAATTATATTTAAATAATTAAAAATGATTAATTTATATAGTTTAAGGATATTATTGTCATTCAATTAAAAATTAAGTTTGGAAGCAATTATTCTCCCAAACACTCAAACTTTATCTTGTATCAGCTTTTGGCTTCTATTTTCAAACACTGCTTACTTTAGCTTCTTAATAATTATATCACTATTTAAAATATAATAATAATTACGTGAACAAATTATTGATAGTATCGAAATTATATTTAAATAATTAAAAATGATTAATTTATATAGTTTAAGGATATTATTGTCATTCAATTAAAAATTAAGTTTGGAAGCAATTATTCTCCCAAACACTCAAACTTTATCTTGTATCAGCTTTTGGCTTCTATTTTCAAACACTGCTTATTTTAGCTTCTTACTAACTTCAAGATAATCACTACAAGAATCACTTTTCAAGAAGTAAAAGTTCTCCCAAACACTCCCTTAGTCTCTTACTAAGGTGTAATTACTGAACACCATTTCTTTGCTAAATCCTTCATAATATAACTCCTTATTCCTACTTCAGACGTGAAATTTTGAGAGAGCATATTATGAAACTTCAAGCAAAGAAGTGGAGCCACAAATCAAATCCAAAAAAGTAAGCATACCGTGGATGATATCAAGGACCTTCTGAAAAACATGAGAAAAAGGAACCAAAATAACTGACAATATTTTTTTAGAAATATATAAAGAAAAATACCACCTTTTCAAACTGAATTGGGTTCATACGAAATTCTGTGGGCAGTTTCTTGGAACATTCTTCAAGCTTTGCAATAAGGTCATTGATGACCGCAGAATCATCAATGGAAGCAGTTGACAGGCTAGTAGCTTTTGCATCAGTTACAATGTTAACATCTGCCTTAGGCTGAAATTCAGGGACTATAACTTTATTAACAGCATCAGCTATTTTCTTTGGGTATATGGCCCAATCAGGAACAGGAATTCCAAATGTTTCAGCTCTAAGAATAGAAGCAGCCATAATAAATTGAATATGACTGGGATCACTAGCAGAGAACAGCAAGGGTCGTGGAAATCGTTTAGGAGCGGACCAGAAAGGTGCACCAGTGCTTGTAACCGCATCCTCAGGGAAAGTAAATGTTAACTGCTTCATTCGATTGGAGAAGTAATCTTCAAACCTGAAAGTATACTTTTGTTTCTAAAATAACCTATAAACATAAGAGAAAAATAGAGGAAATGCAATAGTACGGATGCTTTCCCTGAACTAGTATTCTTAGAGTGACGAATAAAGACAAGTATCCTACCAGCAAAATCATTAAGTAGCCTTAATTAAAAGCACATTAACAACACAAAGTAACAATAAAATAGGTAAAACAAAGATTTCCTTCTTTTAACATGCCAGACAGTCAGATCTGATTCCTCAAAATGTGAAAACCTGTATGACACACAAGAAATTGAAACATATCCTTAAAAAAAAATGCATGTAAAAGTATTAAGCCATTGAAATGAAATAATAATAATAAATTTAAAAAATATTCAAAACTGCTGGAAACAATGACTCAAAAATGGCAAAAGGGAACAAACTCAAAAGGAAAAAAGTCACAAAATTGTCTTGAGAACACGAGAGAATGATACTCACCTTAGACGTGCCCAACTAACACAATCTTGGAATGACTCACATCTATCCTTGTCAAGGCACTCAAGAACACGCTCAAGAAGATCCCTAGCCTGTGCATCTCCAGCATTTCTCATAGAAGAAGCATACGCATCTGGATTAGATAGGAATGTATTCACTTCATTTGGTGTTTTCTCAAGAAGACCATCAAATTCAGATCTAGCCCATGTTAGACAGTGATCAATGTTATGAGGGAATGAGTGAACAGTGCACATGGGTGCTTGCTTCTCAGGTGGATCTCTAGAGGCTCCATAGTTCTCGGTCAAGTGAGGAATGACCATCTGAGTATTGCATTTGGCACCTAAAGTTCCAGATTCTAGAAGAGGCTTTTGGAAATATAGACAGCGACCATCAATATACATTCTTGCCGTTACATTGTCAAGTGCATTAATAACAGTGTCTAAGCTTTCCCAAAATGCATCATCAAACACATTTTCAGTCTCGGGGCTTGCACGGTTTTGGAGAGCCTCAATATGAAGTTTGGGATTGATTAATGCAGCAGTTCTGGCTGCTACAATAGATTTGGCTTGCCCAATATTCCAATCGCGGAACAGAAACTGACGACTGAGATTACTCTTCTCGATTACATCATCATCAGTTATAGTAAGCTTTCCCTCCGGACTGCAACAAACACCCATTAATGCTAAATTCTTTAAGAATTCACATCCCAAGGCACCAGACCCAACAATAAATATTTTGGCATCTTCCAGTTTCTTTTGAAGCTTGGGCCCAAACACAGAGATCTGAGCATCATATCTGTGATTCAGTGGCTTAAAATAACTAGGTTCCAACGGTTCTACAGGGAGGGATTCAAGTGAATCAAAGTAAAAAAACTGTCAAAGATGAGAAAAACATGTATTAGGTACATTGTCAAACTTCCAATACACGCTAGGTTAGGTTGCACAATAAGTGAAAAATAGTTGCAAACCATAAGCACATATACCATCAATAAAATAAATGTACCAATAAAAACCATGCTTCACCTGAAAAAGTGGAAGGAATTTTCCAGAACAAGCCTTCACAACCTCTTGTCCAACGATACCACCAAAAATTGCTGCCATCGGATTCAAAGTTGCTCGGGAACCATAAGAAAAGTGCTGCAGAATTTTCCTATCAAACTCTTCAAGCTTCTGATCACCCATGCTTTCGTTCATGTTGATAGCAAAATCTATCATCTGCTGAGCATCCTCCTCTGATCCAGCAAGAGGAAATCGCCCCATCTCATGCCTAAATCTATCCAATGCTTGAAAAGCCAAATGTAAAAGAGGAGGACGATCAAATTTGGAGAAGTCACTCAAGAGAAATTCCCCTGGATCCCTTAGAGCATCTCTTAGAGGCTTGAATTTAAGGAGTTTGGGTTCCTTCAGCTGTGTAACTATTCCACCTTTCTTGTATGCACCAAAGTTTGTTGTGTCTTCCTCAAGAGTGAATGAATATGGCCTTGCACTTTTGATCTTTCTGGGCTTTCCATCATTTAGTTCAGTCATCCCCTCAACTTCAGAGAAGACAATAAGATCTCCATCCTGGAACTCAAGCCGCTCATCTTCCACACATGTTACCATAGCAGGATTATCATTACTAATGGATGCAATGATACCAGTATGTGGCTCCTCGCCATCAACATCAGAAACCGTGAACTCTGGGCCAAAATCACAAAAAACACCACCAAAAAGACCTCTCACTTCACACTTAATGAAGCTAATTGGCGGTTGGTGATTGTGACAATAGTCATTATAGTCAAGTGCTTTTTCTAAGCTCACATCAGTGAAAACAACAGCCTGCAAGAGTGAAAGACAATCATGAGCAAAAGAATAGAATGGAAAGGGCCCAAAGAAACCAAGAAACAACTATTAAACTATGGAGCAGATAAAGATAACTCTAACTTTATCACTCTGATTCTTTGGTTCCAGATAGCAGTTGATAAGACATGACCATTATAAGGATGTCCAACACGAAAAACCTCTGTAAGCCAATATTCTAAAATGGGATTGCCATGTAGTTAAGGTTTATCTCATCAGATAAACTAAATACATTTTCATGCTGCAAGCATAGTGATGTCACAATCTACCATGTACTCACCTAATCATTGATAACAGATTCATGTCAAAGTCTTATATAACCTACTTGAATGATCTGATGGGATGGATTACATTGCATTGTTTAAAATACAATTTACATAAACATTGTCTTAGGAAAGTGTTTTAATTTCACCAATCAGATGAACTCAGGTGGAATCAGATGATCATAGTAATAAATTCTCAAAATTTTTCACATGTCCCAAATCTTACAAAAATAGATTAATTGAAGCCTCATTGCATTCCAATTTTGTTATTTGAGACAAAATACATGATAGTGAGTAAAATAAATTAAGGGAAAACAGACTTAAAGCAGGTACTTTAAGTTGGGTAATATCAAAATCCACCATCAATTCATTAATGAAAATTCAATATTGGCAAGAAAACATGTTAAAGTCAATGGAATAGATATCATCAACATGTGCATAAGTGTTGTTTTGAAGAGGTTTTGAGCCATTTGGAAGACTATCAAGCATTGCAAGAAAAAGCTGACAATAGTGCTTCAAAATACAAAGCGAACTTGTACAACTTGCAGGTAGTCTTCGTGCACACCACCACACACTGCAGACCACCCATCCATTACTCTTCCAATCATTTTTATCTCCAATTCTCTTAACCTTTGCATTGGTTTTACCAATCTTTCTTTTCCTTTATCCTCTCTCTACCTCTAACTGTTAAATACAACACTTCTGACTCTGTCTAGAAAATTTTTCAGAAAACTTCCAGAAAAGAATTAGGGTTTACAGACCGTGGATGGAATTTGGAGGATTAGGGTACTCTAAACTTAAGTTTGGAGGGCTAAAATGGTGAGGAATTTTAAATTAAGGTTAGGGTTGGAAAATGTTGAAGTGGAGGGGGTTAATATAAAAAGGGCAACTCATATAAGTCTCGCTTTTCCCCTTTCTCCCCTGCCTTCGCCCACGAAACCCAATCGCGAACATTTTCTCCTCTCCACCACCGCGATCTCATCCGATGCCATCTCCACCCTCTTGATCTCGCTGAGCTTACTTTCTCCTTGCCTTTGGTTGCGCGAGCGCCGGCCTCCACCACCCTTTCCAACCTTGGTTCACTATCCCCTACACTCGGCCGGAGGTAAGCAAGCCAAACTGTATTCCACTTCCTTAGTCCTTGGAAAGGATTCTGGTCCTTGAGAAGTGTTGATCCAGTGGTGGCACTGCAGTGATTGGGTCTCGGCAAGGGGGGAGTCGTTGAGCTCTAAAGGGGTGGACTGCAGGCAGAGGAGGGCCTCTCTGCGATCTCCGGCTGTCAGATCTAAATAGGAGAGGGTGAACCGAGTGCACGGGATCTTCTTCAGGTAAGGAAACTCTATCTAGATTGCTCTCTGATCGGTTTAGATGCTTGCCGCACTCTAATGTTTTAGAATGGAACTTGGTTTTGGATGCTGGTAATGGAATTGGATGTGGGATTTGATTCTGAGTTATTCTTGTAGCCAACTAGCCTATGGATCAGTTTGAATTAATCTGACTATTTTTTTGGCTAGGTGATCTTAAGATCATTTTGCTGTGAAGTTTAGTCAAATTTGATTCCTGCTATCAGATTGTTCTTGAGAGTTCAAACTAGGTGTGGGTCATTTCTTTGGGATTAGTTAGTGGATTTTGATTATAATAGGAGGTTGTGAATTCTTGTGGATGCTCGGTCTTGCTTTCTACAAGATGGGCTGCCGCTTGCTGCTTTTGAGAATTGATTTCATGAGCTCAGAGTGTATGCTCTGATTAGGTTATGAGTCTCATTAGGTTTTGATAGTGTTCTTGAATTAAACGACAGTGGTTGTGCAAATTAGATGTTGAGAGGTGTTTGGGTTTGATTTCATTCTTGCCGTGGATTGTAAGGAATGGTTCTGCTTTGTTAGACTAAACATTCAAATTTGGGAAACCTGTATTGTACATGATTTCAACTAGCCATGGTGGGAAATTGGGCTTAGCGTGTGATTCATTAGGGGTCAGGTTTAGTTAAGGTGACCACTCGGGTTAAAACTTTAGACTAAACCTCATTTGAAACCTAATCCCAAGCAAATGTGGGTTAATCATTTAATTAGTAGTAATTAAATGAAATATAAGGATTAGATTAACCATAATACGGTTTAGGGATTTGTTTAGCTACTTAATAATTATTATGATAGCTATTTAAATATGTCCTTTGATACATAGCATTGATTGAGATTTATTGTTGCGGATTATTTGGCGGGTGATTCTCTAAGCATACGAATTTCTTCCATTGGAGACGGGTACTTCTTGCTTGTTTTCTTTAGTACCACTTTATCTTTATGCATAGCTTGCTTATTTTGTTGCAGTCGGTTATTTATCTTATATCTGCTACTATTGTTATCCTGCTTGATATTTTTTGCTTGATCTTTGACATGATATAACTCCTGTCTATACAGTCTCGTTATTTGACATCTGATTCTGTATAGTATGTATGTGAGCATGTGTACATAGATATAGTAGCATGTCACTTTATATCTGCGTGATTGATTCTAATTATACTTGCATGTGTACCTAGATGAGTGATAGATAGGTTATAATACATGTGTTTGACCTGTGCATATTAGTTTGACTTATGTATGATGACCTGGTGAGTGTTGCACGTGTTAGAGTCATCCACCATTCCTGCCTGCATTATTGCATGTCGGCGACCATCGGCTCCCTTGTGATCTGAGCCTGTCATCCATTACATGATCTGCACACACGACCACTCATGGGCTAGTGGATACCGTTGGGTGTGTGCAATTGCTCTGTATTGCTCTGCTCAGCCGCTCATGGGTAGTGGTTCCGGAGCGTGATAACAGGTAGGGATCCCTCCTCTTTCCAGTAATCTAAGGAGATGAGAGAGATATCCCCCCATATGACATGGGGCGGAGTGTTCACTTCACCAGCATCTTGTCCGCTCGGTCACTCATGAGCAGTTATGGCAGATTGTGTACAGTGTCACAGCCCTACCCACTCGGCCGACACATGTGTCATGTCTCGGCGACTTGACTGGTGTCAAGAGTGACCATGTCATTGCATCATGTGCATATGATGTATTATGCATTTAATTGTGCTTGCTGCATTTGTTTGCTGCATATGTTTGACATGCACATACAAGAGATATTATGTATTTGGTTCGATGACCCTGCACCTGCTCGTATTATATGAGCTTTTTATGATCAAGATAGGCTGATTTCTTGTATGTACATTCATTCAGTACTTTTAGTTATGTATATTCTGATATTTTCCTTAAAACTGTATTCTGTTGTTTCTTTATAGCTTCTATAGCTATTTATATTGCTATGCATATCTATCTTTATACCCGCAGAGTACACTTGAACTCACCACCCATTACCCTGTTTCTATTTTCATGTTGATTGGTCGCCAAGGAAGCCCCAGTTGCTAGTTCCAAATCCCGACGACTTCGGTTTTGGGTTCTTCCGCATGTTTATGTTTTCTATTATAGCATAACCCTAATTCTGTATTTATTTTACGTCGTGGACTTGTGTTGTGCTATATTTGACGTGTGGTTTGTATTTTTGAGTCCTCTATTGGACTTCATGTAATGTTTTGCTATGCACCTGCCCAGAGGGTAGCTCAGGTGAGTGTTATAGATTTTATTATTGTGATGCATTTACTTTTATATGTTCCTACTGGGATTGACCATTATTTGCTTTGATTTGAGGCCTGAGGCTATATATATATATATATATATATATATATGGTGTTGTATAAATGTTCCAAATTGTCCGTCGTACAGGGGAGATGCTATCCGATTGTATATTAGACCAACGGCTCCTCTCTCTCGGGGCGTGACACTAACTCTCTACATTGTTTCCACCCCACCTCTCCTACAATACTATTCTTTATGACATATGACTCCCTTACCACCTACTTTGCATTCTGCGTTCTCATTTAATATGCAGCCATGGAATCAAGTCAATCAACCAATTCCATGTCACCTTGATCCAGTGAACGACTCCCGTGGGCTCTGGGCAGAAAAATGAACTCTGGTTTTGTATACATAGCTGATCTTCCTTTCTAATAACTGGTTTTTTATTATTATCTAGAATGGTGTAAATTATTTGTTTTTTCATTTGTTTGGATAAAAATGTGGAGTAGCATTGCCATTAAACTTGTCCATCATTGGAGTTAAACCTAATTCTAACTACTAAATAACTACCACAAGTCCACCACTACTTACAATCAGACATACTGCCTCATTAGATCTATGATTCGGAAAAAAAAAAATTAAAAAAAAACTGAATACAACCAGAAAATTTTACTTGGAGAAAACCAATAAAACATTGATCAAATGAATTGATAAAAGAATGGAACCATGGATATTAGATGAATAGAAGAAAGATATATATTAAACACATGCATCGAATTAATTGTTGACTAAAAAACTACCGAAGGAGGTGGAAGGGAGTGAAAAAGAATTAAGTCGGGGCATTCAAGGAATAATAGTCACATCCAGAATAATATCAAATTCCCAAGACAAACTGAAAATATAAATGTAAGATCTTGAGAAAAAAATTATAATTCAAATACAGATTTAACAAGGTGACGAGGACTTGATAACTAGTATGATCATCAGTTAAAAGATTAAAGAAAACATATAGATGTTGCATGACATAAAGAAATGATCTAGATACTTTGTTAAGATACTGGAACAATAAAGTGTACACAAACCTGAACACACAATCCAGGCAGTAAAGAAAACAAAAACGTGACAGAAACCAAGAAGGCACAGAAATAACAGTCTACTATAGGATTTGTGGTGGAAAAAAAAAGATTGGTTACGCAAAAACTGAATATTACTTGGAATCACTTGATACAAAGTGATACACTCAGCGCGAACACTTGTGTAATGATACTCAAATATCGTTGATCATGAATAATAAGTGGACAAAAACACTGAATGAACAATGCATTAGGAAGCATACCTGAAAACTAGAGAGTTTCTCCTTAGATAAATTTCCAGTCAAAGTAGTGACTGCAACAGCATTGTTCAGTTCTTGCAGTTTCAGAACGCATGCAAGTGCCTTGTTCTTACCAATATCTTCCTCAGAGAAAAAGAAATTGCTAGATAAGTCCCACATTTCCACATTCCCTTCATCATGTAAAGTGATAGATCTTACACCAGCAAGAACAAGATTCTTCGCTGAAAGAGAAAGAGGCTTCACAAATTATAAGAAGTATTTGAATCTAGCCAACAATAGAGTACTGTAGTATGACAATTTGTAAAACTTTAATTTCTAAAAGATTATCAATGATTCCCTGTCAAGTATCAGTAGAAAAGCAAACAGACAAACAAGATTATAAATATTTCTTAGGTTAGAGTCATTTTGACCAGTGCATATACCATTCCATTATAAGGGCATTATACTGAGGCAAATCTTGAAAACGAAGTATAGTCTTGATATTTAACTAATATCCAAACCCAAAAAGAAAATTGAATCATCGTATCCCTGCAACTATCTCCAGTTCAATTTGCAATATATAATAAACCCGAAAATGTAAAAAATAAAAAGAGCCTTCCAATGGAAGTCAATTATGCAAACTCCTAAAGATTTGTTTTTTTTTTGAGACAAAACTTCTATAGAATTGAATCCCCATACGTACCAGATAATCCCTAGGGATAGTTAAATAAGGTCCGCCACATTTAAATCCCACAAGATACTTAGATCTAAATTACGGTCACAGAACACTCAAAGTTCTAAAATAAAAAAGAAAAAAAAAAGAAACGTACCAATCTCAGCACCGAGACCCTGAAGGCCAGAAACAAGAACGTTGGAGGCAAAAAGCCGACGCATCGTCTCCCGTCCATACACAGCCAGCTGCCGGCTGTGGAGGTCCTCGTCGATGTCAGCTGGCTTGCTCCCATCCGCATCAATCTGCATCCCATTGGCTTGGCTGTTATCCACCTCCATCACCGATGTCTCCTCAGCCACAGCCGAAGAGATCAGGCAGTCCCCTCTCGTCCTCTTCTGCAAAGTCTCGTCAGCCACAGCAGCCGCCTGGTCCTGGTCGATCTCAGCTTCCACAACTCTTTTCCGAGAAATCATATAGAGCTGTACGCTGCCCGCAGCCTCACGATAAGGATCAGAAAAAGAATCGACGAGGAAGGTTCTCCAACTACAACTCCCAAGCCCAACCCCGAGCTAAACCCAAGCCCAAACCAAAACCGAGACCAAAAGCCATGGATCGAATGAGAGAACCGAGAGAGACTTACCAGGGGGACGGAGGGAGGGGAATCGAAGGAGGGCAGGGGTTTGGGTGCTTCTTCTTCCTCCGATCGCTTCCTCGTCTAACTTATCTACTGGTTAGGGTTGGAGCGAGGGAGTGCGGAGCTTATGGGAGTAAACCGACCCCAACGAGAGGAATTTATATGGTCGAGTGGAAGGGGTTTAGGTGTCTCCGTGGTGTTCCTACCATTATCTCTCAGTCACTAGTCACTTTTGTCGTCGATTTACCAACTTTGTTAATGGCCGATTCAATTTTATAGAAATATTTAATCTGCCAGTTAAGATAAATTAGGAAATATTTATTACGAACGATTTAGAAATTCAACATCTTAAAATTTATATTTATTTAAAATTTAAAATAATTATATAAAATATATCGGGAATCAAATTGTGAATACTTGAGATTATAATTAATCACTCTTTCATTTTTCAAAAGGTGGAACCGTCATTAATCACTCTTTCATTGTACCATAGCTTCGAGGCCGAGCCGATCGCCTATCACAATCCCTAATAAGAAGGTATGAATGTGGACGAGTCTAGGTGAAAAAAGTATAATATTTGAGGTTGATTTTTACGGATGCATATGCATAATGTATGAACAGTGTCGTAACCAGGATTATCGATCAAGAGGGGCGATTTTCGACTAAGAGAAACCATTTTTGAAAATCCAAACCTTAGTATCAATTGATCAACATCAAAATTTAAACACGAGACATCAAATATACACAAACCTTAACTTAATTCAATTAATCGACACCAAAACTATCCAGCTACTTACATAACTTTAGTTCGATAATAATTGGATCAAATCAACTCCAAATCGATCCTGATTTGAACCATTATAATCCTAAGATACAAAGTATCAAATATACACAGGGTCTAACTTAATTCGGTTGATCAACATCAAAACTATCCAGGAAACTTACATAAACTTGGTTCGACCATAATTTGACCAAATCAACTTCAAATCAATCACAAATTGAACCAATATAATCATATCTCCGCACCTACCTGTTAGATTTATTTCAAATCCGATATAATTTTAATTTAACATTTTCACTTCATGTTCTATGAATTAGTTCATTCATTTATTATCATATATTTTATTTTTAAAATTCAATATTTATCATTCTAAATTAAGATATTTTCTTGTAAAATTTATACTAATGGATAGTTTATAATCAATTTTAATTTTTAAATGATGAACGATGATAAATTAATCCGTTAAAATGCTAATATATATATATATATATATCAAAATGTCAGAGGGTGCGACCGCAACCCCTGCTGCTAAGGTGGCTACGCCACTGTGTATGAATGAATTGTATAATTTAGGAACCTTATTTTTTATTTTATTTTTTGGTGTTGGGTAGGATTTGAAGAGGAAAGGAATTAGAACCCTACTTCTTCTTTTTTTCAATTTATGCTTTATTTGCATGATAAAGTAGCCATGGGAATATTTATAGGAAAAAAAACAGAGAATCTGGATTTTGAACTTGAGTCTTGTCCTTGCAACTTGTAAAGTTTTGCTCCATTGTGTTTTGCTGAAGAATCATTTAGTGATTTTTATTTTTGGAATTGTCATGCTACCATGACATAGTTATAGAGTAAGAACTAGTGTTATGAACTACATGTTATTATTTGTATTAGTATTGTATTTTTATTATTGTATTTCCTTTATATATGCATATATTTTATTATTTTGATCTTAATAAATTTCCACATATTACATGCAACTAAATTGTAAAATATATGAGTGTCTATTCACCCCTCTATCATATCATTACATCGATGTCAAAAGTACATTAAGGGTTCATATTTTCCCTCTACTATGTTTCTTTGTAGAGTAGACTATTTTATTGGATTGTCAAAATAAACACTAAGACCATTTAGCTTAACATCCAAAAGTCAAAGTAAGATGTTTAGAGAGAAACTTTATTATATTTTCTTTATCTGATTATAATATTGATTTATCATTTTAGCAAGATGAGAATAGAAACATTCTTTAACCATATTTGAATATGCTTGTGGCACTGGAAAAAGATTTTAAGTTCTAGTCGACATGAAAGGAAAAAAAACTTGAGAAAAGTAAGTGGTCAAATGAATAGAAAAGAAAATTTATTACTTACCAATGGCAAAGCACACTTCTTAGTTTGGCATACCAAGGGATGAATTTGAGCAAAGTTGGAAAATATTACGATGAATGTTGCCTTATAGGTTTTGATGTTTGACCATGTAGGTTCAGCAATTTGTTTTACTAAGGTTGTTAAATATGTAGATTGGCTTGGTTCAAGTTTGGATGTTGGAAGTGTGGGTTCATGTAGGATCCATAGGTGTGCTATATTAGTGTAAACGATTTCTAGTTATGATTAGACCTGACCCCGGGTCAGGTCCAGCCCGGAACCGGCCCGGGTCAACAGGTCGGGTGGCCCGTTGACCTGGTTCGCTGGGCCGAACCGGAACCGGAACCGGCCCGGTAGGATGCCGGGCCGGTTCCAGTTCCAGCAGCCAGAAATCGTGAACCGACAGTTAACCATTGGTTCCAACGACACTGAACCGGCTTTCTTTTTTTCGACGGATGAGATCATTTGACCATTTTTTGATCAATGGCTATGATTTAGTGACCGTTATGATCTGAACTCTATAAATTGGGAGCTCATTTCATCATTTTCACACACAACACAACTTCTCTTCTCTCAATCTCTCATTCTCAAATCTCTAACTCTCAACTTCTCTCCGCGTTCTTCATTTTTCGACGATAATGGAAGGAGGTCACTAAGCTTCATCATCTCGATCTCGGAGGGGAAAAGAAATAGCATACGAGGATCCCGACCTTCAAATTCAATCCACCGATGATGAAACCGAGGCTTAGCCCCAACGCCCTTCAATCCCCGAAACGCAAGGAAGTACCGATGCGATTACTTCTAAGGTTCGGGAAAAATCCTCCTTTAAAATCGTCTATTTTCACTAAACATTTTGAGAAGGTCACACTTCTGTCGGGAGAATTGCGTGCAAAATGCAAGCATTGCAATGCTTCCTACAAATTCCAAGCCGGCGGCGGCTATAGGTCGTTGAAACGACATGTAGAAACGAAGCACCCGACGGAATATGGGCTTGACCGCTCTCAAACACAATTATCTAGATTTTCTAGTGGTAGTAGTACTAATTCTGGTTTATTTTTATATTCAGATAATAAATTAAGAAAATCATTAACTAAATTTGTTTCCGTAGAACATCTTTCTTTTAGTTTTGGATCTAAATGCACATTTGAAGATTTTTGTAAAGAATCTCTTAATCCTGCTGCTAAACGTGTACCTAGGACTACACTTACTCGTATAATTAAAAGATTAGTAGAACAAAGAAAAAAAATTTAATTGAAGAATTTAGTAAATTAAATAATAAAGTTTCTTTATGTTCCGATATTTGGAGTGATCATTGACAAATTCAATCTTCTATGGGTGTAACATGTCATTGGATTGATAACTCTTTGATCCTCCAAAAAAGACTGTTAGCTTATAGAGTTTTTGATGAATCACATACTACTCATAACATTGCACAATTATTACACTTAATTTTAGAAGAATATGGATTGACTCATCAAATATTTTCAATATAATTAGACCATGCTAGTTCTAATACCGCTTCTATAGATGAACTAAAATTTATTTGTCAACCTGTTATTGGTGGTTTATTTTTTCATATTCGTTGTGTATGTCATGTTTTAAATTTATGTGTTCAAGATGGATTAAAACTATTACAAAATTATATTCAACCAATTAGAACCGTAATTTCATACTTATGGTCCCATCCATCTATGATGAAACAATGGGGTAGATTTTGTAAAGCTAATGGAATGCGACCTAAACAATTTCCACGTGATGTTCCAACATGTTGGAATTCAACATATCAATTATTACAAGATTCTTTTCAATATAAAGATTTATTATGTTTAATTTTTACACAAAATAGTAATACTAATATATATTTATTTTCACAACAATGGAATATTTGTAGTAATATTTGTAAAATTTTAAAAGTTTTTAACGATGCAACTGAACAACTTTCCGGTGTTTATTATCCCACTGCTCATTTAATTTTAATGAATTTTTGTAGTATAGTATTAATATTAAATGAACATGTAAATAATGAAGCTTTAACTTTATATATATTAGCTATGAAAACTAAATGAGAAAAATATTTTTATTTTATTCCTGAAATTTATTTAATTGCATTTGCTTTAGATCCTAGATTTAAATTAGAAGTTTTACAAGAAATGTTAACTTTATATTATGACGTTGTAATTCCTATTAAAGATTCTTCCTCTCCGGATCCCGCTAATATTATATATAATATTAGAAATTATTTATATGATCTTTATAATCAATATTATGTTAAATATGAAACACAAACTAATATTTCTGAAACACAACAACCTACTACTACTAATTTAAAACTTACAAAAGTACAACTTTTATTAAAAGAACGGACGAAACGTTCACGAGGATCCTCAAGTTCCACACAGGAACTTGAGAATTATTTTACGACTTCTTTTGATTTTAATGAAGCAGATAGCGAAGACTTCAATATCTTGAAGTGGTGGTCATAGAAGGCTCAAAGTTTTCCCGTTCTCTTCGTGATCGCAAAAGAAATTTTAGCTTTTCCAGTGTCAACTGTTGCTGTGGAGCAGACGTTCAGTATCGACGACAACATATTAGATGAACGACAATCAACTATATCTTCCGACTCATTGGAAGCTCAAGCATTACTTGATGATTGGACCAGAGCCGAGAAGCGAATCCAAGGAATGCAACTTTCAGAAGACGAAGTCGAAGAATTTGATACCGAAGGAACAAATACAACGGGAACGGGAGGAAATGGAAGTGAGTGAGAAAGGGTAAAAATGTAAAAAATATAAAAGGGTAAAAATGTAAAAGAACTACCATGGGCTTTGATTCCCCTACACCCTAAGGGGATACGTAGGCAACTTATATAAGTGCAAGCCCTTTTTTTAATAAAATTTATTTTTTTTAATTTAATTTTTAATTTTTTTAATATAATAATCTTGAACCATGGCAAACCGTGAACCGGCGGTTCCGAATCGTGAACCGTAACCAGCTTGGACAGTTAAGGTTAAGGGTCGACCTCCCACGAACCGTCGAACCGGCGGTTCCGAACCGTGGTCGGATCTAGTTATGATTGACCAAATTAGGACAAAGCTTGAGTTGGCTTTAGTTGGATTTTTGATATTTGATCAATATTTGATGTGAGAGTGAAAAGTTAAATAGATCAAGGTTACTTGTATAATCGATAACGGAGAAGCCCAAATGAATCATAATTAACCAAAAACTTGACAATTGAAAATCTAATAAAGAGTCACCAAGAAAGTAGTTTAAGTGGATCATAAATTTTTTTATAAAAGGTAAATATGTATATCAACAAAATACACAAAAGAACATACAAGTGACAAAGTGATTGTGCTATCATGAGTACAAGGTACATGTGATTGTGTTGTCATGAGTACCTACTGTCTATCTAAGTGATTACTATCAAATATATTATGGCCTCTTGCCTATCATACATGATGAATCGTGGATAGGTTCCAGCCCTGCCTCTGTTAGTAGTGTCGCCAGTTGTCTCCTATGTCATGTGTCATTATCGACTACTCCTTGTCCACAGTTGCCATCAATGTGTAGTCATCTCCTACACTACCTATAGTCACCAAATCAGCTAGTAGATGTTTGGCTAGCTAAGGAAGGTACACTCCTACATCTCCTCCTCCTCCACCTCATAGTTTGTGCATAGCTGAGATGGTAAGGGGTTAGTAATTAAATTGCCACTAGAGCTCTTCTTGCTAGTAAGACCGCTGACAACAATGACATCAACCCTGAATAACAACAATTGTTGTTGTCATTCACCTCGCTTTATGTCCTCGGGTTGTGAACGCCGTTAGATATCGAAGCGAGTGGGTAACCTCAGTGTATGGCATCATTTGGTTGCGTATGCCGTCGAATACCAAAATGTAGGTGGGATTCTCTCTCGAATTGACTTGTTACCAATCGTTGGCTAGTAGTACTGCAGACAGAGATGTGACTCGTGGCTTTGGAAGTTGTTTGGATGAGAGCTTAGCATGTATACGAATAGAGGCGAGGCTCGATAGCATCGCTCGGTTGATGTCATTCCCACTTCACGTTATATATCAGATATACCTAGAATAAATATTATTTGTAAAATTTTAATATGCTATGTCTTGCACATGTTATATCCTTTATGCATATGTTGCATGTACTGTAATTATTATTTGTCTGCATACATTTGTGAAACATGTTAATACGTGCAACACATTGGGCTCCACCTAACAGTGGTATCAAAGCTTGATTGTGTCAAGACATAATCATAAAATTGTTTTATGAGTTGTAGTTGATCATAAATCTAATTTTGAAAATATTTTGATTTAATTAAAAAAATTTAATTATGAAAATTTTCTAAATGATTAGGAGACTGTCAAGTGTACTACTCTTAAAAATTATTTTCTAAATAAGATTTAGAAATTATTTTCTAATTTAATTAAAGAATCTTGATTTATGAAAATTAAATTCTTAATTATATTTTATTTCAAGTAAAATTTATGATAAGTATGACATTAATTAAGACACGATTAGTTGTATTAATTATGTCATATGTCATGATTAATTATATTAATTATGTTATGGCATGTTTATGTCATGCTATGTAGATAATTTGATTATTTGCATGAAAAGAGGATGAGTCTTGAAAATCCCTTACAAAATAATTAAAGATACACCTTACGTTAATACCGTGAGAACCTAAAATTAGATACGTTCGAACCATTAAAATATGATCTTATGATTAACGGACTAGCTTTAACTTGAAGTGTTAATTTGTTGAATTCTTTCCAAAGTTAATGTGGATAGAAGTGAAGTTGGGTGATATACATATCATGTATACATGCTAATGTGTTAACAACCCAATGTTTATGCGAATATTCAATCAATTAATAACATAATGTAATAGCTATGTATACGCAATACATAAGTGATATATATGATACCTATCATTGTAGTTAAGAATAACTTATTGGATTCTCTCTATGGTGGATATTGTTGGTGTAAGACCAAAGAGCCAATCATAAGTTAATTGACTTAAGTCATAAAATATCATTGATCCCGGGCCAGCTTATGTGTAGCCTGGCCCGGCAGCCTGGCGCCTAGTCAGAAGAAAAGTGGTTAGTGGGTTGGAAAGGCCCGTCGGATAGGCATCACTCGGATCCAGGCCCCTGATCGGACGCATGGCGGCCCACGCTCCTCAGGATCGGTCTAACCCAAGCTCAGACACTCATGCTCCCATATCCCCCCAAGTTTGGCTCCCTGCTGACGTGTGGCGGACCACGCTCCGGGGGTAAGCCCGAACCGGAGGGGGCGTTACTCGACGCCTCGTCATTCAGTGTCCTAGTCGACACCCTCATAGACCCTCAGCCGACCTCGACATTTAGTGCCCCAGTCGGCACCCTCATAGGCCCTCAGCCGGCCTCGACATTCAGTGCCCCAGTCGACACCCTCATAGGCCCTCAGCCGGCCTCAACATGCAGTGCCTCAGTCGGCACCTTCATAGGCCCTTGGTCGGCCCTAGCAGGCAATACAACCACTCCCTGACACCAGACCACCAGAAGCTGTACGGGGTCGGCACAGGACTGAAGCCATCCTGGTCTCAAACGACGGATATCTCGCTAAGACATTGATCTTCCTGCCATACCCTGTCCCCCCGTACCACGACCACATACACTGGTGTTAGGCCGAGCAGCGCCAAACGACTCCAGCCATTAAGTTGACAGTGTCCCTTTCCTTAATACAGTATGCACTACTTTATCCTGCCATCTCTGGGCATGCATCACCTTGTCCTCGCTATATGGAAACAGGTGGCAGGTGGGGCAGGAGCTGTCAGCTTCCCCGGCTATATAAGCTTCCTCACTCCGCATCTCTCAGGTACGCGCAATAGTGCATTTCCTACTGTTCTATTACTTTCCATTGCCACCGTCGAGTACTAACTTGCCCGTCGGAGTGCCTGGCCGGGGACTTTTCCAGGCGGATTCTAACGGTCTTTGTCTTGCAGGTTAGGAGTGAACCAGCTCAGCGATCTCGCGCTCCCTGGAGGCCCATCCAGCTGTAGGGGCGTCCATCTCGCTTCGCGACAGGATCAAATTTGGCGCTAGAAGGAGGGACACCAGCAGCCTGATCAGAAGCGAAGATGGGAGACCCCAACCCGTTCGTGATGACTGTCACCCGCGAGGAGTACGAGGTCCTAATGGCTACGTGAGCCCAAAGGGCTTCTCAAAGGCCCTCACAGGCCGCCAGCCAGGTGCCTCAAGGCCCGGAGCTGGTGGCGCATCGACCTTCTGGAGGACAGGGAAGGGCCACCCTACCTGAGGGCGGCTCCGTGCCTCTCCCTGCGGCCGCCCCCCGAGGCCGAGGTGATGAGGCTCATTCTATGTTGGCAGAAGCCTCCGTGTCCAACCCGATGCACGGGAGGCGGCCAGACAAGGGGAAGGCCCCGGCTGACCCTATTTCGACCATCCCGGTACGCAATCCCTTTGCCCAGTGGGTCTTGGAAGACCCAGTTCCTCGCCACCTCCGTTTCTTTACCATACCCGAGTATGCCTACGGATTCGGAGGAACATCTGATGAAGTTTGAGAGTGCGGCTCTGCTTCATCAATACCCGGAAGACATCAAGTGCCGAGCCTTCCTGACAACCCTTTTCGGCACAGCCCAGAGATGGTTTGGCCGACTCCCTAATGAGTCGGACACGAGCTTTGAGGAGCTCAAAAGAGTGTTTATGCAACACTTTTCCAATAGCCGAAGGCACCATAGGATGAGCCTTAATCTGTTCGCCCTGAAGCAAGGCCCGAAGGAAACCCTCCGGGCCTACATTAGGAGGTTTAATGGGGTGACGCTAGACGTGCCGACTGCCACACCTGAGGTCCTGGTCAGCGCCTTCTCCCAGGGCTTGTAGGATGGGGAGTTTTTTCGCTCGCTGATCATGAAACCCCGAAAGGACTTCGACAGCCTTCTCGGTAAGGTTGTCAAATACATCAATGTGGAGGAAGCGCAGGCCGCTCGTAAGAAAGAGCCGGTCGCCCCAGCACCTCCCAATCCCTTTCAGGATGCTAGACCCCCAGGTGGGCCTATTTGCAGCTCGCGTGGGCCCGTCGATCGGGCAGGTATGGAGCGGCGGCACGTACAACAGGTGGCCCAAGGGTGTCTCCCTGCCCGATGGAGGCCATACTGCACCTTTCATCAGAGCCACAGCCACGCCACCGAGGTGTGCCACCAAGCTGGTCGAGGCCAAGCCCCTGCCCCTCCCCCCCCCCCCCCCCCCCCCCCCCCCCCCCCCCCCGAGGACGATAGACACTTCCTGGACGAGGCGGCCCGAATGTCGACCCAGCGGCTGAAGAACTCCAGAGGAACCCCCCAGCTGCCTGCAATCTCTTCCCTCAGGGGAACCGGGTGGGGGCGAGGAAACGGAAGAAGAGCAAGCCAACCAGCAGAATGCCGTCTGGGGAGGCGTAAATGTCATCTCGGGCGGACTAACGGGAGGAGACTCCAACCGCGCCAGCAAGGCGCAGGTGCGCCGACTGGAGATTCATCAGGTCGGCACCAGTGCGGCTCAGGAAGAGAGGCCCCATATCAGTTTTGGGCCTCAGGACCTGCAGGGACTGGAGGTCCCACACGATGATGCGCTGGTCATTACAGCCGTCATCACCAACTACCAAGTCCACCGCACCATAGTGGACATCGACAGTTCGGTCAACATACTCTACAAGAGAGCGTTCGACCAGCTCCAGATTGAGAGGTCCCAACTGGACTTGGTGGCGACCTCGTTGTTCAGTTTCACGGGGAACCAGGTGCAGCCTATCGGTCAGATCCGACTGGCCATTTCCTTAGGCGAGGAGCCACTTAAGAGGACTAGATGGTCCACTTTCTTGGTGGTGGATGCTCCTTCCGCCTACAATGCCATTTTAGGCGACCGACCCTCAATGAATTCTGGGTCGTCGCGTCCACCTTCTACCTGAAGGTTAAGTTCCAGTTAGGGACAAGGTGGGAGATGTCAAGGGCGACCAAAGTGTGGCCTGGAGGTGCTACGTGGACGACGTCCGAGTAGAGAGTCACAAGGCTCAACATGGTTCAAGCCTCCCCGTGGGCTGAGTTGCATGAAGACAAGGAGGAGGTCCAGCTCCTCCCAGATCGGGAGGAAGCTCGAGTCAAGATTGCGACAGGGTTGCCGGAGGAGCTGAAGAAGCCCCTGCTGGAGTGCTTGGCTCGAAACCAAGACGTTTTCGCCTGGTCAGTCAAAAAACTGAAAGGCGTCCGACCGGAGGTGGCGGAGCACCGCCTCCACGCTTATCCCTACGCTCGGCCCGTGAAGCAGAGGAAATAGGACTTCAGCATCGAGCAAAATAAAGCGATCCGAGCCGAAGTTGAGAAGCTGCTAGAGGTCGGTCACATCCGGGAGGTGCAGTTCCCGGCTTGCTTAGCCAACGTAGTGTTGGTTCATAAGCCGGATAATAAGTGGTGGATCTGCATTGATTTCCGAGATCTCAACAGGGCCTGCCCGAATGACTGCTATCCCCTGCCTCGGATCGACCAGATGGTGGACTCGACGGCTGGCAGCGAGTTCATTTCCATGTTGGATGCCTACCAGGGGTATCATCAAGTACCCCTGGTCGCTGAGGACCAGGAGAAGGTCAGCTTCATCACGGCGGACAATACCTACTGTTACACTGTCATGCCGTTCAGGCTGAAGAATGCTGGAGCCACCTACCAGCGCATGATGAATAAAGTCTTCCGATCTCAGATCAGACGGAATGTTGAAGTATATGTGGATGACATCCTCATCAAGTCCGCCCGAGCCAGAGACTTGATAGCCGATGTCGAGGAGACATGCCAAACACTGCGCAGGTACGGGCTCAAATTGAATCCTGCCAAGTGTCTCTTCAGTGCCCGGAGCGGGAAATTCCTGGGGTACATTGTCACCGAGCGGGGCATCGAAGCCAATCCCAGCAAGGTCAAAGCTTTGCTAGACATGCCCCCGCCAAGAAATCTCCGAGAAGCACAGCGGCTCACAGGGCGAATCACCGCCCTGTCTCGATTCATCTCCCGGTCAGCTGAGCGGGGATTACCGTTCTTCAAGACCCTGCGTAAGACCACCAAATTTCAGTGGGACGCTGATTGTGACAAGGCGTTTAAAGAACTGAAGGCCTACCTCACTGAGTTGCCCGTGCTAGCCAAGCCGGAGGTCGGGGAAGTCCTGTATGTCTATTTGGCTGCATCAGCTGACTCAGTTAGCATGGTCTTAGTCAAACAAGAAGCAGCTGAGCAACATCTAGTGTATTTCTTTACTCATCTACTAAAGGGAGCCGAGTGTCGTTATACGACACTCGAGAGGTAGATGTATGTGTTATTGTTGGGCGCTCGGAGGCTCCGACCTTACTTCTTGGCACACCCCATAATGGTGTTGACAAATAGCAACCTAGGCTGAGTGACCTCTAACCCTGAAGCATCCGAGCGGTTGATTAAATGGACCACTGAACTGAGCGAGTACGACATTCAGTACCAACCTCGGCCAGCCATCAAGGCTTAGGCCCTCGCGGATTTTCTAAGTGAGCTGCATGCGGACGAGGTTGAAGAAGCCTGGCAGATATATGTGGACAGCTCAGCGGCCCGGTCGGGTAGCAGGATCGGTATCCTGATGATCTCTCCGAAGGGAGAGCAGATGCACCTGTCCGTCCAACTGGAGTATCAGGCCACGAATAACGAGGCCGAATACGAGGACCTCATATCCGGACTGCAGGCTGCTAAGCATGTGGGGGCAACCCGGGTGATGCTTTATTCCGACTCCCAACTAGTCACGCAGCAAGTGGCCGGGCGATTTGAGGTCAATAGTGACCGGCTGCAGGCCTTCATTGAGGCCTACGACAAGTTGAAGGATGAATTCCAGGAAGTGCAGGTGCGGAAGATTCCAAGGGAAGATAACTTCAAGACAGATGAATTGGCTAAGTTAGCCAGCTCAGTTGGCTCTTGGGTGTTTCCCCAGCCGGGCGGCCCAGCGCTGCTAATCATGCAAATAGAGAGACAAGCTGACTTAGAGTTGGAATCCAACTGGCGAACCCCAATCATTGCCTACCTCATGAAGGGAGTCCTGCCGGCCGACCGAGAAGAAGCTCGGTGGCTCAAGAAACATGTAGCTCGGTACACCATGGTCGGCGATGTGTTATACAAAAGAGCATTCTCCCGACCTCTACTCAAGTGCCTGGGCGAGGAGGATGCCGACTATATGCTGCGAGAAATTCACATGGGGATTTGTGGAAACCACGCAGGGGTTCGGGCAACGGCTCGGAAGGCACTAATGTCAGGCTATTATTGGCCGACCCTGCAGAAGGACGCCAACGAATTGGTTTCCACCTGCCTGTCCTGCCAAAAGCATCACTATCTACCACATCGGCCCACAGAAACAATGAAAGCATCGGCGGTCTCCTGCCCCTTTGATCAGTGGGGCATGGACATGGTGGGGTCGTTCCAGACTGCTGCCGCCCAAAAGAAATATTTGCTGGTGGTCGTCAATTACTTCTCCAAATGGATAGAGGCTGAGGCTCTAGCACGTATCACCGAGCAGGCGGTGATGAAGTTCCTGTGGCAGGACATATTATGCCGATATGGAATCCCACACAAAATTGTCTCGAACAACGGAAGGCAGTTCCAAGGTCGAAGTATACAAGAGTGGTGCTCAAGGTATGGTATCAAGGAAGCCTTCACTTCGGTAGCCTATCCCCAAAGTAACGGCCAGGCAGAAGTGGCCAACCGAGAGATCCTTAAAGGATTAAAGACTAAGCTGGATCATGTCGGTGGAACGTGGGTAGATGAGCTCCCGAGCGTCCTGTGGGCCCTGCGGACTACACCCAAAGAGACCACGGGGTGTACACCTTTCCAGCTAGTCTACGGGAGCGAAGCAGTAATCCCGGTCGAGGTCGGATGTGAATCGGATCGACGGGCAACCTATGACGAGGATAACTCGGAAAGGAGGCGGCTGGAGCTGGACTTGGTCGACGAAATCCGAGACAAAGCAGCCGCTCGGATGTTCGCATATCGGCAGAAAATGAAATAGAAGTATGATCGGAAGGTACTGCCGAGGACGTTCCAAGTGGGGGACCTGGTCTGGAAGAGAATCAAGCCCGTCGGAGATGTAAGTAAGTTGGAGCCGTAGTGGGGAGGACCTTTCAAATTTATTCAGAAGCTCGCCTCAGGGGCTTACTACTTAGAGAATGAGAAAGGAAAAAGGTTGGATCAACCTTGGAGTGCGATTCACCTTCATCCATACCGGGTGGCCGAATGAGAGGTTGTAATGTGAATGTAAAATACTCATGATAGTGGGAAAACATGGTCCTCACTCCACTTGCAGGTACTCTAGACTCTCGTCTCTACACAAGTTATAATCGGGATCCGCTCCCCTCTATCCCTCGGATTGGCCCTCAGTTGGATGCGTGGCGGCCCACGCTCCCTGAGTCTTGCTCGACTAAGTGCGTAAAACTCTTGCCTCGCCAGCAAGTTATAAGCGGACCAGCTTCCACGCCCCACTCGGTTCAGTGTCTCCGATCGGACGCATGGCGGCCCACGCTCCTGAGAATCGGCCTGAATCAGTGTCCAGACTCTTGTCTCTGCATGAGTTATAATCGGGATTTGCTCCCATCTATCCCTCGAATCGACTCTCAGACGGACGGATGGCGGCCCTCGCTCCCTGAGTCTTGCCCAACCGAGTGCGCAAAACTCTTGCCTCACCAGCAAGTTATAAGCGGACCAGCTTCCGCGCCCCACTCGGTTCAATGTCTCCGATTGGACGCGTGGCGGCCAACGCTCCTGAGAATCAACCTGAATCAGTGTCCAGATTCTCGTCTCTGCACGAGTTATAATCGGGATCCGCTCCCATCTATCCCTCGGATCGGCTCTCAATCGGACGCATGACGGCCTACGCTCCCTGAGTCTTGCCCGACCGAGTGCGCAAAACTCTTGCCTCGCCAGCAAGTTATAAGCGGACCAGCTTTCACGCCCCACTCTGTTCAGTGTCTCCGATCAGACACGTGGCGGCCCACGCTCCTGAGAATCAACATGAATTAGTGTCCAGACTCTCGTCTCTGCACGAGTTATAATCGGGATCCGCTCCCATCTATCCCTAGGATCGACTTTCAGTCGGACGCGTGGCGGCCCACGCTCTCTGAGTCTTGCCCGACCGAGTACGCAAAACTCTTGCCTCGCCAGCAAGTTATAAGAGAATCAGCTTCCGCGCCCCACTCGGTTCAGTGTCTCCGATCGGACGCGTGGCGGCCCACGCTCCTGAGAATCGGCTTGAATCAGTGCCCAGACTCTCGTCTCTACACGAGTTATAATTGGGATCCGCTCCCATCTATCCCTCGGATCGGCTCTCAGTCGGATGCATGGCGGCCCACGATCCCTGAGTCTTGCCCGGCCGAGTGCGTAAAACTCTTGCCTCGCCAGCAAGTTATAAGCGGACCAGCTTCCCCGCCCCACTCTGTTCAGTGTCTCCGATCGGACGCGTGGCGGCCCACACTCCTGAGAATCGGCCTGAATCAGTGTCCAGACTCTCGTCTCTTCATGAGTTATAATCGGGATCCGCTCCCATCTATCCCTCGGATCGACTCTCAGTCGGACGTGTGGCGGCCCACGCTCTCTGAGTCTTGCCCGACCAAGTACGCAAAACTCTTGCCTCGCCAACAAGTTATAAGCGGACCAGCTTCCGCACCCCACTCAGTTTAGTGTCTCCGATCGAACGCGTGGCGACCCATGCTCCTGAGAATCGGCCTGAATCAGTGTCCAAACTCTCGTCTCTGCACTAGTTATAATCGGGATCCGCTCCCATCTATCCCTCAGATCGGCTCTCAGTTGTACGTGTGGCGGCCCACGCTCCCTGAGTCTTGCCTGACTGAGTGCGCCAAACTCTTGCCTCGCCAGCAAGCTATATGCGGACCAGCTTCCGCACCCCAGTCTGATCGAAGGAAGGTTTGCTGACTGATCGGACTAGTGTGGTGATGAAGAAGCTACGTCTAACTGGGCCCTTGCTGTTGGATATGGCTTGGCAGGTTTCCTTAGCAAAAACTTGGTCGTCCTTGAGAGACCTCTCCATGTCTACGGATTAAAATTTAATCCGAATGGAGACCCGTCTCCCAACGACCATCTCGTCGTCGTATCGAACAATCCAAATTACAACTCGGCCAATCACAAAGATCGAGCCTTATAATTTTCTTGACCGTTCGACCGCAGAAAAGGCGACGAGTGGATCGCCGACTTTTGTGTTTATGGTCGGGGTCCAATTAGTTAATTATTAACCATGACAAATAATCAAAATAATTAACTAATTAACATGAAATGACAAGGCAATTAAACATGACACATAATAGACATAAGGAGCTTGGGAAGAGATTATACCTTCCCGATCACCTCACGACCTTCTACCTTATGTCCCTCTCCTTTCCTGGACGTCGTGTGGGCGACGATCTAACGGGAACCGAGATCACCAAGGCGCTATCTTCCTTCTTCTCCCCTTACTAGCCGAAACCCTAACTCCACCAAGGAGTTGCACCGGCCTTCTTCTCCTCCTTTGCTTGCACCGCCAGTAGTCCAAGACCACTCAAGATCGCCGGCCACCAAGCAGTAATCGAGGGGAAGATAGGGAAGAAGATACAGAGGAAAGAACCTCTCCTTCCTACTCAAAACCTGATCAAACTCCCTTCCTTCTCAACCTTGCGCCGCCGCCGCCGAGACCTCCTTGCGCCACCTCCTTCCGGCCACCGGATCTTCCTCTCTCACCGACGCACACCACAAAAGAGAGATGACTCTCCTTGTTGAGGCAATCGACCCAAAGATGATCTGGATGATCATGAGTTTTGATGTGTGCGTCAATATGATTAAGTTAGGGTTTGTTGTTGAACTAATATGTGTATGTGAGTGTGCAGGTACACATAGACTTGGTTGGATGTCTTCAGGTGAAGGGTGATATGGAGGCAAGCTGGAGGCTTGTGTGCGCATTGATAACTTTCATTTTGTTGATTAAATTAGGCCCTCAAATCCATGTTTTGATCCACTTTCATATGCTTAAGTTTGCATTTATATTAGGTTTCATGGATTGTCTCCATTTTAGCTTAAAATTCAATTCTTTCTATATTTAAGATGTTTTGGCACTAAAATTGAATAACATTTTGTAGGTTTCAAATGATCATGGACCTGGATCAGATTGGGTCAAACTTGAGTCATAATTGGACCCAGATCAAAGGGATCAAGCATCGGATTAACATGGGTCGTCCATTCAAAAGAACGGTTAGATCTAAGCCATCCGCCAACTTCTGGTCGATCCAAGCTCAAGATAGACTTAATCAAATTCATGGATCAAGATCTGAAAGTTTGGGCCAGATAGAGTTAATTCAACCGTTGGATCAAGCACTAGAGGATCTAGGCCGTCCATTCAAGAGAAGGGAGGATCTGAGCCATCCGCCATAGATCTGATTGATCCGAGCTAAGGAGCAGTAAATCAGAGCCCTTGATCAAGATCTAGAAGGTTCAGTTCAGACCTGACTTGATCTGACCGTTGGATTGGATCAGAACGATCACAGCCGTCCATGTTTTCAAATGGAAATTTAAATCAAAATTTTCTCCGCACTTCATGGCGGTCGCGAGATCGCTCTCCAGTTTTCCAGTTCTTCTCCGTTCGTCTTCTCCGATCGCAGGCGGCCACTCCAAAATCAGTATCTTTCCAGATTTCGAGTCAATCAGGGTTTAGTCTCCGGGAGGTTTGTGTTCGGATCTGTTGCTGCCAGCTCCGGTGAGGGTCTCGCTGAGCTCTGGTTCGCCCGAATCAATCTCCGCGCGATCGCTGTCTTCATCGATCGGGATCCATCAGAGTATTCAGAGGGGTTCTCTGAACTACCCTAAGCTGGAGTTGCAACCAGCTGATCGAGTGGAAGAACCAATTCCGACACAATCGATCAAAGGAGCTTGATCTTACAGACTCGCGATCTAAGGGGTTCTTAGATCAATTCTTGTGCGACGGCAAGAAGCGAATCCTGGTGAAGAGTCTGATCTGGAGTCATTATTTGCTAGTTTTCATTCCTGAATCTTGTTTCTGAATACTTGCCGAGTTGTTTCCATTGTATCGTTTCTGTACTCATCAACGTTTTAGCTACTGATCGGTCATTCGACCAATCCAGATAGATACTGATCGGTCTGTCGATCGATCAGGCCAGTATCTGATCGGATTGTTGACCGATCAGGTGACCTTAGTTTTGAATTAGCCCTGAATCTTGTTTCTGAATACTTGCCAAGTTGTTTCCATCGTATCGTTTCTGTACTCATCAACGTTTCAGCTACTGATCGGTCATTCGACCGATCCACATAGATACTGATCGGTTTGTCGATCGATCAGGCCAGTATCTGATCGGATTGTTGACCGATCAGGTGACCTTAGTTTTGAATCAGCCCTGAATCTTGTTTCTGAATACTTGCCGAGTTGTTTCCATCGTATCGTTTCTGTACTCATCAACGTTTCAGCTACTGATCGGTCATTCGACCGATCCAGATAGATACTAATCGGTCTGCCGATCGATCAGGCCAGTATCTGATCGGATTGTTGACCGATCAGGTGACCTTAGTTTTGAATCAGCCCTGAATCTTGTTTCTGAATACTTGCCGGGTTGTTTCCATCGTATCATTTCTGTACTCATCAACGTTTCAGCTACTGATCGGTCATTCGACTGATCCAGATAGATACTGATCGGACTGTCGACCGATCAGGCTAGTATCTGATCGGACTGTTGACCGATCAGGTGACCTTAGTTTTGAATCAGCCCTGTTTTTTTAAGTCGTCAGTGTGTAATGCATTAATTTCATTTCAATTCTGCAATTTAGTTTCAGATTACTTGTTTGCTTGTCTTCGATATTAGTTAAGTTCTGCAATTTCATAGTTTCAAAGTAAATTGTTCAATTTCCTAGTGGGCTTAGTTCAATTTTTGCAATACCTAGTTAACTCTACTTAGTTAAGTCAATCCCATTTCAATTTTACTTCCATTTTTACTTGCAAAATAAAACCCCCATTTTATCTCGAAAACTCAAATCATTTGACGACAAATAACTTTCAAGCTTGATTCAAACACTCATGATTAGTCCTTGGAAAAAAATACGACCTGAGGCCCCTATTCTACATTTAATCTTGCTAGCAAGGGTTTTCAGTTATAAATTCTAAATTTGAGTGCTCATCGTGACACTAGAATTGGGCACCATCACGCATCCGAGGGACCATGGGCAGAGACGATGAGCCGAGGGACGCGGACTTCGAGGCATCTGTGAAGGATGACATGGAGGCAAGTTGAAGGCTTGTGTGCGCATCCGAGGGACGGGAGCCGAAGACGAAGAGGGCGTGAAGGCAATCGATTGAGACTGTTGATTGAAGAGTCGACCAGGTCGTGAGGGTCCGAGTGTGAGTGTTTGTACTCATGAACTAAGCTGGGAGGGTTTAAGTGCGGAGAGAAATGTACTCGGGAAGGGAACCTTAGGCTTAGAAGGGGACTAGTCGACTGCCACAGGGGCAGTCGACTAGGATGGCCAGAATTCGAAAGGTCAGTGTGAGGATTCGAATTCAGGGAGGAGCAGTCGACTGGCCAACGGTCATATTCAGCTCGAGCTCTATTTAAAGGAGTTCGATTCAAGCTGTTTACCCTTGGCGAAACTTGCTTGGATAGAGTGAGTTAGTAGCCTTCTTTGCTCATGTAGTGTCCAAGAGTTGTGGAGAGGTTTTTCCATCCACAAGGAGCTACGAGATCTAGCCGGAGGTGCTTCGGGGAATCATCCACCGACGGATTAGGGATCACCCGCCTTACGAGCAGTCGTGGAGTAGGATTTTTTATCTCCGAACCACGTAAATAGGTGCGTTAGCATGGTTTTCATTTGTTTTTATTAGATTTCCGCTTGCGCTTGCTAACAATTGTAGGAAGAAAACCGAAAGTTGCTATTCACCCCCTCTAGAAAGACAACAATGATCTAACAAGTGGTATCAGAGCGAAGGTCCACTCTCATTGGAATAACTGCCAAAAGAGCACAAGCTAGAGGAGAAGAATGAAGGAAGACAAGTTGGGGGATGATATCAACACTCCACCATTCTATGATCATGAAGATTTTGGTTATTGGAAGACAAGGATGGAGACTTGACTTGGAATGGATTGAGAGTGTATGATGGTAATAGAAGAGCCCTTTAAAACTCCAAGAGACAAGCACAGAAAGAAGCTCCGACCGAGATATTGGATCAAGGAGTAACAAGCACATTCTAGGGCAAATGAGAAGATAATTAGTATATTAATTGATATTTTGCCTAAAAATATGTTGAGTGATGTAGGTAAATACAAAAATGCACATGAGCTATGGAACAAGATAGGAAAAGTCCATGAAAATCATACACAAGCTCAATTAGTGGAAGAGCCCAAGGAGATAAGTCAAATGGTCCAAGAAGTGGAAGAAGAAAGTGAGAGGTCGTCCACTTCATCAAGGGAAGAGGAAGAGGTCACCACCTCAAGGATCGAGGGGGAGGAGAGACCCACTTCCATACCGGAGCGAGAAGAAGCTTCAACCTTCATCAAAGCTAAATCAAAAGAGCACATCATATGTTTTGGATGCAACAAGAAGGGGCACTACAAGGACAAGTGTCCACTAGGTAAAAAGGAGGTAATCCCTAAACCCAATTCAATTCATTTTAGATCTAATGTGGGTTGTAGGGAAAAGAAAGAAAAGAAACATATTAGGTGTTATACTTGCGGGGAGCTAGGACATTATCACACTCAATGTCCAAGAAAAGGAGAGTTCAAGAAGATGGAGCACTTAAGAAGATGAGAAAAAGTAGAGAAGAAAAGGAGCTCACATCAAGGGAGAGCTACAAGGGTAAGGGAGGTAATTCCTAACTTTACTTATGCTCCAAATGCTTTTATAAATGCTAGAAATCATAATGATTGCTTGTCTATCCGTACTTTTGGTTTTAAGTATTATGATAGAGATAAAAACAATATTGCGTGCCAAAATACCAAGAAATCGATGATTCATGATAATTCTAGGGTTGCTAGACCTAAGGATCAAGGCATCAACCCTAAGAAAGGGAGGCACATGCCTAAGAAAATGGGTAGATCTAGGAGTGATCAAAATGGGAATGGTGATACTAAGCTTAGGAATTTAGAGAAGGAGAATCAAGTTTTAAGAGCAAAACTTGATAAATTAGAAAAGAACTTAGATAAACTCATTAGAGGATCCAAGGGATTGAGTGTGATACCGAAGGACCAACACATTAGAAATGGAAGGTCGGGTCTAGGATATCACCCTAGGAGGTCAACTGATAGTAAAAAGTCATATTTAAGGATGCCCTATGAGTATGGTAAAGAAAAGGTCAAAAATGGAAAAGAAAAGCCATTTAGAGGAGAAAAGAAAAAGTTAACCAAGGACAAGGTATGGAAAGTTAAGAAAGTAAGAGTTGAAGGTCAAGAAGTACTGGAGGAACACCGGTGTGGTCTTGCATTTGTAGATAAGTCACCTAGGGAGGTGGCTAGGGCTAGGAGCTCAAGGGAGAGCTCTAGAGGTCAAAATGGGATCCATGATCAATGGATCTCAGGAGGATTTCTCTTAGGGGATTAAGTGGACTATGGAATGTGCCAAAGGGTTTGGAAGACTAAGGTGAGTCTTAATCCTAGGGAATTGACACATTAAAAGGAGATTTATGGAGAAAAAGATGAAAATGGAATTATATTTGATAAAAATTAGGATTTAATGTGTAAATGTCAAATAACTAAGTGCTAAATGTATCATGGGCTAAAATTAGGACTTTTGGAAGTTTCAATGATACAATTTAGGAAGGGTTGAATTTCATGCCAATCTTGGGATCCGGAGTAGTTTTGTTTAAAAACATATTTTCCCAAGAAGACATATGTTTCACAAATCTCTCCACGAAATTTCAGATTTTTTGGAGATCTGTGTAATTAATCAGACATTTCTGAAATTTAGCTGAAAAATTGAAATTCAGGTACCAGTCGACTGGTTCAGAACCAGTCGACTGGTCCAGGTGAATTCGAAACTGGGAACCTTCTGTTCGTTTTATCAGTCGACTGCCCCAGGGGCAGTCGACTGATCTCACCTGGGAAACTTTCTGTTCGTTTTCTCAGTCGACTGCCTCAGGGGCAGTCAACTGATCCACAAGTTTTAATAAGGAACAGACCGCGCGGGGGTGGCCAAAACCTAGGGTTTTGTGTGCCACCCCGTGCGAACACCTCTTCTCCCTGACCTCCTCTCATGTTCTAAGACCCTCCCACGTCCTAGAAACACCCTCCTAGCCTTCTCCTACCTCGGATCTACAACTAGGGTTAGTAAAGCTTCTCCCTTCAAACCGATTTTCATTAAACTTCATCATGAAGCGATTGGGAAAAAGGTAACACTTTGTAAAGTTTAATTTTTCCCATTTAAATCATGATTTGGAGCTAATTTGGATTATTTTACTTGGTTTTTCTTGTTCTATCTTGTTGTGGGATGATATGGGTACATGTATTTGTGTGTCACATGTTAGGTTGACTTCTAAAAGGCAAAAGGGTGAGGGATCATCCCAGCAAGGTTCGGTAGACCCAAATGCGCATCGATTCCGATCCAATGAGTGTCTACAAAGATTTAAAGAGTGTTGGATCTTGGATGGCTAGAGAGGGGGGTGTGAATAGCCAGACACAATTTTTGGCTCTTTTTGAACTTCTCTGCACTTAGGTTAGCAGCAGCGGAAACATTACAGAAACAAACAGAAATGCAGAAATGAAGAACAAACCAAACCAGCGCTAACACGAGGATGTACAAGGTTCTGGGATAACTTGCCCCTACTCCTTGGTGTGCCCGTGAGGTGGACGATCCCTTGATCGTCGGCAGATCAAGCCTCGAAACTTCCGGATAGAATAGAGCCTCCTTCTCGGTGGAGAAACCTCTCCACAAACGTCTCAGTAGGATAACAGTTAAGCTCACAAGACAAAGAAGGATAGCTCACACACAGATGAATGCACAAGCAAGAAACTACACAGAGAGCTCAAATAACCAGCAAAACCCTTCTCTCGTTTTCTGTTCGTTCTCTGCCGCTCCTCTGCTTCCCAGCTTCTCTTAAGCGTTTGCTCACTATCGCCAGGCTCCATCAACACCCACTGAGCCACAGCCAGACCCACTGACTCCACTAAGCACTCAGTCCACTGAATACCTCTTCAGCTGAGCCTCCGTCAGTCGCCAGCCGCGCCAGAAGCTGTTGAAACTTGCGAAGGGAAAACGGACAAACCTGACCGAAGAGAAAGTCTCCAGTTGACCCTCCTTCTTGGTTTGAGTCATCCCTGTCTCACTTGCAAACTCATCAGAGGATTAGCAAAGCATATCAAAAGGAAATCAGCAGGTATCAGAAGGGTTCAGTGCGAGATCAAAGCGTCTGACAGTGTTTTCAAATTAAAGTTCAGACACTGATCGGTCACCAGACCGATTAGTGATGACCCTGATCGATTAGGCTACCTCCTGATCGATCCGGTGACTCCCGATTGGTCACACTGACCGATCAGGGATTGTGGATCGGTCACTCTGACCGATCCAGCAGTTCACTGAGACCTCAAGGCCATAACCCGCAACCCTTCCCAATCTAAGCCACCTGATCGGTCACCTGACCGATCAGGGTGTGACCTGATCGGTCACAGTGACCAATCACGTCACTCTTGGACCGATCAGGAAAGGAGGCCTTGATCGGTCACACTGACCAATCAAGCCCTTCTCCAGAAAGCTACTGATCTCTTCTCTGATTGATCACCATAACGATCAAAAGCCAAACAGAAACATTCTGTTCTCATCCTGATCGTTCACCAGAACGATCAGATGCCCTGGATCGGTCACCAGACCGATCTGTTCACAAGGGAACTCGTGCCAACTCCTGATCGGTCCCCAGACCGATTAGGTCACTTGGCTAACTCATGCTCAGTCACTTAGCTCCACTCGCTAGGACCCGGCTTCACTCACCGGGGTTTTCGTCACCTGGCTTCACTCACCAGGACCCGACTTCACTCACTAGGACCCGGCTTCACTTATCGGGATTTCAGTCACCTGGCTTCTCTCACCAGGACCCGGCTTCACTCACCAGGATTTCAGTCACCTAGCTTCACTCGCTAGGACCCGTCTTCACTCATCGGGATTTTCGTCACCTGGTTTCACTCACTAGGACTCGGCTTCACTCACTAGGACCCGGCTTCACTCACCGGGATTTCAGTCACCTGCCTTCACTCGCTAGGACCCAGCTTCACTCACCGGAATTTTCGTCATCTGGCTTCACTCACCAGGACTCGGCATCACTCACCAAGATTTCAGTCACCTGGCTTCACTCACCAGGACCCGGTTTCACTCACCGGGATTTCAGTCACCTAGCTTCACTCGCTAGGACCTGGCTTCACTCACCGGGATTTCATTCACCTAGCTTCACTCGCTAGGACCCGGCTTCACTCACCGGGATTTCATTCACCTAACTTCACTCGCTAGGACCCGGCTTCGCTCACCGGGATTTCAGTCACCCATCTTCACTCACCGGGACCCGGCTTCACTCACCGGGATTTTCGTCACCCGGCTTCGCTCATCGGGACCCGGCTTCACTCACCGGGGTTTCGTTCACCTAGCTTCACTCACTAGGATTTCGTGCCCAGTCCCCGACCAGGACTTAAGCCAAACTCATCCAACCAAACTTAAATCGGTATCAACACCAAAACAACAATCGGGCCAGACTGCATCAACAATGAGAATGAGTTTATATTGATGAATTGTCGGTATCTCAACCGAGCATACTTCCGGGAGAATGCGCCTTATATCTTTGAGATGATTACCCATTTTGGTCTAAGACGATTGGCGTATTGTCAGCACGATGCAAACATTGACATGTGTAAAGAATTCTACGCAAACCTCACATGCATCAATTCTAATAATGATCTTTATGAGCCCATGGTGGCAGGAGTCACCATTCCCTTCTCATCCATAGTCTTAGGTGCATTTCTAGGTTGTAGGGCGTCTAATAATGTAGTTACATATTTTCCTAATATTATCGAGCCTTTCATATTGCCTGGTGGGATCTTAGATCAGATTCATTTGCATTATTTTGGGAGACGCCGAATTTCTGCCCAGCGCCTTTTTGAGGCCAAGCACATGAGTCCTGCTAGTAAGGTGTTATATAAAGTTGTGTTAGACTGCATTTTACCCATTGTTACCAAGAGGAGGTCGATGATTTGACTTCCTCACTTGGTCATGATGTACGCGCTAGAGAGGAGTTTAGACATTGATGTCACCCTGCATGTGTTTACATCCATCGCCCATTTTTTTCATAGTGCCAATGGGAAAATATACATGCCTTTTTGTCATGTCCTGACCGAGTTCTTTGAGTCTCGGGGTATATGCACTACTAGCGGTCAGGTACGTCACTTGTCCAAGGACTATGATCAGATTGGTGCACGCCAGTTATCCTTGGCAGGTATTGAGTGTAGACAGGGGGAGTTCGTCTGAAGGGAGCATCCTGACTCTTCGAGTTCTGATGAGGAGCCTGTTGGTGGCGTTACACGAGAGGAGTTCTCCCAGCTCCAGTATGAGGTTCACGGTCTCCGGGAGGACTTCCACAACTTTCAACAGCAGCAGATGGGCTTCCAGCAGACACAGACTGCCATTCAGGAGGAGGTTCATGGCCTCACACAGTTCAATCAGGGGTTCCAGTGACAATAGGATGAGATGTACGTGATGATACAATAGTTGCATCTCACGTATCAGGCCCCTCCTCCTCTTCCTCCTCCGGGCGATGACATGCAGTAGATTTGACTTGATTTGATGGCTCGAGTGTTGAGAGTGTGTTGATTAGATGTTATTTTTATCTCTCAAACACTTTTTCATTTTGGGATTGTAATATTTCGTTACTTCGGGGCTTTAGCCCTTGTGCCACTTTCATGTTTCTTTTCAAGTCATGTATGATACATTTGCTTATGCTTTCATGATATTTTATGAGTTGTTATGTCATGGCTTGATATTGCTTATATTATTTAAGATTCATAGATTGCTATTGAATAATAAAATATGACTTTAACATAAAATCTTTGTTTATGCTTTCATATTCATTATATAAAGTCTTACTTCATGATTTAATGTTGATTATATGGAATAAGACTTTATTGATATCATGGAATTTAAGGAGGATTGATAAGTGCATATGTATCTAGGGTTAAGAGATAAGAAGGGGAGGGTTTTATCATATTAAGAATATATAAGAAAAATGGGAGAGTTGAGAGCAGTTATATATGTGAAATGTTAATGAATGGAGTTGGCAAACACATGACATTATGTTTAGGTTTCAAAGTTGATACAAAATGACCATTTTTGAGGAAATTAGAGTTTGTATCAAAAGTCAAGCACATTTGATATTTTTCATGGAACCATATTTTTCTAGGATAGAGTATATCCTAACAAATGTGTTTGCAAACTTTTAGATTTTTCCGGATTTTCTAGAATTTTCTAGAAGTTTCTGAAATTGGGTTGGAATTTCAGAAGTCGACTGTCCAGGGGGTAGTCGACTGATGTCTCGGGAAGTTGAGAATAACAGAGGGCAGTTGACTGCCTCAGGGGCAGTCGACTGATAATTCTGTATAGTGATTTCTGAGGGGCAGTCGACTGATAATTCTGTATAGGAAAATTGATGAAGCATTAAGTGATCCCGATTGGATCATTGCTATGCAAGATGAACTAGGTCAATTCGAAAGAAGTCAAGTTTGGGACTTAGTCCCTAGACCTAAGAAGACCACCATCATTGGAACCAAATGGGTCTTCAAAAACAAATTGAACCATAAGGGAGAAATTATAAGAAACAAGACACGCTTAGTAGCCAAGGGCTACAGTCAAGTTGAAGGCCTTGATTATGATGAGACCTATGCTTCTGTGGCACGATTAGAGTCCATCCGATTGATGCTTGCATTTGCAGCACATCGAGGTTTCAAGCTATACCAAATGGATGACAAATCAGTCTTTCTAAATAGTTTAATTAGAGAAGAGGTCTATGTCGAACAACCACCGGAGTTTGAGAGTTCTGAATTTCCAAATCATGTGTTCAAGCTCAAAAAGACACTTTATGGCCTTAAACAAGCACCTCGAGCTTGGTATGAGCGGTTGTCGACGTTCCTAATTGAAAAAGGTTTTGTTAGAGGCCAAATAGACCCTACACTATTTCTACGAAGAGATTGTGACAATATCTTTGTAGCCCAAGTATATGTTGATGACATAATTTGTGGCTCAAACAACAAGGGCTATTTAAATGAATTTATTGGACACATGGAGAGTGAATTTGAAATGAGTCTAGTGGGTGAGTTGACTTTCTTCCTTGGACTCAAAATCAAACAAACTCGTGACAGAATCCATGTGCACCAATCAAAGTATACTCAAGAGATGCTTCGAAAATTTAACATGAGTGACTCAAAAGAGGTAACCACTCCCATGGCTACAAACACAAGATTAGACAATGATGAGAGTGGTAAACCTGTTGATTTGACTCAATATCGGAGCATGATAGGTAGTCTGCTATACCTCACAGCTAGTCGACCTGATATACTCTTTGTTGTGGGTATGTGTGCTAGGTATCAAGTCTGTGCCAAGGAATCTCATCTAATTGCTGTTAAACGAATTTTGAGATACCTTAAAGGCACAATTGGAGTTGGTCTTTGGTACCCTCATACCGAATCATTTGACCTAATTGGCTATACTGATTCCGACTATGCTGGATGCAAGTTGGACCGGAAAAGCACAAGTGGGGGTTGCCAATTCCTAGGATCATCTCTAGTTAGTTAGTCAAGTCGGAAGCAACATTGTATTGCTCTCTCCACGACCGAGGCAGAATATATCGCCATGGGAGAGAGCGTATCACAATTGTTGTGGATGATTCATACTCTAGAGGACTATGGATTAAGTTACAAGGGTGTGCAAGTGTTGTGTGATAACATAAGCACCATCAACTTAACAAAGAATCCAGTCCATCATTCTAGGACTAAGCATATTGAAGTGCGTCACCATTTCATTAGGAATCATGTAGCTAGAGGAGATATTGTACTCTCACATGTAGAGTCCAAATCGAATCTAACGGACATTTTCACTAAACCACTTCCCGAAAATGAATTTAGTTTCTTAAGAAGGGAATTGGGAATGTGTCACGCCTCATAGGATTAAAAAGCATTCAAAACCCTTCATGATCAATTCAAATTGTTGGGAATAATTGAGTAACTTGGGGACATCTCACACAAACTATAAGGTTCAACAAAACATTTTTGTTTGCTAGAAATGGGGTGAGATGCTAGGATCAACCTAATTTCTCAAAATGTCAATGCATCCCTTGAGAAATTTGGTTGATGAGATAAAAATCACTACGGTGACCAAGTATGGGGAAAACCAATGCATAACATATGTGTATTTGGCTCCATGATCATACTTGGACATTCCAATCAAGGAAACTTGATTGGAGACTTGAATTTGGTACAAACTTGCTTGGAATTGCTTGAATGTTTGTTGATTGAGTTTGACTCCACTTGGGTGGAGCAAAGTGATTTGTCAAAACCATAAGGACCTTTGATCTTCCTTCAGGGATCAATTATAGTTAAGGGATCACTTCCAAGATCGATAATCTTCATCAGATCCTATCAGAAATCGTTTGGAAGTCTGAAACTGAAAGTTTCAGATCGTATCAGGAAAAATCAGGAAGCCTGATCGGTCACCGGACCGATCTGGTCCCCCCTGTGGTGATCGGTCCACAGACCGATCAGAGAGGTCACAGAACACTTCGCGAAAATTTGTTTAAACCTTCTGTGCTGGTCTGGATCGGTCCACAGACCGATCTGGCACCCTGTGGTGATCGGTCCACAGACCAATCAGGGGGCTCATGGAATAACCTCCAAACCTACTGTTTGCTTCCTGATCGATCAACCGATCGATCAGGGGCCTGCCTGATTGATCACCCGACCGATCAGGACTAGGCCAGTCCGATCAGGCTGGAGCTTGATCGGTCTGGGCGCTCTCAGATCGAACGGTGATCCGTTCAATCGCATTAAATTGCGGTTGGTATGGAAGGACGGGAGGGGTCTTGGTGAGCTACCTAGGGGCGGCGCACATATTCAGGCACCGGCGGACGCTGCTGCTCAGCAGGAGGCACCCATACCACCAGCGGATTATGATTATGAGCCAGATCCAGACATCCGCTGGTAGGTGTCCGAGCTGGAGCTCGCTATGCAGCACGATTCCCATGTCTCAGAGCTCTGGCGAGAGGAGGTCCGCTCGGAGTTTCGCTCCTTCGATCGCAGACTGACCGCGGTGGAGTCCGATGTCTCGGGGGTCCGTTCTCTGCAGCAGACGTGGTACGACGAGTGGCGCCGGCACACCTTTCCGGGAGATGCGCCCTCTGGTAGTGCTGCCACGGGGTCTTTTGTTCCTGATGATGCCACGATGGATGACCCTATGCATGATGACCCCCCCCCCCCCCCGGCCGATGGATGATTGTACTCTGATTCTGCTTTGTGGTATCTGACGATTTGACGGATCTGTCCGTCCTGACTATTTGCCTGTTATGGCTTGGTGTTGACTTTGATGCATTGATATGCATCTAATTATGTGTCTGGTTTTGTTGTATGATGCACTTGACTTTTCAGGCTATGTTTTATGTCTTACTTCTATGACTAGATTTTGCTTATGCTTCATTCATCTGACATTATGCCTTGTTATGCAATGCTATGTTTATTGCTATTCCATGTTAATATGATACATATGATTGTCTTGCCATGCCTTATATTTATCATATGTTTTCATATGCTTTCAAAATTATATCAAATCTTTTGTTGTTTTGGGATACCCCTGGGTTGAGGGGGAGTATGTTTAAACTTAACAACCCATCTACACTCTTTTCGGTGTTTAACAAAGGGGGAGAGTGTGGTTGGTTCAGCTTAGGACGATTATGAGTTTAAATGTTGTAGGGGAGGATCCTGATTCTCCTACAATTCTGAGATTTGAGACTATTGGATTCAATCCCTAAACTTAAAATCGGGTTGTCAAACAACAAAAAGGGGGAGATTGTTGATGTAGTCTGGCCCTGATTGTTGTTTTGGTGTTGACACCGATTTTAGTTTAGGTTGATAAGATGATTGGGATTAAGTCCTGACCGAGGACTAGGCATACCTAGTGGGACTAGGTTGGAAAAGTCCTAGCCTGGAGGGCTAGGTGAGGAAAAGTCCTAACCTGGAAGGTTAGGTGTGAAAAGTCCTAGCTTGGAGGGCTAGGTGTGGAAAATCCTAACCTGGAGAGTTAGGTATGGGAAAATCCTAACCTGGAGGGTTAGGTGTAGAAAAGACCTAGCTTGGAGGGCTAGGTGTGGAAAAGTCCTAGCCTGGAGGGTTAGGTGTGAAAAAGTCCTAGCTTGGAGGGTCAGGTCCTAGCCTGGAGGGCTAGGTTGATGAAATTCTGGCTTGGAGGGTCAGGTCCTAGCCTGGAGGGCTAGGTTGATGAAATCCTGGCTTGGAGGTCAGGTGTAATGCCCGTTTTTTTTCTTCATAAGCGGCGTTACGTTAACATGCTTAGGGCATGTAGACATCATAAGGCAGCGGAATAACTTTAACTTATACATGCCCTGTTACCATTCTTAACTTAATGACATGGGAACCTTAGCATATTAACTTGAACTTAAGCATCATATCATATCATGTCATACGTAACATCATATCATAGGTTCCACAGGTCATTATTCAGACATATAAGTAACCAAGGTGAAGTTCTAGCATAAACAGTAAACATAAAGTTTCCTGGGCCAAGTCACTACTACACACATGCGTTCTTGCCCTCTTGCTGCTTCCTTCATTGTCCCCTTGAATGATCTGCGATATAAGGAAATAAGACTATAAGCACACAGGCTTAGTAAGACTCTTTCCTACTCACAAAACCATTCATCATTCATCATCTCATCATGAGCACATAAAACATTAACATACTTGGTGCTCTACTTGGAACATAACATCTTACATCACTTATCGTATACATAGCATGGCATGAACATAAACATAGTAAACATTCTAATCATAACATGATCCATGGCGTAGACATAAACATAGTAGACATTCTAAGCATGGCATAAATCATAAACATAGTAGCATGACATAATTCATGGCATAAATCATAAACATAGTAGCATGGCATAATTCATGGCATAAATCATAAACATAGTAGCATGGCATAATTCATGGCATAAATCATAAACATAGTAGCATGGCATAATACTTGGCATGAACATAAACATAGTGAACATTCTAAGCATGACATAATTCCTATCATAGCATATGAACATCTTCCTAACATAATCATGGCATAAATCATTCATTCTCATGCATACTTCTTAACATGAAACGTAAGCATATCATCTTATCAACATAGCATAATGCATAACATGAATGGATGCATGAGTGGAATGCATATACATAAGGGATGCTTAACTTTTAAAACATACTTTTAATTTGCTTAAACATAATCATCATAACATCATTTGGGGTCCCCGGCTTGTACCACATACATACATCATAGCGCGCATCCCTAGCAAGTCCGAGGTCGCGAGCCCCAACCTACTAGGGTAAGGACAGCATAGTCCGTAGTCCCCGAACCGAGGCGTTCTTAAGGTGCCCATCCCTGTTGCACAGCTCCGGTAGTGCCAGAACCGTGGACAACTTCGGTAGTCCAAAACCGGGGCGTTCTTAAGGTGCCCATCCCTTAGACTCATACTTCGGTCCAGTACAAGCCCATACATAAAGTAAAATACTTTTCATGTGTCATCATTCATCATTCATTCATAGCATAACCATGTTACATAAAGCATGACTTAACACATGCTTGTCCTTTCATTGTTCATTCTTATTGCATAACATCATGATGCCTGGAAGGCATGAGCATTATCTTCATTCATAAACATGGTATGCATCTTCTTTCATAAGCATGACATGCATCTTTATTCATACAACATGGCATGCATCATTCTTATCATGAACATAAACGTTACATACTTATCATGACATCGTTCTTATCATGAACCTAACATAACATACCTATCATAGCATCATTCCTATTGTGAACATAACCCTATCATACTTATCATGGCATCATTCATATCATGAACATAAACCTATCATACTTATCATGACATCATTCATATCATTAGCATACACAATAACTTAGCATGGTTCCTAACATGACATGAGCATATAACTTAGCAGGGTTCTCTACATCACATAAGCATACATAGGTAGGATTTCCATAACATTCTACCTACCATTCACATACATGGACTAAAACATAAACATTCATGGTAACCCTATTAAACATGGCATCCAATTATAAACATAAACATAAAAGCATAAAACATGATGCTTAAACATTAGGGTTATGGTTAACATGATTTCTACCACATGCTTGATCCTATACATATAAATACTTTATGGTAAACATGAACCATCATTCTTTGAACCCTATCTCCACCCTAAACCCTAAATCCAAGGCTTGGCCGAAACTTCAAGGTGGAGTTCCATCAATTCTATAAGCATGTAACATAGCATTAGGTAAAGGAACCACCATACATTATTTATGAGACCATAGGAAGTCATTGGGCTCATGATTAGGGTTAACCCTAACCTCTAGGCCACTTTCCTAGGGCTGGCCAAAACTTATAAGGCCATGGGGAGTATGGAAAAATTCCATTAAAATCCCCAATAACTCATAACCACTAATCACATCTTACCATCGGGCCATTGGAACCCTTACTTGAAATAAATCTTAACTTTAACCCTATTAACCCTTCTTGGCCGAAACTTGTGTAGTCCCAAGGCCATGTGAAAATTCACATAATCACCTTCCATCATCCTTATATCATGGCAACACATAAACATATGCTTGAAGTTAAAGACCCAACCCTAACCCTTGGGTCCTTGGGATTGGCCGAAACATATAGGGCCTCTAGGGTACCCCAAAAATTCTCAAAAAATTATATGCAACCTCTAAACATCATGAGAAAACATTAAATAACATTATGGAGATTTTTAGCATCATTAAGGACCCTTAGACATTGTGGCCGAAACCCTAGGGTATCCTAGGGTGCTTACTTTGGTTCTTTCATGTTGGCCGAAACCCTAGGGTATCCTAGGGTACTCCAAAAATTCCCAAAAATTACACTTAACCTCTAAACATCATAAGGGAACATTAAATAGCATTATACAGATTTTTAGCATAATTTTAGACCCTAAAATCATGGTGGCCGAAACCCTTAAGCATAAGGGTCTTGGTTTTCTTTCCTTTCAACATCAAATCCAAAAACCAACCACTATATCATACTAAAAATCATAAAAATCATAGGGAACTATTATACCACAGGTGAGGGAGTCTTACCTTGGGATTTCTTGATTTTTAGACCTTAAAAGTGAAAGAACTTGTAGAACTCTTGACCCTTGATCCCTCCTTGCCCTTGTTGTCTTGGAAGGAACCTAGATCTTGGAGATGTGAAGTTTTTCCAAGGGGAAAACCCTCTAGGAGTGGTCGTCTAGAATGAGGGAGGAAGAGAGGAGGAAATGCAATTGAAAGAAGAGAAAAAGAAACTCCCAAACCCCCCTATTTATCATCCATTAAAGAGGTAAATGAAGAGTCTCTCCATGACTCTTCATCTTCTTTTTAATCTTAACTTATATCCACTTTATTTCCTCATAGAAATCCCTTGCTAGGTGAGTTGGTTAAGGCTTACATGGTTGTACAAGAGGTCCAAGGTTCAATCCTTGGCTCATGCACCGCACCTTTATTTTTATTTTATTTATTTTATTATTTTTATTTCCTAAATTCCAAAAATCCCCCTAAAATCACCCATAATTATGCTAATATTCCTAAATAAAATTCTTTTATATTTATATTAATTTTACCTAATTAATACCCATTTTTGGAGCCCATTTAAAGCTCATTAGTACTTAGTTTTCTCAATTTAAATGAGAAAACATGGATTTTCTAGGCCAAAGTTCTCCTTAATATTTCTAGGTCCCTTGGAAAATTATTTAAACATGCTTAATATTTTAAGAAAATATTAAGAGAATTTTCCGGATCGTTACAATCCCCCATACCTCGTGAAAGTTCGTCCTCGAACTTAGAATAACTCCGGGTACTTGCGCCTCATTTCGTCCTTGCGTTCCCAGGTAGCTTCTTCGAACCGTTGACTTTGCCATAGGACCTTGACTAAGGGCACTTCCTTACTCCTCAGCTTCTTGACTTCCCTATCCAAAATCTGGATGGGTCTGCTCTCATAGCTTAGGTCCTCTTGCACTTGCACCGTCTGTGGCTCGATCACTTGGTCCATATTTGGGATACACTTTTTCAGCAGGGACACATGAAATACGTTATGGATAGCTGACATCTCTGGAGGCAGCTCCAGCTCATATGCCACCTTACCGACTCTTTTCAGAATCAGGTACGGCCCCACATAGCGCGGACTTAGTTTTCCTTTCTTCCCAAATCTGGTCACTCCCTTCATAGGAGCTACTTTGAGAAATACCCAATCTCCAACATTAAATTCCAGTGGTCTACGCCGTACATCGGCATAACTCTTCTGCCGGCTCTGAGCAGTCTCTATCCGTTGTCGAATATTCTGTATAGCCCGGGTGGCGCTATCGATAACCTCCGTTGTGAGCCCCATTTCCTTCTTTTCACCACCCTCGTACCAGCAGATCGGAGACCTACATCTCCTCCCATACAAGGCTTCATAAGGTGCCATTCCGATAGTAGCTTGGTAACTATTATTGTAAGCGAATTCCGCCAAGCATAGATATCGACCCCAACTTCCCTTGAAATCCAGGGCACAAGCTCTCAGCATATCTTCTAATATTTGATTCACCCGTTCAGTTTGCCCGTCCGTCTGAGGGTGAAAGGCGGTGCTAAATCGCAATTTAGTGCCGAGAGACTTCTGAACGCATTCCCAAAAATGCGAAGTAAAGCGACCATCCCTATCTGAGATGATGGTCTTGGGAACTCCATGAAGCCTAATTACTTCCTTTACATATAATTGAGCCAGTTGCTCAATCGTGTAAGTCATCTTGATCACCAAGAAGTGAGCAGACTTTGTCAGCCTGTCCACAATCACCCAAATTGCATCATACCCATTTGTAGTCCTGGGAAGCCCTGAAATGAAATCCATAGAGATATCTTCCCATTTCCACTCCGGAATCGGGAGTGGCTGCAGAACTCCCCCCTTTGGAGATATGAACACCCCCCGCCCTTTCCTTCTCGGATCTCCTGTTTTATTTTATGTTTTCACGTAGCGCTAGCATTTCCTTTAGGTAACTTGACACCATTGTGTGATATGATTGGTCACGCATTGTTAACACCAGATTCCTAAACATAAGATTGCACCACATTCTTAACAAATTGTATTACGACTACCCTGACTTTATTAGTTCACACAAGCCAACAGGACTCAATGCAGTAGATGGGCTGCCATCAGGCCCATAACAAAGTACATCATGGCAGTCACTGCCGCTCCCTCATTCATCCCTCCCGGACCTACCCCAGGATCTTCCACTATCTCCATCGGATCCTCTTCCTCTATCTCGGGGACCTCCTCAGCCACTTCAGGATCTTCCCCAAACATCCCGGGGTCTTCCTCAAACATCTCGAACATCTCGGGGTCTTCGCCAAACACCTCGGGATCGTCCTCGCTCATCGGGTCCTCCTCAAACATCTCGAGCATCTCGGGGTCCTCCTCGAATGGCTCGGGGTCCTCCGCGTACATCTCAGGATCCTCTTCGAACGGCTCGGGATCCTCCTCGGGGTCCTCTTCGAATGGTTCGGGGTCCTCCTCGTACATCTCGGGCTCCCCCTCCGAGTCCCCCAGATCTTCCGGAAACTCATGGCAGAGAAGCTGCCTACACAATTCCGTATACGAGATACGACATCCGTGCTGTCCCCAGATCTGATGGCCGACCTCTCTTGCCCGATTGGGCAATGAGCGTAACAGGGCTCCAATCCTATAATCATCCACGACTGGGAACCCTTCCTGCTCCAGTTTCCAGAATAGCCGATCCAAAAACCCCATGTTGCCTTGAATTCCAAGGGTCGGACTATGCTCAACCATCTCTATCCGCTCCATCAATACGCGGCACCTCTCAATGTAGTTCTCATGCGACATCTGGAATTGGAAAAAAATGACACAGTTAGTACCCAACTGACTAAGCCAGTACAAAACCATTTCTCTTTTTTTTTTTCAATTCACAAACATACACAGAGAAAACACACACAACTCCATTTCCTATACCCTAGTGATTAAACTATATAACCTCTTTCCTACCCTTGAATTCAAAGTACTTAATTCGTAAAGAAGATAAAAATATCGTTCATTGTTACGTATCTTAACATACTTTTTCATCATACTATCGTTCATACTTGCATATCTTAAAGTCATAAAACATCTTAAAAGTACTTACTATCATAAAACATGCACGGGGTACTTACTTGGAAGCTGCAGGAAGAGGGCTTGATGTGTGTGTAGTGAGATGGTTACTGCTCTGATACCAACCTGTAACGCCCGCTTTTTTTTTTTCATAAGCGGCGTTACGTTAACATGCTTAGGGCATGTAGACATCATAAGGCAGCGGAATAACTTTAACTTATACATGCCCTGTTACCATTCTTAACTTAATGACATGGGAACCTTAGCATATTAACTTGAACTTAAGCATCATATCATATCATGTCATACGTAACATCATATCATAGGTTCCACAGGTCATTATTCAGACATATAAGTAACCAAGGTGAAGTTCTAGCATAAACAGTAAACATAAAGTTTCCTGGGCCAAGTCACTACTACACACATGCGTTCTTGCCCTCCTGCTGCTTCCTTCATTGTCCCCTTGAATGATCTGCGATATAAGGAAATAAGACTATAAGCACACAGGCTTAGTAAGATTCTTTCCTACTCACAAAACCATTCATCATTCATCATCTCATCATGAGCACATAAAACATTAACATACTTGGTGCTCTACTTGGAACATAACATCTTACATCACTTATCGTATACATAGCATGGCATGAACATAAACATAGTAAACATTCTAAGCATAGCATGATCCATGGCGTAGACATAAACATAGTAGACATTCTAAGCATGGCATAATTCATGGCATAACTCATAAACATAGTAGACATTCTAAGCATGACATAATTCATGGCATAAATCATAAACATAGTAGCATGGCATAATTCATGGCATAAATCATAAACATAGTAGCATGACATAATTCATGGCATAAATCATAAACATAGTAGCATGGCATAATACTTGGCATGAACATAAACATAGTGAACATTCTAAGCATGACATAATTCCTATCATAGCATATGAACATCTTCCTAACATAATCATGGCATAAATCATTCATTCTCATGCATACTTCTTAACATGAAACGTAAGCATATCATCTTATCAACATAGCATAATGCATAACATGAATGGATGCATGAGTGGAATGCATATACATAAGGGATGCTTAACTTTTAAAACATACTTTTAATTTGCTTAAACATAATCATCATAACATCATTTGGGGTCCCCGGCTTGTACCACATACATACATCATAGCGCGCATCCCTAGCAAGTCCGAGGTCGCGAGCCCCAACCTACTAGGGTAAGGACAGCATAGTCGGTAGTCCCCGAATCGAGGCGTTCTTAAGGTGCCCATCCCTGTTGCACAGCTCCGGTAGTGCCAGAACCGTGGACAGCTTCGGTAGTCCAAAACCGGGGCGTTCTTAAGGTGCCCATCCCTTGGACCCATACTTCGGTCCGGTACAAGCCCATACATAAAGTAAAATACTTTTCATGTGTCATCATTCATCATTCATTCATAGCATAACCATGTTACATAAAGCATGACTTAACACATGCTTGTCCTTTCATTGTTCATTCTTATTGCATAACATCATGATGCCTGGAAGGCATGAGCATTATCTTCATTCATAAACATGGTATGCATCTTCTTTCATAAGCATGACATGCATCTTTATTCATACAACATGGCATGCATCATTCTTATCATGAACATAAACATTACATACTTATCATGACATCGTTCTTATCATGAACCTAACATAACATACCTATCATAGCATCATTCCTATTGTGAACATAACCCTATCATACTTATCATGGCATCATTCATATCATTAACATAAACCTATCATACTTATCATGACATCATTCATATCATGAGCATACACAATAACTTAGCATGGTTCCTAACATGACATGAGCATATAACTTAGCAGGGTTCTCTACATCACATAAGCATACATAGGTAGGATTTCCATAACATTCTACCTACCATTCACATACATGGACTAAAACATAAACATTCATGGTAACCCTATTAAACATGGCATCCAATTATAAACATAAACATAAAAGCATAAAACATGATGCTTAAACATTAGGGTTATGGTTAACATGATTTCTACCACATGCTTGATCCTATACATATAAATACTTTATGGTAAACATGAACCATCATTCTTTGAACCCTAACTCCACCCCAAACCCTAAATCCAAGGCTTGGCTGAAACTTCAAGGTGGAGTTCCATCAATTCCATAAACATGTAACATAGCATTAGGTAAAGGAACCACCATACATTATTTATGAGACCATAGGAAGTCATTGGGCTCATGATTAGGGTTAACCCTAACCTCTAGGCCACTTTTCTAGGGCTGGCCGAAACTTATAAGGCCATGGGGAGTATGGAAAAATTCCATTAAAATCTCCAATAACTCATAACCACTAATCACATCTTACCATCGGGCCATTGGAGCCCTTACTTGAAATAAATCTTAACTTTAACCCTATTAACCCTTCTTGGCTGAAACTTGTGGAGTCCCAAGGCCATGTGAAAATTCACATAATCACCTTCCATCACCCTTATATCATGGCAACACATAAACATATGCTTGAAGTTAAAGACCCAACCCTAATCCTTGGGTCCTTGGGATTGGCCGAAACATATAGGGCCTCTAGGGTACCCAAAAAATTCTCAAAAATTATATGCAACCTCTAAACATCATGAGCAAACATTAAATAACATTATGGAGATTTTTAGCATCATTAAGGACCCTTAAACATTGTGGCCGAAACCCTAGGGTATCCTAGGGTGCTTACTTTGGTTCTTTCATGTTGGCCGAAACCCTAGGGTATCCTAGGGTACTCCAAAAATTCCCAAAAATTACACTTAACCTCTAAACATCATAAGGGAACATTAAATAGCATTATACAGATTTTTAGCATAATTTTAGACCCTAAAATCATGGTGGCCGAAACCCTTAAGCATAAGGGTCTTGGTTTTCTTTCCTTTCAACATCAAATCCAAAAACTAACCAATATATCATGCTAAAAATCATGGAAATCATAAGGAACTATTATACCACAGGTGAGGGAGTCTTACCTTGGGATTTCTTGATTTTTAGACCTTAAAAGAGAAAGAACTTGTAGAACTCTTGACCCTTGATCCCTCCTTGCCCTTGTTGTCTTGGAAGGAACCTAGATCTTGGAGATGTGAAGTTTTTCCAAGGGGAAAACCCTCTAGGAGTGGTCGGCTAGAATGAGGGAGGAAGAGAGGAGGAAATGCAATTGAAAGAAGAGAAAAAGAAACTCCCAAACCCCCCTATTTATCATCCATTAAAGAGGTAAATGAAGAGTCTCTCCATGACTCTTCATCTTCTTTTTAATCTTAACTTATATCTACTTTATTTCCTCATAGAAATCCCTTGCTAGGTGAGTTGGTTAAGGCTTATATGGTTGTACAAGAGGTCCAAGGTTCAATCCTTGGCTCATGCACCTTTATTTTTATTTTATTTTTATTTTATTTATTTTATTATTTTTATTTCCTAAATTCCAAAAATCCCCCTAAAATCACCCATAATTATGCTAATATTCCTAAATAAAATTCTTTTATATTTATATTAATTTTACCTAATTAATACCCATTTTTGGAGCCTATTTAAAGCTCATTAGTACTTAGTTTTCTCAATTTAAATGAGAAAACATGGATTTTCTAGGTCAAAGTTCTCCTTAATATTTCTAGGTCCCTTGGAAAATTATTTAAACATGCTTAATATTTTAAGAAAATATTAAGAGAATTTTCCGGGTCGTTACATCAGGTCCTAGCTTGGAGGGCTACGTTGGATGAAATACTAGCCTGGAGGGCTAGGTTGATGAAATCCTGGCTTGGAGGGTCAGGTCCTAGCTTGGAGGGCTAGGTTGGATGAAATCCTAGCTTGGAGGGCTAGGTTGGAGTCCCTGGATCGGTCTGGTGACCGATCAGGGAAGTTGGCACGGTGCTCCTTTGTGGACCAGTCTGGTGACCGATCCAGCAATGACTGATCGGTCTGGTGACCGATCAGGGAGCACATAGTGAGGTTGGGAACCTACTGCTCGGCTCTTGATCGGTCTGGTGACCGATCAGGGAGCATACAGTTCACTCACTGCTCGGCTCCTGATCGGTCTAGTGACCGATCAGGGAGCATACAGTGAGTTGAGTTCCTCTGCTGCTCAGCTCCTGATCGGTCCGGTGACCGATCAGGGAGCATCCAGTAGGTTTTGGAAACCTTACTGATCTGCTCCTGATCAGTCTGGTGACCGATCTGGAACACTATTTAGATCGTTCTGGTGATCGATCAAGTGTCGCGGACTCCGTCTTATAACCGATCAGGCCGGAGCCTGATCGGTCAGGGAGCTTCTTGATCGGTCTGGTGACCGATCAGGCTCATGTGGCCGTGAAAGTTGGGAGTCCCAGCAAAGCAGTGGATCGGTCTGGTGACCGATCCACGAGCCCTGGGTCGGTCCGGTGACCGATCATTTTAATTCAAAATACATTGTTAGACGCTCTGATCGTGTCTGAACACATCTGATTTCTCTGTGCTTAATCTCTGATACTTGATTCACTGCTGATTTGCTGTGCTAATGCTTTGATTAAGTGTGCAGGTGACAGGGATGCATTTAAACACTCAAGGAGAGTCAATGGAGGTCTTTCCTTGGAGCAGGTTTGTCCATTTACCATCTCAGGTTGCAACGGTTGCTGGCACTACTATAGCTGCTAGGCTGAGGGAAGCTCAGGGAGTCCAGGAGAGCTCAGTGGTAGGCTGGTTGTTGCAGGTGAGCAACTGGAGGCTGCAGTGAGATGACCTGGCGATCAGTGGAGAGACTTAAGCTGCGTAGCGGAGAAGAGCTGGGTAGTTTTTGCTGAACGAAAAGCTTGCTGAGTTCACTTCTTGCTGCGCAATCAGTTCTCCACATTGTGCTTGTGCGATTTGTTGTTCCATCATCTTGAGCAAGCGACTGTGATCTTTGAAGCAACCTTGTGTTACTTGAGCACTTGGAAGAGAAACAAGAAGCTTGGCGAGTCCATCAGCGAGAAGACACGAAGAAGGGAGTTCTTGCGTGAGATCTACGCTGGGTGGAGCTTGGGTGAAGTTTGCTTGTGTTCTTGTGGTTCTAAGTGCTAAGTAAGATCTTTCTTGTGTTTCCTGTACTTTATACTTGATTCATTTCGAAACGCTGTGGAGAGGTTACTCCACCGAGAAGGAGGTTACATTTTATCCGGACTTTCCGGGGCTTGATCTGCCGACGATTAAGGGATCGCCCACCTTATGGGCACGCCAAGGAGTAGGGGCAAGTTATCCCCGAACCTTGTAAACCCTCCTTGTTAGCGCTTTGTGTTTGTGCTTAGTTTAGGATTTAAATTCTGCATACTCTGTTTTTATTGCTTCCGCTGTGCTACTAAACGTTTAAGTGCAGAAAACTGAAAAAGTGCTAAGTTTCGGTGTTTGGCTACATTCACCCACCTCTCTAGCCATCCAAGGTCCAACACTTAGAAGGGGACCAGTCGACTGCCCCAGGGGCAGTTGACTGGGATGGCCAGAATTCAAAAGGTTAGTGTGAGGATTCGAAACTGGCCAACGTTCATATTCAGCTCGAGCTCTATTTAAAGGAGCTCGATTCAAGTTGTTTACCCTTGGCGAAACTTGCTTGGATAGAGTGAGTTAGTAGACTTCTTTGCTCAGGTAGTGTCCAAGAGTTGTGGAGAGGTTTCTCCGCCCACAAGGAGTTACGAGATCTAGCCGGAGGTGCTATGGGGAATCATCCACCGACGGATTAGGGATCGCCCACCTTACGGGCAGCCGTGGAGTAGGAGTTTTTATCTCCGAACCACGTAAATAGGTGCGTTAGCATTGTTTTCATTTGTTTTTATTAGATTTCCGCTTGCGCTTGCTAACAATTGTAGGAAGAAAATCGAAAGTTGCTATTCACCCCCTTCTAGCAAGACAACAACGATCTAACACTCCTCTCTTTGTCTAGTGGTGCTTGCTCTCTTCAATTTTGATAGAGAACATCCCAAGATTCCAACCAAGAAAGTAGTTATGGCCATTACAAAGTAGGTCTACAGTGTAGTCTAAGTGTGCCACTTCACACGCCCGTGTCTAGGTGAGGTACAGTCGTGTGGCTATTTTTTGTATGGTTAGATGTTGTTTTCATGGGCTGAGGTTTGAAAAAAAAAGTAATAGATCTTGAAGTTCTCTTCAATTTAATATAAAGAACAACCCAATACTCAAACTGAGCAAGAAGCTATAGCTGTTTTAAAATTAGTCTGTAGTGTAGTCTAGGTTGCACAACTGTGCTATTTCTGTATGGCCCATGCAATTTTTTACATGACCTGAGCATGGGGGGCATGGCCATGTGCCTGAGAGACATGGCCATGTTAGGTGATATGGCCTAGTGAAGATAGACATGGTCATGCTTTGCTGAATTCTCTTCTGAACTACTCCAATGCTCTATTTTTGTTTCGATTCCGCTCCAAATCATATACTATCAATCAAAACTAGCAAAAAGTAGATCTTGAACCAAAAGAATGTAATGTAGCAAAGTTATAGGAAAGAGAGTGCAATAAACTAAGTTATGATCGTGAAATATAAGTAGATGTGAGTTAAATAATGCATAAAATCACATATAATATACATACATGATCCACACCATCCACCACCCAATCACCCTCCACCACCTCCTGATGATCACCTGATATGCATAGATTATATATATTTGTATGCATTAATTGATGCATATTTACTTATATTTCTTGAGTTACTCGAAGTCGTTGACCAAAACATCACATGTCAAGAGTATGAGACTTTTAGACATATGTCTGAGTAATTTGAATCCGCGGGATGAGAAATATTACTTGGGCTATGTGTGACATAGTTAGCCTAGTGGAAACTGACACATAGACCATGTCTTGAAATAAGTGGGTATAATACCAGTGAAAGGAACGAAGCATGACTCATTGTCGCTGCTGAAAGGTTTCAGAAAAGGATTTGGAATCAATTGTTGATTTTTCGATCAATTAGGGGATTATGATGTACTACTAGGTGTCACTCATGATCGATTCATAATTAATTGTTAATTATGGACGACGAACATAATTGGAAACCTATTAGGTCACACACACTACGAGTTTATCTTAGAGACTTAAAACGAGTTTGAGAATTAGATTCTTAAATCGAGTTTGGTTGGACCAAATGAAAGACAAAATGGAAAGATATTTGTCGAATCGAAAGCACGGATGGACCACGTCTATTGTAGGTGATATGAGTTCATTATGGTTTGATAATAAACCACAAGGGATTTGGTTTAGTTATAAAATAACTTGGTTAATAATAAACCAATAGGGGTTGGTTTAATTATGAACCTAGATGGTTTGGTTTTGAACTAAATTTAATTTTAATGGTAATGGATTAGGTTGGTTTTTCTTATTGGGTTTGAAAAATGACTTGCTCTTCAAGTCATAAAGAGGTGTATAAATACTCCACTATGAGGAGAAGATGGGGCAAATTATTCTTTGATAGAAAACCCTAATAGAATTAGGGTCTCTTCTCCCTCTCCCTCTCTCTTGGTGCGGGCCACTCCTTTAGTGGTTGCCCCACCCACTGTCAGCCATACCAGCCACTGGCCCTCCGCCCATGCCACCGCACCTCGCCTTCCTTCGTGAGGGCACGTTGGTAATTGATTGGGCGCTAGTCTTCTCTTGTGCCAGCCAAATTGTTTGGTCGGACCTCCTTTTGTGTTGTCGGGTTACTTCGAGCCGTTGAGCACTAGATCGAGTGAGAGTTCTCTCGGATCGCTTTATCTCCATGCTTGGCTAGTACCAATCGGAGACGAATGACTTAGGCTTTGTCAAGTCGTCTCAACGAAGACTGGGCGTAGATATGAATAGTGGAGAACTCGAGAGCGTTGCTCGATTGATGCCCCTTCGTCTCTACCTCATCCAACAAGTATATTTAGAATAAAAGTTATTTTAGGAAATTTTTGTTTTATAATCATATCTGCTCGTGTTGTATCCTTGTATATGTGTGGTGCATGTGATCTAATAATTAAGAGTTATTATATTTTTATCTTTTATTGTGCATATTTTTGAAATGTATTTTAACAACAGTTAGTGCTACGACCCTTATTTTTTCCATTATTATCATTTTGATCTTGTTACACATGTGCACAAATTTCTAACAATTGCATTCAATTTTGTATTTGCGAGAAAAATAATAACTATCTATTCCCTCCTCCCTGGTTAGTTGCAATTCGATCCTACACTTAGTCTGACTAGTTTGGAATGGAACCTTTCTCTAATGGAAAAATTTTACTTGCGCCTCTAAATTTTAGAGCGTCCTTGGATGGATAATGTTGAATAATCAACTCAAGGTGATCAAATCACTTGTTTCAAGCACTCCCACTAAGTGTAGAAGAACAGGTCAGCAACTAGGAATTTTGAAAGGGCCATGTCTCAGTGAGACAGGCTACGTGATGACCAGAGCCACAATTGAATGGTGCAAGATATTGAACTAGCTAAATTTGCGAAGGATGACTGATCAACTATTAGTTTAACTGACTACATCGACAAATCTAATTATCATTTCTGAACAAACTATAAGGTTGGAGTGACAACGAGTTGGCCCCTGATCTATCATCACAGTATAGTTATTTCTTTAATGTGACCGTTTCTTATGAATCAGAACCATGGCAATGGTCTCTAATTGATAAATATACACATTTAATGTCAGTGTTTATACATGTTTATATTTATGCACAAACTCCTTAGCCGTTGACAACAAAAGAGCCTCTAAATCTAAGTAAATGATGCATTCCATCTCCCAAAGAATCCTCAGCAGTCGAGTGCTTAATTAAAATTTCAGCCCCCAGCTGATCCTTAGCTCTTTAGAATATATGAGGAAAAGACAATGCTGCTGCTTTTCCATCTTGCAGTCATGCATTTCCAGTGAAGCTTAGGCAATTAAATGGCATTAGCTAAGTGTATTCTTAAGCAGCTAATTTTGTCATTAAGTGTTTTGGTGTGTATAAACAGAAGGATAATAACAATCTTTCTTGATGGACTTCAAGAGAACACAAACTTTAGTGATGATGTCCCCCTTTTTGTATTTCAGGTGGCAATAATGCTATATCCACAGGTTTTGTTAACTCTGTTTATTTCCATGTTAAATCTCATTCGTTCAGCATCCTTCCATTTTGCATCTCCTGCATATACATTTGCCATCAATGCATAGGCACTATCATTATTTGGCATTAGCTGGAGGACCTTTTTAGCAGCCAATTCAGCCATATCTTTATTTCCATAAATGCGGCATCCACTTAATAGTGATATCCACACAGAAGGCCATGGTTCATAAGGCATGCATTCAATCACATTTTTAGCCTTATCAAGAAGCCCATTTCTTGCATAAAGATCGACCAAGCAGGAAAAATTATCTGTGGAAGGGTACATTCCATAAACACTGCTTATTGAATCAAACAGATACTCACCTTGCTTCACTAGACCCTGATGGCTACAAGCTGCAATAACTGCCACGAAAGTGGCATGGGTAGGGTGTATATTAGAAGACTTCATCTGCTGAAAAAGTTCAATGGCTTCTGTTATCAGGCCATGATGCGCATAGGCAATGATCATGGTATTAAAGAGAATGGCATCCTTGTAATCCCTTGAGATATTTTTAAAGACATCCTTCGAGCTTGAAATCTCTCCAGACTTAGCGTAGGAATCTATCATTGCAGTTGCTACACATAAACGATTCTCAAATCCTATCTTGACAATGTATGAGTGGATGCACATGGATTGGCCAAGCAATGAAAGATTAGCACACGCAGTCAGAGCACTAGATAATATAATTTCATCAGGCCTTTCATTTGTATCTCTCAAGCAATTTAGAAGTGAAAGGCCTTCATAATTGTAGCCAAGTTTTACAAAAGCCGAAATCATGGCTCCCCAAGAAACCAAATCTAGCTTTGTAGCATCTTTGAATATAGCATAACAAGACGTAATTGCTCCAAAGCTAGCATATGCAGTAACCATCGAACTACATATGGAGCAACATGAACCAAGACCTAACTTTATAATTCTAGCATGGATCTGCTGAACTTTGCTTTGATGTTCCATTCTCAAACAAGCACCTAAGATGCTAGAGTATGTGAACTCATCTCCTTCAATTCCATGTTCAATCAAACTGCATAAAACTCGAAAGGCTTTTGTGCAAAATCCATTTAAAGTGTAGCCTACAATCATTTCATTGCACATGATAAGATTCGTACGAGGGTGGCTAGTAAAAACAAGAGCAGCACTATCCACCATATCACATCTTGAGAGCATGTTTATCAGTGAGTTGACAACCAAATCACAATTTAAGTAACCAAGACGATAGGCAAAGCAGAAGAACTGAGAACCCAGTTGAAGATCCTCTATTGTACCACAGAGCCTGATTATGGTGGATAAAGTAATTTGGTCTGGTCTAGCACTGGCTGACAGCATGGTAGAAAACAAATTTACTACTTCACTTGCCTCCTCCTCTTTGGCAAGGCCAGAAATTGCTGTATTCCATGATGAATTGTCCTTGATATGTATCTGAGCGAAGACTTTCAGAGCGGAGTTCTTCCTGCCAGTTTTAAAGTACATATCAGCAAGTGAATTCATCACAGTAGTATTGGATTGAAACTCGTTACGAATAACCACACAATGAAGTGTTTGTCCACACCTTAAGTCCCCTGTTACTTGACACCCTTTCAACGTACTGATATAAGTGCACTGATCAGGATTTAGTCCTATATGAGAGGCAAAACTGAAAGTTTTCATTGCATTGAAGAAGTGCCCATTGAGTGCATACCCCTCGATGATTGCATTCCAACAAGCCAAGTCTGGATCACATATGCTTTCAAAGGCAAGTTCTGCAGCTTCAATATTTCCACACTTTGCATACATCCACAAAAGTGTGCTACCGACAAACCGGTTTGTTTCCATGCCTATCTTCAATGCGACAGAATGAAGAGCATTGCCAAACTTGCTTCTCCCGGTCACCCCACATGCACTCATGACAACTGCCAGACTGAATTCATTGGGGACGAACCCTGCACTCATCATCTCAACATATAAATTGAAACCCTTTTCATGCTCATTGTTGTGAACGAACCCTGATATCATCGAAGTCCAAGAAACAAGATTCCTGTCAGTCATTTCATCGAACACCTTCGATGCACGATCAATTTCTCGGCATTTCGAGTACATGGTAAGCAAATTATTCTGTGAGAAGGTGTCTGCAGAGAATCCGGACTTGATGATTCGGCCATGGATCCGGGAGCCCAAGATGGGAGAGTTGTTCCGCCAAGAAAAGCTTAGAGCAGCGGCAAAGGTGATTTGGTTGTTTACAACAAAGAGGTCGGAGAAGGACAGAGGCAGATGGAAAGGAAGATCGATGGGAATCGAAGGGCTGCTGCTTGAGAAGGAAAGGCGGAATAATTTGCTTGTGAAGATTGAGAACGAAAAAGAATACGAAGGAACGCGGATCTTGCTCATACTCATGCCACAAATAAAGTGTGATATATATCAAAAATTAAAATTTAACTCGATTAGAAAATCTGATAGACGTGTGCCTGTCAGCGGGATAGGGCATTCGTAATAGTTTAATATCTTTAACGTTATAATATTTACAACTTGATCAAAAAATGAATGGTTTAATATCTTTAACGTTATAATATTTACAACTTGATCAAAAAGTATAGGACCTACATATCACATATATTAACATTAACATTTTCATTTTCTCATATTCGTTTAACATTTAACACTCATTATTTATGAGGTTAACATGTCATATATATATTCTCTTACGTATTCATTCTCTCACATACATATTTTTTATTTTCAATTTAATTATTTATTATTTAAAATAAATAATAATAATAATTTTAAATATATTTATTATTATTTAAAATTAAAATATTATTATAAATTTAAAATGAAAGAGTACGACATAAAAAAAATACACTTACATATAATTAAAAAATAATATACAAATTAAACATAAACCGAAACTATAAAATACTAATTCAGAGGTTGTTATATTGTGACCAAATATGCTCAACTAAGTCGTCATAAAGTTGGTGATTCACATGACTGTCACGTAGTTAGGAATTTATCCGGAGATAATCATGAAATCCTCGATTTGAGCCTTGGACGGGTTATGCGAGTTCGTCACCTTCATTGTTGTATCAATTTGTCACGTGAACCCCTCATCTTTCCATAATCATGTTGTGCAAAATAATACATGCTAACATAATATGTTTTAACTTTTTTCTATACCAATAACGAGCTGGACCTCTGACAATTGCCCATCGAGCTTGAAACACTCCACATGCTCGTTCAATATCTTTTCTTGCAGCTTCTTGTCTTTTCTTAAACAATCTCCTCTTGGGATCTTCCGAGCAAGGAAAAACTTTCACGAAAGTCGCTCATTTCGGATATATTCCATCTGTTAGATAATACTTCTTCTTATATTGAGTATCGTTGACTGTGAAATTAATCTCCGGGGCATTTCCTTAGAAGACATTATTGAATATGGGAGCTTCATACAACACATTAAGATCATTACGTGAACCTGTGACACCAAAGAATACATATCATATCCATAAATCTTGAGACGCAGCCGCTTCAAGCATGATTGTTGGTGATTCATGTCCTCTTGTAAATTGACCTTTCCAAGCAATTGGATAATTTTTCCATTTATAGTGCATGCAATCAAAGCTGCCTAACATTCCAGGGAAGTCGTGCCTCTCATCATGCAATTAAAGAAGACATTGAGCATTTGACCTTCTAAAGTATTGATCACCAAAGAGTTCAACCACATAAACGCAGAACTTGAAAAGGCATTGGATGACGGTTGATTTACCCATGCATAGGTACTAATCAAGATGGTCGGCTGGGACTCTCTAAGCTAATTGGCGAATCGCAGCTGTGTATTTTTGTAGTGGTGTCAAACCTTGTCTACTCGCAGCATTATCCCTCTGTTGAAAAAATGATGAACGACTCTCAAGTGCATTCACTATGCGACAAAATCAATCTTTTCACATGCGAAATCGTCTTCGAAACATTTGATCTGGATACAATGAATTTGTGGAGAAATAATCAGAAGAGTCTCTCATGCCCGGCTTTATGATTTCTTTAGATGAACCTTCTTCTTTGCCGTATCTCATTATTAGTTTGACATGTTTCAACTATTTCTCGGCTTTGTTGAAGTATCAATGATATGAGCTCATTCCTTAGATCATAACCTTTGTTAACATATTCAACATAGATTTCATCTTCACTTGTCGAGTCGGATATGATAGTACTTAAAGATTGAGACATATTTGGAGGAAATGAATTCAGAGCTAATGAAGAATGACAAATTATAAAGCACAATGATAGAAGAATGAAAAATGAAGAGAAAATGAATTCGTCAACTACTTGGAAAATAAAGAATTGTAGAGCACAAGGTGTCTATTTATTTGTTCTTGTCAACGACTATATTCCAACAGCTCTATTGCAATTGCTATATTCTAAGTGTCATATTACAATAGCTATATTCTAACAACTAGTTTGCAACAGTTATATTAATTGACCAGAAATTATAAATAAATTTAAAAAAATAAAATAATAAAAAATTACATTAATTTAAAAGGACAATGTTCGAAAATTATATTATTTAAAAAAGTATAATAATTAAAAATTATATATTTCATCTCTTCCTAATCTCTTAACATAGATATTGATAGATGGTAAATTGTTCTTGTATCATTTGCGAAGTGTCCTTCGAAAAGATTGCATATTTCTTTAATTGAACTTTGGGTAAGACAACCATTGCTTTCATTTCAGCAGCTTTTGCTTTCATCTCATCAACTTCGAGTTATTTTTGTTTTATTCCAACTTCGAGTTATTTTTGTTTTATTCCAACTTCAATTATTTTTATGGTTATATACTCAGTAAACTTTGCAAACATATTATCTAAATTTGTTGTCATACCTTTAATGTATGATTTCATTTTATCTTTTCCTTTTCTTTTTGCTACCTTTTGACCCATTGGACGAGTTTTTTCTTCGTTTAGGTCTACATATAGACTAGCATTTTGGTTAGATAAGGTGTTGTTTGCTCTCGACCCCAAGGTTCTTGCCTTCTTCATGCTAACAAGGTGATCAACAGACTGTGGTGTAAATATTGGATAGTCTTTTATAATCTTCCACACATGCTCGAGATTAAATGCAATGTCATTATTTTCCTCACGATATTTTTCATACGCAAACCGTAATATATCTTCATCATTGTGGCCGCTACGATAAGCACTATAAACGCTATTATAATTTGCGTTGAAGTGGTATACCTTTTTTGTATGATATTGTGTCAGTGTGATCATATGATACTTGCATTTCTGTTGGGTGTACCTTGAGGACGATTCTTATTGTAGTAGCTAGCAACACGACCCCAGAAAAGCATCCATCTTCTGATTATTGTCGATGATTGAATCATCGCTGATAGTGACAAACGATCTAGCCAAAATTTCATCTTCAGACTTACTCCATGTTGATTATTTTCTTCTATCCACTGCATCAGAATCCACCTTCTCTAAATCAACAACTTCAATTTAAGATTCACGGTCGGACACTTGAGTCTCTGGAACAAAAGTCGGAGTACATGGATCACTTTCTGTCAGATATGTAAAATGCATGCTGGTTATAGGTGGATTGGATGGATAATTTTATGGATATGGATTATTGTTGGTTTTGTGTCAAATGGATGTCGGGTCGCGCATGGGAAACCTCTCCATGTCTACGGATTAAAATTTTTAATCCGAATGAATACCTATTTCCCAAAACGACCGTCTCATCATCGTGCTAACCGATTCGAGCGATTGCTTGAACAACCATGTTGTTCTAGCGATAAATCTCGTCCAAACAATTAGCCGCGGAACAGACGGCGAGCGGATCACTGATTTTTGTGTTATCATCGGGGGTCCAAAACAATTAATTATCATAATTAATTAACAAATAATTAATAATCAATGATAATTAATTAACCACATAAAATGATAGAAATCAAAGAGCCATAAGAGAAGGTTATACCTCTCATTATCTCGCGATCTTCTATTGTATGACCCTACCCTCTTAGACGTTGTGTAAGCGACGATCTACCAAGAACCGAAGTCACCAAGGCCACTAACCAATCCCTTTTTCTTCCTTCTTCCTCGCGCCAAGAACCCTAGGTCCAAGGGTTGCCGTCGGCCACCACTTCCTCTCTAATCTTGCGCCGCCGACCACTCCAAGCCACCAAGGTGTGTCGACCACAAGATATCACAGATGAGGAAGCAAAGGAAGATGAAGAAAAAGATGAAGAAGAAGAAAACAATCCTCTTCTTCCTTTAAACCCACGCCAGCCACCTTCTCCTTCCCTTCTATCACCACCGGCCAACCAAAGAAGAAGAAGAAGATTCTTCTATACTGCCGACCTTCTTCTCCTTGGATCCCAGCAGCGCACGCCCTAATGGAGATAAGAGGAAGAGAAGAAAGGAGAAGTCTAAGAAGAACTTCTCTTCCTCCTCCACTTGCGGCGTCGAAACTTCCAAGAAGAACCTCCTTCTCCACAACCGACCACTTCATCTTCTCCTTCTTATTGCCGAGCACCACAAAAGGAAGGGAAGGACTCCTCCTTGTCCTTGTGATTGCCGGCCAAGAGGTGGGGAAGAGGATGAGAAGAAAAGAAGGAAAAACCCTTCTTTTCTTACTACCGCCGGTTGACCTAGGAGAGAGAAGGGAGAGAAAGAGGAAGAGAGAAGAGGCTAGGGTTCACTTGGATTTGGATGCCTTGGTCTCATGACTTCATGGGTATATATAGTGTTACAATAGGGACCATGAGGAGGAGTTGGGTCTTGGCCACCTAATGGATCAAGGTCCGATCCATTAATGAAGATCCATTCCACTAAAGGGTCTTCATTGAAATACTTCACCAACTCCCATATTTAATATGGGCTCCACCTATTATGAGTACAAGTATCTCCCCATGTTTAAGATATCGAATATCCGTTGATTAATTTAAATTACTGATAATTTTAATTAATCAACATCTAACTCCTTGAGTAGTACCACTCAACCTTATCATCATGTCAGATCAAGTCCACCTGCAGGATTTAACATGATTAACTTTATAAGCTCATCAAGGGGGCATCATCAACCCGACTCACCAGGACACGTTTTTCGTCTATAATCAATGGCACACCATGTAAATAATATTGTTTCCCAACTTACCGGGCCTATCGATTTAACAGAATAAATCTTGCCCATTGGTAAATTAAAGAAATAAATATTAAGAACATGTGGCTGTTATTATATTGGGATTAAGAGCATGCACTCCATAATAACTGAGGTATGATTCAATTATAAAGTTAGTATAAATTGAATCACCTCTATATCAGTCCTGCTCAATACACACAAAATACACTAGTATAATTCTATGGTCAAGATAAACCAACACCAAATTACACTACAATCATCCCGATGGTTTGTCCAAATCCATCTCGGTTGTGAGCCTCTACTTCTACTTTACAAGGGACTGATAATATGATCTTCTGTGCGACACCACACACCATGTTATCTACAATGTAAAGTATCAGACAATATGCATACACTAATATAAATATGCAAACAGTGATCTTGTAATTCTCTTTTAAAATGTAAATGTTCATACAAAAAGCTAGGCTTTTAGTATACATCCTAACAATTATATAGATAATTTGGTGGATTTGGACCATATGGATTATTTGGTAGGTATTGATTATATGGATAATTTGGTGGATATGGATAATATGGATAATTTGGTGGAGTTTGAGAATTTTGCGAAGAGGTATTTTCTAAAAAATTTTAAAGAAAACCATGATTATTGTTATCTATTTCGGAAGAAAATAGTAGAGAGGAGATTTATAGAGGGAGAGAGGGAGGTGTTTGAAGATTGAAATGAGAGTGATTGAGAGGGGGGTGTTTAAAGATTGAAATGAGAGTTGTAAGGTGATAAGTATTTATAGATGAAAATTTATTTTTTTATTAAAATAATCATTTGTGACTATTTCATGACCGTTATGAGTATTTACTAGTCATTTAGGTGATCGTTGTCGATTTTCAATCGATTACAGCTGTCCCAGTCGCTTAAAGACATCCTCAATCGTAGCTAAGGACATATTAGGGGTGCCCTGAATCGATTGGGAGCTGCCCCAATCGATTGGGTGTATCATGTCATGACGCGATGAACGCATTCAAACATCTGAATGCGTTCACTGTGTCAGCGCTTTAACGCGCTCGCCGTAATGATTTTAATGCACGTGGTGCATTAATCGGGAGTTATAACGCTCGATTAACGCACCGTTGCAGGTGCTCTTATAAGTGATTCGTTCGTTTTCAATGTTCTCATTAATTCATGTCAGGATTAATACGGAGAAGATAAATCATGAAAGTTATTAGTCTGAATATCATGGTTAACATGTGAGTCGATTTATGTATATGATGACAAAAGATGTTGGTCATCCTAATGCGACTTGTGCATATGAGAAATATATTGAGTGTGTGCAATATGTATTGTTCTGGAAGGAATCGACGTAGACGGCCAGTCACCAGGGTTCAGTCCACGCAGACGCTGACGCGAGAAAAAGAACTCCCACCCTTCGAGATTAACACGAGTGTTAGGAGAATACACCGGAGGTTGTCCGATGGAATCCACTCCGATGCTCAAGTCAGTGCCTCGATCTAGGAGATGAAGAGAAGCCAAGAAAGTATGCATGAATTAGAGAGTGTCTAACCCCTTTACCGGAGGGGTTGGAGTACCTTTTATACCTGAGGTGATCGTCCCACGAGTCTCCACGATCTTAGCCACGCCCCCCTAATTGTCGGTTATGAGAACACCTTTGCAACGGTCCACGCAGTCATTAAGTTCGGATCGTTGCGATAATTATGGGTCATAATTATCTTGCAATAATTGGTGATGATTATCCGCAGATCTGAAGAAAAGGGGGGTCGTTACTTGAGGCCGAATGCTTCTTGGGCTCCACTCCCCCGAGGTGATCACGGGGTCTTCTGGCCTGGGGCGTCCCGGCTATTTTGCCTTCCTGAGGTGGTCTCGGGGACTTGATCTCCTGAGATGATCTCGGGAGTGCGCCTTCCAACTTGATCTCCAGGATGTGTCTACCCGAGGGGATCTCGGGGGATCCCCTTCCCGAGAGGGTCTCCGGAGTTCTAGAAAAAGAGTCGTTCAAACTCGATGCATCTTGTCACATAGCTTCTTCAATCCACGTGTCAGCCACGGGATGTTCAACCCCATCACAAGCCCCTCCCTTCAAGTTTGATCAAAGAAAGTGTTGCTGACTGATTAGACTAGTGTTGCAATGAAGAAGCTATGTCATACTGCTTCCTTGGCGGTTATATTGGGTCCGAGAAATTGTAGCATTTGCCTTGAGGCTCGAGGCAATCCCTTCTTGATTTTGTTTTTCCACAAAGGCTTCCGTGGTCTTCGAGATACTGCAATGATACCCATCCACCATCCATAAAAGCGTATGGTGATCTTTAATGGCGACAAAGCCCCTACGTGAATGCGTCTTCGACACGTGCCTTACCTGCTCTCCCCGCGATCTCTTGCTGACATGCGCAATTATAGCAGACTCACATCAGACGATTGTTCCATGGCGCAGCCTTGATGTGAAGGTTTCCTGCCGTCCATGTGCCTTGTCCCTATTGCACACAGGCGGGTAGCTTCATCCGTATAAGAAGGGGAGGCGAAGACGTTCGACTACCTTCCGGCTCCATTGTTTGGTGAACCTTGTCTTCGTCTTGTTCCCTAAGTATTTCTTTCGCGTAAGTCTTCTGCCTCCTTCTTGTCTTTTTTCTTAGGAACCATGGAGGGCTACCAAGCAGAGTAGTATGAGTCTGCTTCTTCGAGAGTGAGGCCGAAGGCTTTACAGACATCCATTGAGACTTACGGCATTCCAGCCGAGATGGCGATGGTGATCCCCAAAGTAGACCAGACACCGGTAGAACCTCCCAAAGGTTTCTTCTGTTGGATCGAGAGAAACGATAGAGGGGGGTGGGTGAATATTGTTAAACGCTTTTTGGATAAAAACTAGAGCAAGTACGTATCGGAATAAAATCAATCGCGAACACAGGTAGTTTTACTTGGTTCGAAGCCTAGGTCGACTCCTACTCCAAGGCCCACGGTCGTTGACCGTTTTCTGCGGGCAATTCTATAAGTGCGCAAAACGTTTACAGAGAGATATTACAAAAACAGTATAGTAAACTTAAAAGTAACTCTTCTTTTACCGACGTCCGATGTAGACTGAATTTTCGGAGCAACGGGACGTCGTCGGCGCTTGAGTCTCGAGTCGGGAGGTTTCCAGAGCAGAGCGCGGGAGCAGAAGAGCGTGATTGCGTTGAATGAATTTGTTGTTCCAAGCCTTGAGGTCGAGGGCCTATTTATAGCCCCTGGGGGCGCCCGGGACGTCGGGGGCGCCCCCCCACGTGTCAGCCGATCCGCTTCCGTCTTGGTCAGCTTTGATCCCTTAAAACTCGGGATCAGGCTTTGACGGGGCGCCCTGAACGCTGGGGGCGCCCGGGTTGACCGGGTCTCTTCTTATCCGTTGGCTTCGATGGGATCTGCTTCGTTAGCTTCAACTGGGGGCGCTCGGACCATCCGGGGCACCCGGGAGCACGGGGGCGCCCTGCCCATGAGCTGCAGACACAGTTCCTTTGCTTCAATTGTTTGTGTTCACCTTGGGGGCGCCCGGGACACTCCGGGCGCCCTACTCAGCCTTTGCCTCACTCCTTTGAGGCTCTTTGAGTTGCAGACACTCGTTCCTTTGGTCCTGCATCCAGGGTTAGTCCAAAACAACATAAAACAATAAGATGTTAGTTTATACAGCCTTAGCTGTCTTGGTTCTGACTTTGGGTCTCCAAAATGGAACCCTAAGTCGAACCGACGCCTACTGTTCCCTCGACGGGGAATGCGTCCTCACCTACTCCTCTCGGGAGAATGTACCTGATGCCAACTGGCTCTTCCGGTTGGACTTTTGCCTAGCGGTCCTTCACCAGGTCTTGGATACCAAGCTATCCTTCGCCCGGTGCCTAGCAGTCCTTCGCTAGGTCTTTGTATCCTGGCATTCCTTCGTCAGGTGCCTAGCAGTCCTTCGCTAGGACTTTGTATCCTGGCATTCCTTCGCCAGGTGCCTAGCAGTCCTTCGTTAGGGCTTTGTATCCTGGCATTCCTTCGCCAGGTGCCTAGCAGTCCTTCGCTAGGGCTTTGTATCCTGGCATTCCTTCGCCAGGTGCCTAGCAGCCCTTCGCTAGGACTTTGTTTCCTGGCAGTCCTTCGCCAGGTGCCTAGCAGCCCTTCGCTAGGACTTTTCCTGCACACTTAAGTAACATTGTTAGATCACCACTAATACTTAACTTTGAACCCTTTGCCAATATCAAAACAAGGTTCGATATGGTGCTTCCTGCACCAACAATCTCCCTCTTTTTGATTTATGGCAACACAATTCAAAGTTAAGTAAAAATTACAACAGTTAAGCAAGAAGGTTAAGACCAGTAACACATAGCAATTCTGAATAGTATAAAGTCTCAAGCCAATATAATTTTGAAAAAATTTCTCATACTCATACTCCGCCTGAATAATTGTTTTATAAAACAATAATTAACTTAACTCTTAACTTTGATCTTTCCTCCCCCTTTGACATATATCAAAAACAAATATGGGTGAACAAGGTATCTAATAGGGATTTTTGAGTTTTTCTGAGTGCTTCATGTTTTTGATAAAGTGTTTTTCAAAAATAGAGTAAAAGTATTTTCATTAGCAAAACTTTTTACACTTAGATAATTTTCCATTATGAGAAGTTTTGCAGGCCTAAATTTTGAAAAAAACTTTTACTTGTAAGGCAAAAAAAATTTACTTAGGCAAAATTTCCATTTTTGAAGCCAAATTTCCAAAAAAAAGTTCAACTTTTAGAGTTAGGAAAAAATTTGTTTTAAAAAAGTTTGCTACCAGAAATACTTTGTGTATTTTGAAAAACAAAATCTTTAAAAAAATTTCTAGACAAGTTTTTCACTAAAACAAACATTTGCCAAAATTTTCAAAAAAAATCTTTGCTCAGGCAAATTTTGTTTACTAAGGAAAAATCTACTTAAGCACACTAAGAAATTCAACTTTGCTTTTTGAATAAGAGAAAGCTTTTGAAAAACATTTTGATTTTGAACAATTTGAGCTTTTTCTCTCCTTAGCTGTTTATTAATAAAGAAATATATTTTGAAAGAAGTCTTAAGAGAGAAAGTTTGTGTATCAGAGCCTATGAGTTTTGAAAACATAAAAATACTTAGCATAATTTTTGAAAGCATAGCAAAAGCTTTAAATTGCACCAACAAAACTTCACTTAAGAAAAATATTTTGTATGTGTAGGCAAGTCTTTTAGAAACTTCACGCACTTAGAACACTATTGCCTTGACAAGTATTAGTACTTTCGAAAACATTATACTTTGAAAAATAGAAGTACTTTTGAATGATATTATGTATTTTTGACAATATAAGTACTTTTGAAGATTATGCATTTTTGAAACATATAAGTACTTTTGAACATAATATGCAATTTTTTTTTAAAATTAATTTTATTTTGAAAACATAATACTTGACTTGGTTTCTTTTCCAGTCTGACACAATCCTAGGAAACCTTGTTAACTACAAGGACATTTTCCTAAGTGTCCTAGAAATTTTTCAATCCAAGTAAATATTATAAAAGTAACTTCATAAGTCACAAGAATTTTTTTAAAAAATAAAATAATAGTATTTTGGAACAAAAATTATTTAAGTTTTCAAAAAGAATTTTAAACTTGCAGTGCATGAGAACATATAATTTAAAAAAATGTTCAATAATTCTTTTAATTTAATCTCCCCCTAAGCTTGACCCAGTCCTAGGAAGCTTGTTGACTACAAGCGATTTTCCTCTGAGTTTTAGGGTTTGATTTAATTTATAAGAATTATCTAATAACTTCAAAACAAATAATTACCAAAAAAACATTTCAGAAATTCTTCTTTTGATTCAAACTCCCCCTAAATTTGACACATCCTAGGAGTCCTTGTAGATCATGAAGTGGACCTTCCTCTGTGTCTTTAGGGTTTATTAAAATCAAAAGAATAATTTTGAATAACCTTCTGAGTATGATAACTTTCAAGGAGATAAATTTTTGAAAACACAACTTGGAATGATAGCACAGTTTTCGAAAATCATGATGTTAATTTTTCAAAGAGATAGTAATATACGAGAGTTTTTGAGTCAACTTTTGAAAACCTTATTTTGAGATGATAATAAGTTTTAGAGCATAAGGTTTTTGAAAAAAATCTGAATTTTTCGAAAAAGATTAAGAAGAACTCCTCCTGTATCCGACACAGTCTGACTTTTATCTAAGTTCCTTAAGGGATATCAGTGTTGACCAGGTTTGACTATGTGGACTAGGGTTGACTATTTTGACCAAGTTAATGACTAAATCAGAACAAGCCCTAGACTCTATTTATTGTGATATTTGACATGAAATTAAAAAAAATGTTAGGAATGAAACAGTAGGGTACAGTACAATAAATTAAAAATTAGAGGTAAGTTTGAATAACTTTTGCAAACCCCTTTTTTTATTTAAAAGGTTAGCGAATCATGCTTTTAGGTTCTAGATGTCTCACCCAGTTCTACGTGGTCAAACATGTTAACCTTATGGGTTGTGTGAGACAAATATTTAATTTTAACAAAAAATGGTTAATTTTGAAACATTAAACCTTAGTTTAAAAGTTAAAATGATTTTTGAGGATTAGAATTTTAACTTTGAATTTTAAAAGTTAGTTAAATTAAATTTGAATATTAAAAGTCAGATGAATTAAATTTGAATTTGATTGAATTAAATTTAATTTATTAAGATTTAATTGAATTTAATTGAATTTAATTGAATTTAATTAAGATTTAATTGAATTTAATTGATTTAATTAAGATTTAATTGAATTTAATTGATTTAATTAAGATTTGATTTTGATCTAATTGAATTAATTTTAGTTTGATTAATCTGAATAAGTTGGTTGGGTTGGACTCAACTTTTAGGTCCTAAGCATCTCACCCATTTCTAAGTGACAAAACAGGATATCCTTAACTGTTTTGTGAGATGTATATTTTAATAGAAAGATTTATTTTGAAAAGGCCATGATTAATTTTGAAAAGTTAAATTAATTTTTAAACCCAATTTAAATTTATTTTGAAAAGAGATATTTGAATCTAAAATTAACTGAAAATTTATGTTAGATTCGAATTTAACAAAGAGTAAATTGAATTTGAATTTCAAAAATTGGCTTCCAGGTCTTGGCGAGGCACAAGGCCTTCTTTGGCCGTAGCCTTATTGGATCATCAACCCTTTCCTAGACAAAGCCTTTTAGTGAAATTTCATCTTCAAAATTACTTTTTGGTAAATTCTGGTCTAACTAGTTTGGGTCTTGGATCGGTAGCTTCGGCTAGTTTCACCAGTCTAAAGAGACCAAGCAGTGTATACTTGACCTTATTAGAAAAGGCTTCCCTAACGTACTATCATCTCACCGCCACCCAATACTATGTTGTTCAAATTTCAGTTAAGTTGGTTCAGTCATTAAACTAACCAGTCCTAATTCTAGACAAAAAAACAAAAATAAAAAGAAACACATAATTAAAACAAACAATTGTCTAAGTAAGGTCACAATTGGAGTAATACTCTGGATTTTCGAAATCAGCAAGATTATGAATTAAATTTTCTAACTTATTGACCTTATGTTTTAGGGTTTGATTTTCTTGTTTCAATTTTCTGAAGTTTGCTTTAATTAAGTTACATGAATCAATCACATTATTCAAGGTAAATAATGGATTTTCAAATACTGTAAATTTACCTTTGTTGATTGTTTGTCCGGCATTCTTGGTAGCTCTTTTATCTGTGCATTAACGTTGGTAATGCCCGAACTCCTGGCACTTGAAGCATTGGATGCGACTTTTGTCCCTTCGTGCTTTTGGAACTGGTTCCTTTGTCGCCATCGGTGGTGTCGTTCGAATCTTACGAGTAGGACACTCACTTTGGTAGTGTCCTCTCTCCCTGCATGTGTAACAAATTACATGATTTTTAAAATCTGATTTTACACTTTTACCTTTTGGTTCCTTATTGGGAATCTCCCCCTTGATTCTTGCCGCCTCGGATCTAAGCTCATCTTCTGATTCTGTGTCTGAGTTGGACTCGGGTACTAGTTGAAGCTCCTTCTTTGGTGGTTCTTTAAGATTTTTCCCTGCAAAAGAATTTACACCTTCCTCGACCATTACAGTATCTGTTTGATTATTTAATTCAAATTTTGAAAAGAATTCAAAATCGGTTACCATCTCAGTCAATTCGTCGTCTGATTCTGGTTCGACTTTGGATTCGGGTTCAGACTCTGACTCGGCTGTTTGTGATTGGACCGAAAGGGCAAGATAACTTACCTGATCTTCTTCTTCATCTGAGATCTCTTGATGAAGGTCAATCAGTTTTTCCCAGATTTCTCTAGCACATCTGAAGGATCCGACCCGCTTCAATTCTTCATTGGTTAGGCCACATTGTAGGATTGCAGTAGCCTTTGCATCTGTCTTGATCTTCCTCAGTGTTGGTTCATCCAGTTTGTCCCAAGTGATCGATGTTCCTTCTTTGGTGGGGAATGTGAACCCCGTTTGGATTATCAACCATAAATCCAGATTAGCCTTCAGGTGGGATTCCATTAGATTTCTCCAGGAGTTGAAATTTTCGCCAGAGAAGAGCGGTGGGCGGGCACTGTTCCATTCTTGGTTGGCCATTTAGTTTATACCTCGTATACAAAAGAAACACAAAAAATGTACCAAGACTTGGTATTGGATTAGTAGTGCGGGAGAGAGAAAAAACTAGCTCAATAAAAGTGTTTGCACGAATTTGAGATAAAATAATAATAAAATAAAATAAAAATTAATGACAAATTTTTGAAAATGTTGACTTTATCAATTTTGATTAATGATGAAAAAGTAAGAATTTACTGTTTGGAAAAATTTTGCTTAGCACGAATTTTGAGAAAAATATTAAAATAATAATTAAAAAAAAATTATGATAAATTTTCAAAAATGGTTCGTTTTATCAATTCTGAGTAATGGTGAGAAAATAAGAATTCAAAATTGAAAAAGACGTAAGAATATTTTAAACACACCTACAGATATTATTTATTTGAAATAAAGATCGAGTAGTGTTGTACCACTTCGATTAACGAGAAAAGATTAAAAAAGATAAAATAATTTTGAAAATCCGAAAAACTCTCAAATTGGTGGTTGCACCAAATTTGAGCTTCCCCGCTCTGATACCACTTGTTGGATCGAGAGAAACGATAGAGGGGGGGGGTGAATATCGTTAAACGCTTTTCGGATAAAAACTAGAGCAAGTACGCAGCGGAATAAAATCAATCGCGAACACAGGTAGTTTTACTTGGTTCGGAGCCTAGGTCGACTCCTACTCCAAGGCCCACGGTCGTTGATCGTTTTCTGCGGGCAATTCTATAAGTGCGCAAAACGTTTACAGAGAGATATTACAAAAGCAGTATAGTAAACTTAAAAGTAACTCTTCTTTTACCGACGTCCGATGTAGATTGAATTTTCGGAGCAACGGGACGTCGTCGGCGCTTGAGTCTCGAGTCGGGAGGTTTCTGGAGCAGAGCGCGGGAGCAGAAGAGCGTGATTGCGTTGAATGAATTTGTTGTTCCAAGCCTTGGGGTCGAGGGCCTATTTATAGCCCCTGAGGGCGCCTGGGACGTCGGGGGCGCCCCCCCACGTGTCAGCCGATCCGCTTCCATCTCGGTCAGCTCTGATCCCTTAAAACTTGGGATCAGGCTTTGACGGGAGCGCCCTGAACGCTGGGGTCGCCCGGGTTGACCGGGTCTCTTCTTATCCGTTGGCTTCGATGGGATCTGCTTCGTTAGCTTCACCTGGGGGCGCCCGGACCATCCAGGGTGCCCGGGAGCAGCGGGGGCACCCGGGAGCACGGGGGCGCCCTACCCATGAGCTGCAGACGCAGTTCCTTTGCTTCAACTGTTTGTGTTCACCTTGGGGGCGCCCGGGACACTCCGGGCGCCCTACTCAGCCTTTGCCTCACTCCTTTGAGGCTCTCTGAGTTGCAGACACTCGTTCCTTTGGTCCTGCATCCAGGGTTAGTCCAAAACAACATAAAACAATAAGATGTTAGTTTATACAGCCTTAGCTATCTTGGTTCTGAATTTGGGTCTCCAAAATGGAACCCTAGGTCGAACCGACGCCTACTGTTCCCTCGACGGGGAACGCGTCCTCACCTACTCCTCTCGGGAGAATGTACCTGATGCCAACCAGCTCCTCCGGTTGGACTTTTGCCTAGCGGTCCTTCGCCAGATCTTGGATACCAAGCTGTCCTTCGCCCGATGGCTAGCAGTCCTTCGCTAGGTCTTTGTATCCTGGCATTCCTTCGTCAGGTGCCTAGCAGTTCTTCGCTAGGACTTTGTATCCTGGCATTCCTTCGCCAGGTGCCTAGCAGAACTTCGCTAGGGCTTTGTATCCTGACATTCCTTTGCCAGGTGCCTAGCAGTCCTTCGCTAGGGCTTTGTATCCTGGCATTCCTTCGCCAGGTGCCTAGCAGCCCTTCGCTAGGACTTTGTTTCCTGGCAGTCCTTCGCCAGGTGCCTAGCAGCCCTTCGCTAGGACTTTTCCTGCACACTTAAGTAACATTGTTAGATCACCACTAATACTTAACTTTGAACCCTTTGCCAATATCAAAACAAGGTTCGATATGGTGCTTCCTGCACCAACATCTTCACCTTCTTCCTAGGGCAAGTGGAGTCAGGGCTCTGCTTCCCCATTCCTCCTTTCTTCATGAATGTGACCTCTTATTTTGATATACTTCTCCATCAGATGACTCCCAACGCCTTTGCTCATATGGGCGGGGCGTACATTATTTTTAAACTCTTCGACATCCTCCTGACCCCCTCACCTTTCCATTCCTTCTTTGTTCTGATTGGCTCGCGAGGGGCCTTTAGCTTTTCAGGCGTCCTAGCCATAGGTTCTTAGGAGGGTTTCCTTCTTCTCATAAAGGGTGGAAGGAGAAGTTTTTCTTCATTCGACTGCCTGAGTGACCCTTCAGTCCTTTCCGCTGGACGAAGGACCTGCCTACTCCCCCCATACTGGTGGATTTTCTACAGAATCCAGCCTACCAGCGCACTAAGAGCATACTCTCCGGCATGGAGTTCAGTGGCCCAGGTTTGGTGCAGAGTGAGGAGCTTATGTACCGAGCGAGACTTTGCCCTAAATTCACCTGTATTAGTCCCAACCTCGATAAGTTCATATTTCCCCTCAATGGCTATAAATTCTGATTGATGTTCGGTTGCTTGGTTGTTGCAGAGGAAATCATGCTTTCGAGGGTGTTTCACCGACTTATCAAATGGGAGGAAGCCAACAAGGAGACTCTGGATCCTCCCCCAGCTCCTCCTGGTTCGCCCTCTACTTCAGCCGAGCCCTCGGAGGGGGCTACTAAATCATCCAGTGAGTATGTCGCGCCAGAACGGGCAGAGGCTCCTACTGTGCCTCTTCCATTTTCCGGCCAAGGGACTTCAAGTATGTCTATTGACCTGGAGATGGGCATCCCTTCGGGCGATGCCCCGCCTCTGGCTGCTGTCCGTACAGAGGAGGCCACGGAAGAGTCGTCGTCCCCCGCTGCCCCATCAACATCCAAACTCTCTAGTAGGCAGAAGAGGAGACTCCCGGAAGGCTTAGGTCCCAGATAAAAAAGGATGCACCCCAGTGGCCCCAGCACACTTCCATCTATTCCTGAGGAGGGTGTTCCACCTTCCGCTGATGAGGATGTCATCCCCCGATCTCCACCTTTCCCGTCGACTGTCACTCCATAGGCAAGTGTCAGGCCTCCAGCTCTTCTTCGGTCCACCTTCCCGAGGTCAAGAAGGGCAAGCAAGCATTGCCCACTCGACATCGAAAGTAGCTTGACCGCCTTCGCAAAAGGCTAGGTGCAGCATTGGAGGCTTCCATGCAATCTTTCCCCCCGGTGCAGTTGAAGGAGGTCTCTGCCGAGGGTCTTTCTTCCGAGGGGACTTTTAGCTCTAAAGAGGACGACTCTGACCCTTCTACATTGCCCCCTGGAGCTCCCTCCATCCAGCCACTCCCCCCGCCTGGAGACCCCTCACCCTCTGTGAGCCGGGTTAACCCCCTGAGAAGTCAAGGGGTCCCAGGAGGGGAAGCCATGAGGGTCTCCACCGGGCCTCTCACTACTCTCTGTGAGTCTCTTTTGTAGGTAAGCGATCCAGGCACATAGGTTGTTTCCTTTTATACCTCATAACTCCTTTATATCATGATAGGCGGCTGAAGACTGCCTGACCATCGACCGCCACTTGTATGTCTGGTCGTAGATCGAGACCTATATCCGCCGAGCACTGAGAGCAGAGGCCGCGGCCGAACATGAGCATAGGGTGGGACTCATGCAAGTGGGAGTCAGAAAAGCTCTCTGCGCGAAGGTGGAGCATCATCTGAACACCTTGATGGTCATGGAGTCCTCCCTAGAGAGTTCCCGGTGTCGGGAACGTTTGGCGTCCGAGAGGGCTGTGGGCATCACCAATGACCTGCTCTGGATGACTCAAGAGTGGGATCAACATCGAGCAAAAGAGAAGAAGTTATCGGGGGATATCCAACTTTTGGAGGCCTCGACCGGGAGATTAAATGAGCGTGTCAATGACCAAGGGCATCAGCTCGCCCAGAAGGAGTCTGATCTCATGATGGCGGCTGATCGCTTGTCTGACTTCAAGGAAGACCTGGCGCAGGCACGATCAGATGCATGGGCCACCTCGGACTGGCTCAAGGAAGCTCTGGCGGACCAAGACAAAATGACTGCTGAGATGGAACAGCTAAAGCGTGCCAAGGAGGCAGTCGAGGCCGCACTGTGTAATTTTTGGGCTGCTGAGGCTTCCCGTACTAAAGAGGCAGACTTCAAGGCCATGTTCTTGGAGTCGGATGAGTTCGACGATATCCTAACCGGTCAGGTAATGAAGCGTTTGAAGCAAGGCTTTCACAGGGCCATTGATCAGTTGAGGAAGCCCCAACATTTGCCTCCAGATGCCAACCTAAGTTTCATAAGCATCAGCTGAGTTTGGGAGGAGTTCCCACCAGAGGACAAAGAGTTGTAAAAAATATAGAACCATTTCCCACTCTGGGTCTTACCTTTTTGTCCAGGCTTACTCTCATCTTTTAATGTACTCATTCGGATCGTAATGAAGGCAATTTTTCGACTTACTGTACTGAACATCTCTTTTGTTGGGCTCCTTGTGATACTTGTCCTGGTCGCGAGGACTAAGGAAGCTGAAGAGTCGGTGCCTTGGCTTGACTTACGGAGCTAGATAGTGGACTGCGCTCTTGAAAGTTGAAGGTTCTTCCCTGGCCCTTGGGGTAAGAGAGTCAGGGAGCCAATGCTCGTCCCCACCAACCTCTAAGGTTGGTTTTAGGAACCCCGAGTGCTTGTGACTCCAGGTTGTTGAGGCAATCTAAGGTCCGGAGTGACATTGTGTTTTGATGTTTGGGCAAAGGGTTTAAGTTAGGTTTTCCCTTGTGTACTATTATGGGTATGTGAGTGTGTAGGTTGTACAGGTTTACACATATTGACTTGGCTGGACGATTTTGGTCTGGTGAAGGGTTGCATGGAGACAAGCTGGAGGCTTGTGTACACCCGAGGGACTTGATATAGCAGGGATGATGAGCCGAGGGGCGCAGACTTCGAGGCGTACGTGAAGGATGACATGGAGACAAGCTGGAGGCTTGTGTGCATCCGAGGGACGAGGGCCGAAGATGAAGAGGGCGCGAAGGCAATAGTCAAGGCTGCTGGTGAAGAGTCAGCTAAGGCAAGGGACAAGAGCAGAGGGAAGATGACTCCAAGGGCAAGTTGAGAAGTGGACTTCAAAGGGCACACGTGAAGGGTGGCATGGAGGCAGGTCGAGGATTTGCGTGCGCATCCGAGAGACGATAGCCGGTAGAAGAGGACTTCAAGGAGCAAGCCAAGGGAGAATGCTTGAAGGCACATGTCGACGAGGGTCAAGAGAGTGAGGAAGAGTGTTTGTAGAGGCTGGGCAGTCAACTGGTGTTATAACAGTCGACTGCCAGCGCAAACAGAAATACACAGTAGGTTCTGGACCATGGGCCAGTCGACTGCCATTTTGGCAGTCGACTGGTAGGTGGCTGGTAAGCTGGCAAATTTGAACGTTGGGGGTGTCAACGGTTGAATTTGGCTGGCACCAGTCGACTGCCCTGGGGGCAGTCGACTGGTAGCGAGAAATCAGCCCCGAGTCCTATTTAAAGAGGACTTCGTGGTGGCTGAGTTTCTTGACGAAACTTGCTTGGATAGGGCAAGTTAGTAGTCTTGTATACTCAGGAAGTGTTCTTGGTGTTGTGGCGAGGTTTCTCCACCCACAAGGAGCGACAGTTCTAGCCGGAGGTTATCCGGGGTTTGATCCACCGACGGATTGTTGGATTAGTCACCTGACCGGGGTGGATACCAACTAAAATCTGGTATTGTTAGCATTGTTATTTCTTTTACATATTATTTCCGCTGCGCTAACAACTTTGTAGAGATCAAAATGATCAAAGAAAGTGCATTCACCCCCCTCTGCACGCCTACATCGATCCTTCACAGGTGTCGCCAGGGCTGAGGTAACTTTGGGAGTTCTGGGTTTGACCTTGAGTGAGTCTTGATGGGAAAATCCCTTGCATGGCTTGGTGGTTTCCTAAGCAACCACGGGGTCGAACATGAGAGACCTCTTTATGTCTATAGATTAAAATTTAATCCGAATAGAGATCCGTCTCCCAAACGACCGTCTCGTTGTCGTATCAATTGATTCAAGTCACAACTTAGCCAAAACAAAGTTAAGGCCTTGTAACTTTCCGAATCAAAAGATCACAGAAAAGATGACGAATGGATCGCCGATTTTTGTGTTTATAATCGGGGTCCATGACACAATTAATTATCATATTAATTAACAAATAATTAACCCATGACAATTAATTAAACACATACAATGATAAAAACAAGCATGAAATAATAAGAACAACGAAGGAGCCAAAGAGAGGTATATCTCGCCTTTTACCTCGCAGTCTTCTACTGTATGACCCTCCCCTCTTGGACGTCATATGGGCGACGAGCTACCAAGACGCGGAGTCACCAAGGCACCAATTAATCCCTTCTCTTCTTCCTTCCTTTGCGCTAACACCAAACCCTAGGGTTACGATTTAGCTCCCGTCGACGACCCTTCAAGGAAGAGGAGATGAAGTTGAGGGAGAAGAGCTTCTCCCTTTCACCTCCACCCGAGCCAACCTCCTCTTCTTCTTCCTATCTCACGGTAGCAATCCAGCAAGGAAGAAGAACTCCTCTAACCTCTCCTTTTTGCGGCGACAAGCACCAAAAGGAGAAGAACCTTCTCGCCGGCGCACCACCCTTCTTCCTCCTCTACTTCCGCGCGCCAAAAAGGAGAAGGGAGCTCCTCCTTTTCTTGTGAACCTCCACAGTAGAGGATGTGGAAAATGAGAAGAGGAGAGGAAGAAAACAGAGGTTTTCTTCACCTCCACCGTCGGCGCCAACTCTTTCCTTGCACCGGCGAGCCTAGCTTCCTCTCTCCTCGCCGCCCACCACCAAAGGATGAAGACAGTTCCTCCTTTGTTCTGTGATCGACGGCAACACAGAGAATGAGAGGAAGGTCACGGAAGAAGAAGAAAACCTCTTCTTCTCCCACCGCCCGCCGATGCCCTAGGTGAGAGAGAAGGGAGAGAGGAGGAGGGAGAGGTTTTAGGGTTTTCTCTAATTGAATTAATTCTCAATTAATTAGGGATAAAATTAGCCTTGTATCATGACTCCTATGGGGTATTTATAGGGCTAAGGTAGGACCATGAGGAGGAGTTCGGTCTTGGCCCGCTAATGGATCCAAATCTGATCCATTAATGGAGATCCATTCCACTAAAGGATCCCCATTGAGCTTCATCCCCAACCCCCATATTTTTATATGAGCTCCACCTATTATGAGTCATTCATCTCCTCATGTTTAAGATATCGAATGCCTGAAAATTAATTTAAATTATTGATAATTTTAATTAAATATCCTCTTGATCCTTAACTAGTACCACTCAACCTTTTCATCATGTCGGACCATAGTCCACTTGCAAGATTTGACATAACGATACTTATGAGCTCATCAAGGGGGCATCATCATCTTGACTAACCAGGACACAGATTCTGTCAATAATCAACGACACACCATATAGATAAAATTATCACCCAACTTACCGGGCCTATCGATCTAATAGAATAGATCTTGCCCATTGGTAAATCAAAGTAATAATAATTAAATTCATGTGCCTATTATTATTTCAGGATTTAGAGATCGTACTCCATAATATAAACCGAGATATAATCCAATTTATGAAGTCAGTACAAAATTGGATGACCTCTCTTTTGGTCCTGCTCAATGCACGCAAAGTGCACTAGTGTAATTCTATGGTTAAGACAAACCACACCTAATTACACTACAACCATCTCGATGGTTTGTCCAACTCCATCTCGGTTGTGAGCCTCTTTCTTATACTTCTGCAAGGAACTTGATAACATGATCTTCTTTGCGTCACCACGCACTATGTTAGCTACAATGCAAAGTATCAGACATTTTGTGCATATACTAATATAAATATGCACTGTGTGATTTTGCGAATCTCTTTTAAAATGTAGATGTACTGTAACCGAAAGCAAGGCTTTTAGTATACTGTTGGTGCTTGGATGGCTATAAAGGAGGGGTGAATGTAGCCAGACACAAAACTTAGCTTCTTTTGAACTCTCTGCACTTAAGGGTTAGCAGCAGTGGAAACAAACAACACAAATAGAAATGCAGAAATGAAAAGCAAACCAAACAGACGCTAACTCGAGGATGTACAAGGTTCGGGGATAACTTGCCCCTACTCCTTGGCGTGCCCGTGAGGTGGGCGATCCCTTGATCGTCGGCAGATCAAGCCCCGGTGAACCCCGGATAGTAATAGCCTCATTCTCGGTGGAGAAACCTCTCCACAGTCGGTCTCAAGAAGATACAAGTTAAGCTCACAAGACACTAAGAAGGAACGCTCACAAGGATGTGACAAGAACACTCAAGCACGAAGCAACAGAGAGCACAAAACACAGCCCAGCCAAACTCCTCAAGTTTTCTGTCTATTCATTGCTACCGCTCCTCTGCTTCCAGGTTCGTCTTAAGCTTCTGCACCCATCACCAGGCTCTCCATCAGCATCCACTAAGCCACAACCTGGCCCCCTGACTCCCTGAGCACTCATTCTACTGAAGACCTCTCCAGCTGAGCCTCTGTCAGTTGCCAGCCACACGCCAGAAGCCGTTGAGACTTGGGAAGAGAAAACATCCAAACCTGCTCAATGGAAAGTCCCCATTTGACTCTCCTCCATTGTTTGAATCCTCCCTGTCTAACCTACACACTGATCAGAGGCTTAGCAAAAGCATATTAAACAATATCACACAATATCAGCAAGTAGCAGAGAAAAACGCAGATGCGATCAGAAGTCTGACAGCGATTTCAAATTAAAATTACAGCTACTGATCAATCACCAGACCGATCAGAGAGGACCCTGATCGGTCATCGGACCGATCATGGTAAGCCCAGACCAATCAGGCTCCAGCCTGATCGGTCCACAGTGAGAAAAGAGGAATCGCGAACTGATCCTGATCGGTCACCAGATTGATCACCAGGAGTCTGCTTGCCATAACCCGCAGGAACTACACGCCTGATCGATCACCAGACCTATTAGGGTGTGCCCTGATCGGTCTGGTGACCGATCAGGTCACTCCCTGTCCGATTAGGAGCCATCCTGATCGGTCAAGGTGAGAAATGTTATGACAATTTGATCGGTCATGAGGACCGATCAAGGGTTCTATGATCGTTCACCAGAACGATCTCTGAAGCCAAACAGAAACTGAACCAAAAGCTTCTGTTCTCTCCCTGATCGGTCACCAGACCGATCCACAACAGGGAGTTCGTTCCAACTTCTTGATCGATCACCAGATCGACCCAACTTCCTCAAATTTGACTCTAAGTCTAGAGAACAGCCTCCCTAGCCTTCTCTAACTCGTGCTCAGTCCCCCGGACCAAGACTCTGTGCCTAGCTTCACTCATCGGGACTTCATTCAACCTAGCTTCCCAAGTTAGGACCTGGCTTCACTCACCAGGGTTTCAATCACCCGACTTCACTCACCGGGATTTTCATCACCTAGCTTCCCAAGCTAGGACCTGACTTCACTCACCAGGATTTTCATCACCTAGCTTCCCAAGCTAGGACCTGGCTTCACTCACCAGGGTTTCCATCACCTAGCTTCCCAAGCTAGGACCTGGCTTCACTCACCAGGGTTTCAATCTCCTAGCCTCCCAAGCTAGGACCTGGCTTCACTCACCAGGGTTCATGCCTAGTCCCCGACCAGGACTTAATCCGAATTCGCTCAACCAAACATAAATCGTTGTCAACACCAAAATAATAATCGGGTCAGACTGCATCAACATATACATCCTAACAAGTCTCCCCAGGGTATCGCCGAGAGTTCAACTGCCTGGCCCGGAGCTATTCATCTGCGGGACTCCCATTGGCTCCTTTCCCTATTGGGTCTTTGCGGAATCCGAACCGTTGTCTAAGGGCCCTAGGCGATCCCTTGAATTAATCCGTTAAGGTTCATGAATTTTGAGGCACCACAGAAGCATATCCATTGATGGCGACATAAAGGAGGCGACACTTCAGGATTGGTGTCCATTACTGCCCCCACATCACGCCTTCATTAAATGCAAGAAAGGGCGGTTGTCACTATAAAGGTGGAAGGCTGAACCGGTCATTCTCCCCCATATTTCCCTCATTCTCTTGTTAGAACCCATGACAAAGGAAGGAGAAAGAGGTCACAGTCTGGAGGTGAGGTCTGTGAGGGGGGAGGTTCGCTGCCTAGCGGGGCACGGAGCCACTTCAGCACAGGCGAAGCCAGGTGCTCACAGAACTACCTGTGCAGATTACAGCGCGCCGGTACATTCTCCCCCGTTTTCCCTTGTGGTAGAGGTTGTTCACATCACCGGAGAGCATAGCGAAGATGATGTCATGTTTGTCCTTGGAGAGTGCAGTGGAGATGGAACCACATGTTTCACTGGAGAGTCCAGAGAAGACATCACATACTCTGCCAGGGAGCATAGCGGAGATGATATCATTTGTTTCACCCGTGAGCATAACAAACTCCTCCGGGTTTTATATTAGAAAGTGTCTCCTGGTGGTTCATCTTCTGTCCATCTCAAATGCACTCCACCTCCTAATTGCTCCCTTCCCCGAGTTTTGGGCATCGGACAGTCGTCCGCCCCAGGTGTCAGTCAGCCTTGGAGTAAGTTGCCATCCGAGGAGGATGTGTAGCCACTGATTTTCTGTTCTTCCCTTTGTATTTTGTAATTCATCATTGATTCTAAGTGTGAGTTAGATGGCATAAAGTAGGTTGCCATCCGAAGAGGAGTTGAACGTATGAAGTCATCAGGGTCTTTGAATAGAAACCCCAAGTTGTTCCTGTTTCCTTTTCATCCGTGAATAGTCATGAGAAGGGAGGACCAAGAAGTCCCAGTCACGGCCGAAGACTTAGGAGCCAAAATCATATGAAAGATAGCTCATAGCTCACCCTCCACCGAAAGACGTCTTTGAGCCAAGCGACCCGGCGAGGATGATGTGGCAACAGAGGAGAGCCCGAGCAAAGGAGTGGTCTCCTCTACCGAGTCCGTCAATTTTTTTTATTTCCTTGAGAGGTCATTGTCAATGTATTCCCCACAAAAATGCAGGGGGACACTTGTTACCTTTGACATGTAAACACTTCGAGTAATAATTAGATATCCTGCTTGTTTCATTTGTCTGGGGGCACTTGTTCCACATCTGGAAGGTTATGTTTTAACCTTCCGTCTTCAAGCCTGCTCCATTCCCTAGTTAGAGGTCGTAGGGGTTGCGAGGATCTTGGTTGAACCTCCGTAGCACCCAGACCAAGCCTAAGTACCCCGGGCATCCACAACATCGTGAGGCACTAGGGCTTTGCTTCTTGGTCAGGCGTCCGTAGTACCCATACCAAGCCTATGTACCCCGGGCATCCACAGCACTGCGAGACATTAGAGTTTTGTTTCTTGGTTGGGCATTCATAGCACCCAGACCAAGCCTAAGTACCCTGGGCATCCACAGCACTGCGAGGTTTTAGGGTTTTTGTTTCATGGTCGGGCGTTTGTAGCACCTAGACCAAGCTTAAGTACCTCGGGCATCTGCAGCACCGTGAGGTTTTAGGGTTTTTGTTTCTTGGTCAGGAGTCCGTAGCACCCAGACCAAGCCTAAGTACCCAAGGCATTCGTAGCACAGCGAGGTATTAGGGTTTTTGTTTATTTGTCGGGCATCCGTAGCAACCAGACCAAGCCTATGTACCCGGGCATCTGCAGCACCACGAGGCATTAAGGTTTTTATTTCTTGGTCGGGTGTCCGTAGCACCCGGACCAAGCCTAAGTAGCCCGGTCATTCGTAGCACCGCCAGGCATTACAGTTTTGTTTCTTGGTCGGGTGTCCGTAGCACCCAGACCATGCCTAAGTATCCCGGGCATCCGCAGCACCGCAAGGTTTTAGGATTTTTGTTTCTTGGTCGGGCGTCCGTAGCACCCAGACCAAGCCTAAGTACCTCAGACATCTGCAGCACCACAAGGTATTTGGGATTTTGTTTCTTGATCGGGCATCCGTAGCACCCAAAACAAGCCTAAGTACCCCGGGCATCCGTAGCACCGCGAGGTATTAGGGTTTTTATTTCTTGGTCGGGCGTCCGTAGCACCCGGACCAAGCCTAAGTACCTCGGGCATCCGCGGTACCGCGAGGCATTAGGGTTTTATTTCTTGGTCAGGCGTCGGTAGCACCTAGACCAAGCCTAAGTACATCGGGCATCCGCAGCACCATGAGGCTTTAGGGTTTTTGTTTCCTGGTCAAGCGTCCTTAGGACCTAGACCAAGCCTAAGTACCCCCCGGGCATCCACAGCACCACGAGGTATTAGGGTTTTTGTTTCTTGGTCAGGCATCCGTAGCACCCAGACCAAGCCTAAGTACATATGGCATCCGCAGCACTGTGAGGTGGTTTTTGTTTCTTGGTCGGGCGTCCATAGCACCCAGACCAAGCCTAAGTACCCCGGGCATCTGCAACACCGTGAGGTATTAGGGTTTTTATTTCTTGGTCGGGCGTCCGTAGCACCCATACCAAGCCTATGTACCCCGGGCATCTGCAGCACTGCCAGGTATTAGGGTTTTATTTCTTGGTCGGGCGTCCGTAGCACCCAGATCAAGCCTAAGTACCCCGGGTATCCGCAGTATCGCGAGGCATTAGTGTTTTGTTTCTTGGTCGGGCGTTCGTAGAACCCAGACCTAGCCTATGTATCTCGGGCATCCACATCACCATGAGGTATTAGGGTTTTTGTTTCTTGGTCGGGCGTCCGTAGCACCCACACCAAGCCTATGTAAGTCGGGTATCCACAGTACCGTGAGGTATTAGGGTTTTTGTCAGATGTGTTGGCACTTTTGTGATAACACGTTCCTTTATTTCATGAATTCACTGCAAGGCAGCAAGAATACACAGGCTAGTACATAGTATGCCACACAAATCTTGCCAGGGGTGACAGGGTTAGAGACAGTTGGCCTGCCCTAACCTCTTGGGCTTTTTGTCCCTGCCTTCTTGTGAACGGCTGCTTCCTCCGGTTATCCTTCTTGTGCCCTCGAGTTTTTCCAGGACTCCGATCTGACTTCTCCACTATAGTATCGCCGAGACACCAATTGATCCCCTTTTACATTAGCCACTCGGTCGCCTACCGGAAATTTTATCTTCTGGTGGTAGACAGAGACCACCGCCTGGAAGACACTGAGCGTCGAGTGTCCCAAGTTGACGTTATAAGATGAGGGAGTGTCCATGATCAAGAAGGGCGTCCTCCTGGTCCTCTCGAGCACGTCGCTGCCTAACGATAGCGATAAGGTGATTTGCCCTATCGACTGTACTCAATACCCGGTGAAGCCGAACAGCGGGGTCGAGACTGGAAGTAGTTCCTCCTCGTCGATCTGCATCTGATCCATAGCAGTCTTGTACAGGATGTTTACAGAACTTCCTGTATCCACGAAGATGCGCTTGACCTCATAGTTGGCGATTCGGGCAAGGATTACTAGGGCGTCTTCATGGGGGGCTTCTACCTCTTCCAAGTCTTTTGGGTCGAAAGAGATCCTAGGGTCGTGATCCTGACTTCGGCTAGTCCTGATTACGTAGTTCTCCAGGAGCCGGGTATGAGACTTCCTTGCTCGATGGGAATCTCCTTTGTTGGGTCCTCCGGAGATTACTCCCACATGTCCAGAAGGCTGGCTGCGTGCAGGGGTCTTACCCTTCCGGGGGTCTCTTTCCAACGAGAGAGACCTACGGGGTGCAGCTGCCCGACTCCTCCCTCTTGAATGCAATCGAGACCAGTGTCGGGTCTCGTCTTACACCGACTGCTGTTGTTGGGGGAGAATGGCTTCGTATAGGAGACCTCCAGCGATACCCCATTTTCTTCCACTTCCCTCGAGGTTTGGTGTCAGCTTCATCGCTCAATTTTTTCTTCAAGGCATGACACTCCTTGGTGGAATGTGTCGTACTGCCGTGGAATACTTCATCAGTAGCTCCGGCTGCTCGGTGTCCCTTGTCTCGACCAGCTTCCTCCAACCAGCCCACTGGTCCTTCCCTAGGTGAAGGTCTTTTCCCCGGGCTGGAGCTGGGGGTTCCCTCCTCTCAGACCGGGTAACGGCTTGATGGGGGAATCCAGTTAGTTCCTTGCGACGGGGAGAATTGCACCACCTCTACGTTGACGTCCTTGATAGAACACACTAGCAAGTCATCAAAACTGGTGGGTGACTTCTTCACCAAAGATCTGAAGAAATCTCCTTTCGAGAGCCCCTGAGTGCAGGCACTGACGAGGATTTCCAATATCACTGTTGGCACATCTTGTGCCACCCGGTTGAACCGCTGGATATACTCCTTGAGCAGTTCCTTCGGCTTTTGTTTGAGAGTAAACATGTTTAAGGTCATCTTCTGATAACGACGGCTACTGGTGAAATGGTGGAGGAAGGTGGTTCTAAACTCTATGAAGGAATTGATAGAACTTGGGGGGTAGCCTCTGGAACCATCGTTGGGTTGCTCCGGATAAGGTGTTCAAAAACACTCGGCACTTCACACCATCGGTATACTGGTGCAGGAGTGTCGCGTTTTCGAACTTACAGACATGATCCTCCGGATATGTCTTCCCATCATAATCAACAATCCCAAGGCCGCGGAACTGCTTCTGCATGGGGTCTTCTACAATTTCCGACAAGAAAAGAGTAGAGGGAGCCTTCGGGGAGGCCTTAGGTTCCTCCTGATAGATTGCTTGTGGTTGCTAGAGGGGGGGGGGGGTGAATAACAAATTTTGAATACTTTCTTCCTACACGGTTAGTTGCACAGCGGAATATACAATAAAAATAAACTAACAATAGAGAACAAAAACTAACCAATGCTAACACGGAAGATTTACTTGATATCCACCCCGGATGGGTGACTATTCCAAGAATCCATCGATGGATCAATCCCCGGATAACCTCTGGCTAGCTCTGTCACTCCTTGTGGGTGGAGAAACCTCACCACAACACCATTAGAGAACCTGAGCACAAAAGACTACCAACTCACTTTACCCAAGCGAGTTTCGTCAAGAGTCTCAGCCCAAACCGAGTTCTCTTTAAATAGAACTCGGGTTGGAAACCCTTGCTAGCAGTCGACTGCTCCCAAGGTAGTCGACTGCCCCACTCAGAATTCGATCGTTGATAGCCCCAACGTTTGAATCCAGCTGTACACCAGTCGACTGCTCCCAAGGCAGTCGACTGGTCCAGGGGCCAGACCCTTTCTGTGAGTTTTATCAGTCAACTGCCCCAAGGGCAGTCGACTGCCCAACTCACCCACCTAGGGTTTCCCTTCCCGAGTACATTTCTCTCAGCACTCAGACCCTAGGACTTTCCCGAGTACAATCACACATCACTCGTACCCTCACGACTCGACTGACTCCTCATCCGCAACATCGACTATTGCCTTCGCGCCCTTTTCATCTTCGGCTCCCGTCCCTCGGATCCACGCAAGCCTCCAGCTTGCCTCCATGCCATCCTTCACGCATGCCTCGAAGTCCGCACCCATCAGCTCATCGTCCTTGCTCTCCAAGGTCCCTCGGGTGCACATAAGCCTCCAGCTTGTCTCCATGCCACCCTTCACCGTACCGAGGCCGTCTAGTCAAGTCCATATGTGTAAACCTGTATAACCTGCACACTCAACATACACATATGAGAACATAAGGGGAGCCTACTTTAAACCCTTTGCCCAAACATCAAAACACTTGGTCACTCCGAACCACAGATTGCCTCAACAATCTCCCCCTTTTTGATGTTTGGCAATACGTTTAAGTTAGAGAAAACAAGATAGTAGTCAATAGCAAAAACAATGCATATGCAATGCATACATGAATCCTATCCCAAGACATCCTACACCTAGCCCTCCAAGCTAGGACTTTTCACACTCAACTCTCCAAGTTAAGAATTTTCACACCTAGCTCTCCAAGCTAGGACTTTTCACACCTAAGGAATTTTCTCACACCTAGCCCTCCAAGCTAGAACTTTTCAATAAAACGGGCTTTTTAAAGCTTCTCCCAAGCTCCCCTTACACTGGACATACAAAGGCTTTTTAAGAACCTCTCCAAGGTTCCCCTTACGCCAAGAATGGAGCAACTATGCTCCCCTTTAATCTCAACTCCCCCTAAACCTAGGGTTTCTTGCAAATGTATGTTTGGTTTCTCAACTTAAATCCAAACTTCTCCCCCTTTGCCTAACATCAAAAATAACCCAACAATATCCCAATTATTGGTTCTTTTAATCCCTAATGGTCCTAAACACAGTGTACTAACCCCCCATACACTTGTTTTACACCATTTGGACACGAGTCAGCTGTTGGATACCCACACTAGCCTTGACCAGTCGACTGCCCCCAGGGCAGTCGACTGATACTCTGATTTATCGGTTTTTTGGACAAATTCAAAAATTCACCAAAAATTCCACAAATTTCCAAAAATTTCCAAATTTCATGGAGAACTTTGTGGTACCCATATCTACTTGGAAAAAATATATTTCATAATATATCTATCACCGTTCCCATGTTGGACACAAAAACCTAAAATTTCTTATGAAATTAAGGCAAACAAGGAGGCAACCTCCCCCTTAACCTATGCCTTCTTCCAATTTTCAATTTTCCTAGGTGAAGTTCTACCCAACTTAACATCATAGACTCAGAGTAGGTTCTTACCAACCTAACAACCAAGTTCTTCTCCCTTGGACACCATTAAAGGCTTGCTCCCAAGCAACCTTATCCCTAGTGCCAAAAAGAACTCATCAACATTTATAAAAGTCTAAAGAATTTGCAAGCACATTTGCTAGGATATATCCTATACTAGACAAATATGATTTGATTAAGAGTATCAAATGTGCTTGACTTTGGTATAAATCTAATTTCCTTAAAAGTTTGACATTTCGTATCATCTTTCAAGTCTATCCATGATTCCTTGTGTTTTCCAACTCTAACCATTATCAATTTTCACAAGGAATTGTCCTCAATTCTCTCCTTATCCATAGGTATCCTTAATATGATCAACTCCTCTCAACTATCAAAAGCTTATCATCCAATATCATCCAATGATTTTAAGTACTCTATGACCTTTAAACCATATAAATTCAAATTATGACATAAAGTCTCACAAGATAGCATGACACTTTTAATCTTGCAATTTCTTATCACCTAATAGGCTCTTTTTGCATACTCTCACTGGTCAGTCGACTGCCCATATGGCAGTCGACTCCCAAATCGAACATATAGTTTCTGGGATGAGACCAGTGGACTGCCCCTGGGGCAGTCGACTGATACCTGAATTTCAGGGTTTTCAGCCCAATTTCAGTAATGCCTAGTTAATTCCATAAATCTCCAAAAATTATGAAATTTCGTGGGGAGATTTGTGGGGCCAATGACTACTTGGGAAAAATACGTTTCCAAACAAATGTACTCCAGATCCCAAGATTGACATGAAACTCAACTTATCCTAAAGTGTATCATTGAAATTCATCCCAAACGTCTCAATTGTGATTTCTCCTCACTATTTCTTCTTATCCTTGATTATAGTTCATTTCTATCATTGAATTACTTGGTATTCACACATTAAAATCTAATTCTTCCCAATGTAATCGTATTTCCACATTTTTCTCCCTAAATCCCTTTTTGATGTGCCAAAACCTAGAATTAAGACTTACCCAAGTCTTACAACCCTTTTTGGCACATTTCACCTAATTTCCTAGGAGAAAATCTATTGAGATCCATTTACCATGGACCCCAGAGACTCCTAGAGCTCCCCCTTGAGCTCTGAGTCCTAGCCACCTTCCTAGGTGACTTGATCCATACTAGACCATACGATGTGCTCCCGGTGACTCTTGGCCTACAAAATGAACCTTCCTATCCTTAGACACCTTGTCTTTGGTTAAGTTGTTCCTTCTACCCTCAAATGGCACCCCCTTTCCATCCTTGGACTTCTCCTTCTTGTCATGATCATATGTCTTCCCAGCATATTTCTTTTTGTTGGCCTTGGAGACTCTAGACTGGTAACCCAAACCCGATCTATCATAGTCGGGTTTTAAGCTACCCAACACCATGTCTAAGCTCTTAGATCCAACCGTGAATCTTTCTAGGGCCTTTTCTAATGTATCAAGTCTTGCCCTCAAGGCTTGATTTTTCCTTGCCAAGTTTCTAACTTTAGTTTTCATATGTCCACCTTGGACATTCCTAGACCTACCCTCCTTTCTAGGCACATTCTTCCCCTTCTTGGGATTAGTACCATGATCCTTAGATCTAGAGGTCTTGGGCTCATGATGTATGTTTTTCCTAGGGTTATGATCTATCTTGTTAACCCTAGTCCTATCATTATATTTAAAATCAAAATTATGCACCATTAAGCATTTTTCATTAAAACTAGCATGCATGGATGGGTAATTAACATGATTTTTAAACTGTAAGGAGGAACTTGAAATTGAATTACTTTTTAACCTAGGGTTAGGAATCACCTCCCTTACCTTTGTAGTCCCTACTTGTTGTGAACTTCTTCTCTTCCTTCTTTCCTCCTCCCATCTTCTTAGATGCTCTATTTTCTTTATTTCACCTTTCTTTGGGCACTTGGTGTGATAGTGCCCCAATTCTCTGCATGTGAAGCATCTAATCTTCATTTTCCTCTCTTAGGCTTCTCCATTCCTACAATTCATGTTAGACTTAAATTGAATAGATCCGTGTTTAGAGAGTACCTCATTCTTACCATTTGGGCACTTGTCCTTGTAGTGCCCCTTTTCGTTGCAACCAAAGCATGTGATGTGCTCTTTCGATCTAGCTTTGGTGGAGGTTGAATTTTCTTCTTGCTCTTGTATGAGTGAGGGTCTCTCCTCCCCCTCAATCCTTGAAGTTGATGCTTCCTCTTCTTCTCTTGAGGTGGATGCCCTCTCACTTTCTTCTTCTCTTGAGGAGGTTGATGATCTTTCACTTAATTCCTCTTCTTCACTTGATAATGTTGATAATTCTCTTTCTCTTTGGTCTTCTTGACCACTTGAGCTTATTTCATTGGGCTCTTCTACTAGTTGGGCTTGTGTCGGGTTCTTATGTACTTCTTCCAATTTAGTCCATAACTCATAGGCATTTTTATAGTTCTCTACATCACTCAAAATATTAGTAGGCAAAATATTAACCAAAATATTGATTACCTTTTCATTGGTACTTGCCTGTTCTTGTTGCTCCTTGGTCCAATACCTAGGTCGGAGCTTCTTTCCATGCTTGTCCTTAGGGGTCTCAAATGGTTCCTCTAGCACCATTATGCACTCCCAATCCATGTCGAGCCACATCTTCATCCTAGCTCTCCAATAATCAAAATCCTCATGCTCGTATGGTGGTGGTGAGTTGATATCGTCACCCAACATATCTTCCATCGTTCTTCTTCTCTAGCGTGTGCTCCCTCGGCGGTTAGTCCGATCAAGAGCGGTCCTTGCTCTGATACCAATTGATAGATCACTTGTGGTTGCTAGGGGGGGTGAATAGCAAATTTCGAATACTTTCTTCCTACACGGTTAATGCACAGCCGAATATACAATAAAAATAAACTAACAATAGAGAGCAAAAACTAACCAATGCTAACATGGAAAATTTACTTGGTATCCACCCCAGACGGGTGACTAATCCAAGAATCCGTCAGTGGATCAATCCCCGGATAACCTCCGACTAGCTCTGTCGCTCCTTGTGGGTGGAGAAACCTCACCACAACACCTTTAGAGAACCTGAGCACAAAAGACTACTAACTCACTTTACCCAAGCGAGTTTCGTCAAGAGTCTCAGCCCAAACCGAGTTCTTTTTAAATAGAACTCGGGCTGGAAACCCTCACTAGCAGTCGACTGCTCTTAGGGCAGTCGACTGCCCCACTCATAATTCGACCATTGATAGCCCCAACGTTCGAATCCAGCTGTACACCAGTCGACTGCTCCCAAGGCAGTCGACTGGTCCAGGGGCCAGACCCTTTCTGTGAGTTTTATCAGTCGACTGCCCAACTCACCCACCTAGGGTTTCCCTTCCCGAGTACACTTCTCTCAGCACTCAAACCCTAGGACTTTCCTGAGTACAATCACACATCACTCGTACCCTCACGACTCGACTGACTCATCATCCGCAGCCTCGACTATTGCCTTCGCGCCCTCTTCATCTTTGGCTCACGTCCCTCGGATGCACGCAAGCCTCCAGCTTGTCTCCATGCCATCCTTCACGCATGTCTCGAAGTCCATGCCCATCAGCTCATCGTTCCTGCTCACTAAGGTCCCTCGGGTGCACACAAGCCTCCAGCTTGTCTCCATGCCACCCTTCACCGTACCGAGGCCGTCGAATCAAGTCCATATGTGTAAACCTGTACAACCTACACACTCAACATACACATATGAGAACACAAGGGAAGCCTAACTTAAACCCTTTGCCCAAACATCAAAACACTTGGTCACTCCAGACCACAGATTGCCTCAACACCTTCCTCTTCCCCTGTCCATCTTCGTGTCTCAGCACGCTTGAGGCTACTGAGTTGGCCTTCTTAATATCTCCGGGAGAGTCCCGTCGGTGGTCCGGGGCTGCTCCGGTGCGTCGCCCTAATGGTGTGACAGATCTTCACGTTTGGGGGTGCAAGATGGAGATTCTGGGGATCTCCTCCCGCACAGAAGCATCTCGCTGTGAGGTAGCTTGCTCAATTTGGTGATGTTCGAGCACCTCTTTGATGGTGTTGGCTACCAAGTGATCTAGTTCCTCGTTCGTCAGGACGATAGATGGTTCCGCCGGCTCTACCATCGATGCTCCTACTAGTGCTTTACAGGTTTCCCACAAATGGCGCCAAACTTGTTCCGAAAGGAATCGACGTCGACGGCCAGTCACCAGGCAGACGCTGACGCGAGAGGAAGAACTCCCACCCTGCGAGATTAACACGAGCGTTATGGGACACGTCGGAGGTTGTCCGGCGGAGCCCACTCCGACGCTCAAATTAGTGCCTCGATCTAGGAGATGAAGAGAAGCCAAGAAAGTATGTGTGAATTAGAGAGTGCCTAACCCCTTTACCGGAGGGGTTGGAGTACCTTTTATACCTGAGATGGTCGTCCCACGAGTCTCCATGATCTTAGCCATGTCCCCCTAATTGTCGGTTACGGGATCACCTTTGTAACGGTCCACGCAGTCATTAAGTTTGAACCGTTGTGATAATTATGAGTCATAATTATCCCGCAATAATTGGTGATGATTATCTGCAGATCCGAAGAAAAGGAGGACCGTTACTTGAGGCCGAATGCTTCTTGGGCTCCGCTCCCCCGAGGTGATCTCGGGGTCTTCTGGCCCGAGGGGCCCCGAGCATTTTGCCTTTCCGAGGTGGTCTCGGGGACCTGACCTTCCGAGGTGATCTTGGGAGTGCGCCTTCTGACTTAATCTCCAGGGTGTGTCTACCCGAGGTGATCTCGTGGGATCCCCTTCCCGAGAGGGTCTCAGGAGTTCCGAAAGAGAAGTCGTTCAGACTCGATGCATCTTACCATATAACTTTTTCAATCTACGTGTCAGTGACGGGGTGCTCAATTCCATCATGTATAAAACATAAAATTAAAGTATTAACGATGAAAATATATTAAAAAAATAATGCTAATGCTAACAGATGAGATTTTGAAATCTCCCTTTTTACAGGAAAACAAGTATTTGAAGTGTGATATTTTTATAGGAAAAGATGTATTTAAAATTTAAAAAAAACAATGGAAATTAAATTGTGATATTTATTTTTTTAAAAAGGAAAATCTATATATAAAAGATGGGTCAATATCAGTCTTTATAAATTGAGCGAATCTAGGATTCGTTTGATACGCCCGTAAAGATTGTGCCTCAATCCTTTTGTCGGATATCATTTAAGATTTTATCATTAGGATTTAATGATTTAATTATTGTTCTGGAAAGAGTCGATGACGATAATCAGTCATCGAGATTCTGCCTACACGGATGCTGACGAGAGGAAAAGGACTCCGCGCCCTGCGAGATCAATACGAGTATTAGGGGAACACGCCAGAGGTTGTCCGGCGGAGCACACTCCGACGCTCAAGTCAGTGTCTCGATGGAGAGAAGTAGTAAGCAGAAGAATGTATGAGTAGCAGAGAATGCATAACCCCCTTTATCAGAGGGATTGGACTACATTTTATACCTGTGGCGGCTGCCTTGACGTGTCCCCATGATCTATGTCACGTCCCCCCCTTCGTCGATTACTGGATAGCATTTGAAACGGTCCACGCCGTCATTACGTGTTTCGACCCGTTGCGACATTTAAGGGTCATGATGACTCCGTGTTAGTGGGGATGCTTATCCATAGATCCGAGAAAAGAGGAGGGGATCGTTACTTGAGGTCGAATGTTACTTGGGCTCGGCTTCCCCGAGGTGATCTCGTGGTCTTCTGGCTCGGGCAATCACGGGGGCTCCATTTCCCTGAGGTGATCTGGGGACCAGACTTCCCGGGATGATCCCGGGAGGGGTTTTCTTATCTGATCTGATCTTCTAGGGCGTGTCTCCCGAGGGGGGTCTTGGAGGCTCTTCTTCTCGAGAGTGTCCCGAGAGCTCTGAAAAAAGAGTCACTCAGACTAGTCAAGTTTTGCCACGCAACTTCTTCATTACACATGCCCGTCACGGGCTATTCAACCTTATCACAAGTCCCTCCCTTCAAGTCTGATCGAAGGAAGTGTGGCTGACTCTTCGGACTAGTGTGATGGTGAAGAAGCTATGTCCCCGTGGGTCTTTGCACCCGTTACTGCTCCTTTAGTAGTTATGAGGGGTCCTAGGATCGTAGAGGTTGCCCCAGGTCCCTAGGAAATCCTTTTTGGTTGTGTCCTTATCGAAAGACTTCTATGACATTCGAGGTACCGCAATAATATCTGTCCCTCTGTTATAAAGGCGCATGGCGCAATTTGATGGCGACAAGGTCCTTCCACGAATGCTTTATCATCACATGCTTCAACAGCCCTCTTCACGACCTCTTACTAACGTGTGCCGTTATAGCTAGCTCACGTCAGACGACTATCTCTGGCATGACCCCAATGTGGCAGTTTCTTGCTTTCCACGTGCTTCATCCCTATTGAGTTCATGCAGGTGGCTTCCTTGGTATAAGATGGGAAGGCGAGGACGTTCGGCCAATTTCTGACTTCGTGGCTAGGTGCACCTCGTCTCCCTCTTCTTCTCTAAGGACTTTTTTGAACGTAAATAGTTTGCCTCCTCCTTGTCTTTTCCCTTAGGAATCATGGAAGGTTACCAAGCGGAGTGATACGAGTCTGCCTCATCGAGAGTGAGACCGGAGGCTTTGCAGGCGGCCATTGAGGCCTATGGCATCCCGGCTGAGATGGCGGTGGTTATCCCCAGGGTAGACCAGACGCCAGTGGAGCCTCCCGCATGCTTTTTTAACTTCTTCTTGGGGCAGATAGAGTCAGGGTTCTGTTTCCTCATTCCCCATTTCTTCATGAATAAAGCCTCCTATTTCGATGTCCCCTTTCACCAAATGGCTCCCAATACCTTTGCTCAGATTGGGGGGGGGGGCGTATATTATATTCAAGCTCTTCGACCTCCCCCTGTCCCTTTGTCTCTTTCATTCTTTCTTCGTTCCGATCGGCTCCAGAGGGGTCTTTAGCTTTTCGGCGCGTCCGGGCCATAGGTTCTTAGGAGGGTTCCCTTCCTCGCACAAAGGGAGGAAAGAGAAATTTTTTTTCATCCAACTATCTGTTCTGCCCTTCAGTCCTCTTCGTTGGATAGAGGCTTTACTGACTCCTCCCTCCCTAGGGTAATTTCTTCAGAGTCCTACATATCAGTGCGCTAGGAACATACTCTCCGGCATGGAGTTCAGAGGCCCTGGACAGGTGCAAAGTGAGGAGCTCATGTACCGGGCGAGCCTTAGCCCCAAAGTGACCCGAATCAGCTCCAGCCTCGGTATGTTCATCTTTTTCCTCCATGCTTGTTAGTTCTAACTAATGTTTCCTTGTCTAGTTATTGCAGAGGAAGTTATGTTCTCCCGGGTGATAGGCTGACTTATCAAGTGGGAGGAGGCCAACCAGGAGGCGCTGACTCCTCCCCCGGTTGTTCTAGATGCTGCCCCTATGCCTGCCGAGTCCTCTGAGGGGACCGCTGAATCGTCCCACGGGCCTGCTTCGCCAGGGAGAGCAGAGGCTACTGTTGCACCCCCCTGTAGCGAACCAATGGCTTTCCGACCCGTCGGTTGACCCTCAGGCGGACCCTCCTTCGGGGGGTGACTCTCCCCCGATTGTTGTTCCCCCAGAGGGGGTCAACGAGGGGTCCTCCCCCTGCTGCCCTCTCAACAGTCCAATTTGCTGGTCGGCAGAAAAGGCAAATTCCAGAGGGTTCGGGCCCCAGATGGAAAAGGCTGCGCTCTGGTAGCCCCGGTCCTCTCCCCTCTGTCCTTGAGGAGGCTGTTTCTCCTTCTGAGGGTGAGGAATCCGGTCTCACATCTTCCCCCATTCCGCCGGCCCCAGTTCCGAAAGCGAGCATCCCGACCCCCGGCTCTCCCTTAATTGACCCTGCTGAGGCTCCGAAGGGTAAGGAGGTATTGCACACCCAATACCGAATGAAACTCGACCGCCTTCAAAAGAGGCTGGATGCAACATTGGAGGCTTCCATGCAGTCTTTTCCCCTAGTGTAGTTGAAGGAGGTCCCTGCCGACGGGCTCTTATCCGAGGGGACTTCCAGTTATGAGGAGAATGATTCCGGCCCCTCTACACTGCCCCCTGGGGCTCCTGCTATCCGGCTACTCCCCCCCCCCCCCCCCCCCCCCCCCCCCCCCCCCCCACACGCGTAGGGGCTTATTGCCTTATGAGGGCCGAGCCGATACCTCAAGGTCCCACAGAGGAGCAGCCGTACGAGTCTCTGTAGGACCTCTAACCACTCTCCGTGAGACCCTCCTGAAGGTGAAGGTTACTGTTACATAGGGTGTTTTCTTTGTACGTTCTATAATCTCTGGGTGTGATAACAGGTGACTGAAGACTATCTGACAGCCGACCGTGGCTTGTACGCCTGGCCCCAGATTGAAACCCTGATCTGCCAAGCCCTGAGAGCAGAGACCGCAGCTGACCACGAGCACCGGGTGGGTCTTATGCAAGTGAGGGAGCCGAGCTCTACGTGCGAAGGTGGAGCATCTGCTAAATACCCTGATGGCCAAGGAGTCTGCCCTACATGGTTCGCGGCACCGGGGAAAGGTTGACCTCCGAGCGGGTCGTGGCCCTTACCAAGGACCTGCTCTAGGTGATGTAGGAGCAGGATTAGCTTAAGATGAGAGAGAAAAAGCTGTCGGGCGACCTCTGACTTATGGCGGCCTCGACCGAGAGGTTGAACACACACATTCAAAATCAAGCACAGCAGCTCAGCCAGAAGGAGTCCGACCTTATGATGGCGACTGATCGCCTGGCTGTCTTCGAGGATGACCTGGCCTAGGCTCGATCGGAGGCATGGGCCACGTCAGACAGACTCAGGGAGGCCCTGGCAGAGGAAGATAGAATGCCCGCTGAAATAGAGTGGCTGAAGCACACCAAGGAGGCTGCCGAGGCCGAGCTGCGCGATCTTCGAATGATTGATACTTCGAGCAATAGAGAGGCCGAGGCGGACTTCAAGGCCAAGTTCCTGGAATCGGATGAATTTGGCACTATCATTGCTTACCAGGTAATGAAAAGCGCTTGAAGCAAGGCTTCCACGGGGCCATTGACCAGTTGAAGAAGTCTCAATGTTTGCCTCAGATGCGGACCCAAGTTTCTGAGTGCCGACCGAGTTTGGAAGGAACTCCCGGGAGTTATAGGATAATGTGGTCCCCCGGAGGCTTGGCCTTGCTGTGCCCATTTTGATTAAAATGACAACATTTCTTTACCTTACTATCTCGTGCATGCTTTGGCGTCCATTTGTCTTGGCGTGAAGGACTCAGAGAGTGACGAGATCGGGGTGTTTTGGGTTTAATCCTGGGTATGGATTTCCTAAGATAACTCAACACGCACAAGTACCGGGCCTACATTTATTCCCCTGTGGGGCCCCCGTCGACTCTTCTCTTTTGGAGAGTGTTGGTGGCCTCCGAACCGTCGCCTCCGCATACCCCGCAATCTCTTGAATTGACTCATAATGAGTCGCGGGTTCCCAGGTGCGGCTGAGTCATACTAATCGACGCGACGCTTCAGGGTTGGCGTCCATTGCGATTCCCGCGCCATGCCTGCATTAAATGCGAAGGAGGTGGTGGTCACTATAAAGAGGGGCAGAAGGGTGAACCTTCCCCATTCATTTTACTTTCTTTCTCCCTGTAGACTCCTTGCGGCGAGATGCCAGTGCCTTTTCCTCCGCCCCTGTTTATGGCGGGAGCTGTCGACACCGCCAGGGAGGGTAGCGAAGACGTAGTAATGTTTCTTGCCGAAGGGCCTAGCGGAGGCGGAACCCCATGTTTCACACTATTTGCTAACGAGCATAGCGGAGATGATGTCCGGGGTCTCGCTAAAGATGCTGGCGGAGGTGGGCCTCCGGGGTTGACCGAGGAGTCCAGAAGAGACATCATGTGCTCCGTCGGGGAGCATAGTGGAGATGACATCTCCTGATGGTTCATCTCCTGCACTTCCCCGGGCGGTTCATCCCCCGTCCACCTCAAACGTCATCCCCTTCCGACTGCTCGTTTCCCCGAGTTTTGGGCATCGAATGGTGTTTGCCAGGGATGGTGCAGAATTGCCCCATAGAGAGGAGGGGTTGCAGCCACTGCTTCCTCTCCTCTTCCTTTTAAATGTGGTAGTTATTCTTGTTGTTGGAGGCCTCTTTGCGGGAAGGGGTAGCCGGGGTCTTCAGACGGAATTGTTACACCCATATGTTACCTCAAGCGTCCTCATCTGTTACTGGTTACGCGGATGAAGGACCGAGGTGCATCCACTACGACCGAGGATTCGAGGATTTCGACCATAACGCGCGTGGATCCCCGCTCACCAGCTATTGGAAGACGGTTTCGTACCAAGCGACTCTGTGGGAATGATGTAGTGGCGAAGAAAAGCCCGAGTAGAGGAGTGATTCCCTTTACCTGATCTTCTGATTGTATCTTTGTATTTCTTTGAGATGTTGGCATCAATGTATTTCCCATATAAATGAAGGAAAATATTTGTTACCTTTGGTGTGTGCATGCCTGTATGAATGTTCTGATGTCTCGCTTATTCCCCTTTTGTCGGGTAGGTCATGTTAACCTTTACCTTCGCAGTGCAACTTGTCCCGGGCCAGAGTCTCAACTACTTGGTCGGATGTCTGCACAATCCAGCCTAAGTACCCTGGGCATTCGCAGCACTGCGAGGTATTAGGGATTTTGATTCTTGGTTGGGAGTCTGTATCCCCCAGACCAAGCCTAAGTACCTCGGGCATTCGCAACACCATGAGGCATTAGGGTTTTAATTCTTAGTTGGGAGTCGGTAACACCCAGATCAAGCCTAAGTATCTCGGTTATCCGCAGCACTACGAGGTATTAGGGTTTTGGTTACTTGGTCGAGCGTCTGTAGCACCTGAACCAAGCCTAAGTACCTCGGGCATCCACAGCACCACGAGGCATTAGGGTTTTTATTCTTGGTTGGGTGTTCATAGCGCCCAGACCAAGCCTAAGTACCTCGGGCATCCGCAGCACCACGAGGTATTAGGGTTTTGGTTACTTGGTCGGGCATCCATAGCACCCAGACCAAGCCTAAGTACCTCGGGCATTTGCAACACCGCGAGGCATTAGGGTTTTTATCCTTGGTTAGGAGTCCGTAGCACCCAAACCAAGCCAAAATACCTCGGGCATCCGCAGCACCGTGAGGTATTAGAGTTTTGGTTACTTGGTCAGACATCCATAGCACCTAAACCAAGCCTAAGTACCTCGGGTATCTGCAACACTGTGAGGCATTAGGGATTTTATCCTTTGTTGGGAGTCCGTAGCACCCAGACCAAGCCTAAGTACCCCGGGCATCCGCAGCACCGCGAGGTATTAAAGTTTTTGATTCTTGGTTGGGAGTCCCTAGCAGCCAGATCAAACCTATGTACCTCGGGCCACCGCAGCATCGCGAGACATTAGGGTTTTTATCCTTGGTTGGGAGTCCGTAGCAACCCAGACCAAGCCTAAGTACCCCGGGCATTCGTAGCACCGCGAGGTATTAAGGTTTTTGATTCTTGGTTGGGAGTCCGCAGCACCCAGACCAAACCTAAGTACCTCAGGCATCCGCAACACCGCGAGGCATTAGGGTTTTTATCCTTGGTTGGAAGTCCGTAGCAACCCAAACCAAGCCTAAGTACCCCGGGAATCCGCAGCACCGCGAGGTATTAGGTTTTTGGTTACTTGGTCGGGCATCTATAACACCCAGGCCAAGCCTGTACAATCGCGTAGCGTTGCTAGAGAGGGGGTGAATAGCGTTTTTCGAATACTTTGTTCTCTACAAAATTGTTATCGCAGCGGAAATACAAATAAAATAAAACTAACAATAACAGACAATGCTAACAAACCGATTTACTTGGTATCCACCCCGGACGGGTGACTAATCCAAGAATTCGTCGGTGGATCACACCCCGGATAACCTCCGGCTAGCCCTCGTCTCTCCTTGTGGGTGGAGAAACCTCGCCACAATCACTTTGACAATATCTGGGCACAAAATACTACTAACTTACTTTACCCAAGCGAGTTTTGTCAAGGAATGAAAGTATGAAATGAGCCCCTTTAAATAGGGCTCGAATCTAAAACATCCGCTGCCAGTCGACTGCCCCAACACTCAGATTCGACCGTTGCCATACAACGTTCAAATTTGACAGCTGCCCAGTCAACACCAGTCGACTGCCCATGGGCTAGTCGACTGGTACACACCTAAGCCTAGGGTTTCACTCCCCGAGTACATGTCACTCCGCACTCGAACCCTCCCGGCTTAGCCCCTGAGTACAAGCACTCATACTCAGACCCTCACAACCCAGTTGACTCTTCACCAGCAGCCTCGACTGTTGCCTTCACGCCCTCTTCATCTTCGGCCCTTGTCCCTCGGATGCGCACGCAAGCCTCCAGCATGCCTCCATGGCACCCTTCACGTACACCTCGAAGTCCGCGTCCCTCGGCTCATCGTCCCTACTATCCACGGTCCCTCGGATGCGCATGCAAGCCTCCAGCTAGCCTCCATGCCATCCTTCACCTGAAGATATCAACCAAGTCCATGTGTACCTGTACATCTGCACACTCATATGCATATATTTGTCCAACACAAATCCTAACTTAACCATATTGCCCACACACATCAAAACCCCAAGATCCTCCAGATCATTGATAAATACCATTTTGTTGATTATTTTAGTTGTTAAAATCCATTTTTGACCCATGTTTTGCTTGCTTAATTGTGATTTTACCCTAGGTTTTAGAACTTACCTTTATTTTGGACTTAATTGCAAATTTACACATATTTGGATTATTTGGCCACTAAATTTTTGATCTATTTTTGTAGGCATGAAAGGTTCATGAACCTAGGGCATACTGGGTCAAACTTGAGTCGGAAGTGGACCCGGATCGAGTTATCAAGCTTTGGAATAATCTGGGCCGTCCGATTCTAAAGTGGCTAGATCTGAGCCATCCGGGACCATCTGAAGCAATCTGAGCTAGGGTTAGGGTTGATCAAGTACTTTGATCATGATCTGAAGGTTTCATTCCAATCAGAGCTCAATCAACCGTTGGATCAAGCTCGGAGGGCTCTATATCGTCCATTCAAAGATTAGGTTGATCTGGACCATCCGTTGTACATCTGGAGGATCCGAGCTACCACGAGGCAGATCCTGACCATTGATCAACATCTGGAAAGTTTGGGTCAGATCTGATGAAGATCAGCCGTTGGATTTCCTCAAATCAATCTGAACCGTCCAATGCTAAGTATTTAATCAAAAACCTGCGCAGCTCTTCCCTTCGTCGCGTCTCCGCCGCACAGTCTAGCTTCTTCGCTTGTTCTTTGTTTCTTTAGCTATTTTTCATCAATCCAAGGGGCGCGACCCCTCAATTTCTTTGTTTAGATCAATTGCTAGGCTATTGGGAAGGTTCTCGGTGAATTTACAGCTCCGAATTGGCCAAAACAGAGCCGAGTGAGGGTTTCTTCGGTTCTGCCATCAATTGCTTCAATCTTGGTTTTGTTCAATCCATCATCCATCCGAGCAGTTCAGAGGGGTTCCCTGGAGTGCTTGGTTCATCCCCACACCATCCGTGCAATTGGACAAGGCTTGATTGAGGTAATCGCTTGGGAATTCAGTTTGGTTCAGAGTGTGAGCTGGATTTGAATCGCAGAGCTGTTTTTCAATGGTTTGCTGAGCTTACGGGTTCGAGGCTCACCCTTGCGTGACGAACAAGGAGTTCTTGAGGATAGTTTTCTTGTTTAATTTTCTGTTTTTAGTTGTAACTTTCGTTTCTGCATGCGTGCCATTTCATTTCTAAACATTTTATTCCAGCTGCTGTAATTTTCTTGTATGGATCGTTTCTTTCTCAATTCGAGCTTCATCCTTGAGTGACAGCAAGGGGTTTTGAGCTGAGATGAGAGATTGAGATTTAGAATTTGTTAACTTTCATTGTATTAGCTGCAATTCCAATTTCTGCAACTGCTCTGTTTTTGTTTTTCGCATCAGCCACCTAGTTTCAGTTTCTGAATTTGTTTTCTGCCTTTAATTAGTGTTTAAACTCTGCAAGTAGTTAGTTAGTTTGCTTTTTAGTGAACAATTGTCTTTAATCTTAGTTGTTTTGCAATTACTTCCATTTCCGCATTTCAGCTCAATATTTGTTGCGCATAAATTCTGTTCCAGCGTGCCAACTTGGTTTCTAATTTTCCAGCTTATCTCGAATTAAATTCGAGTTCAGTTTCAATTCCTGAGATTTGAGATAACAATTAGTCTGCTAATGAATGTGATTTAAGTGTGTTTCGCATTTAAATTTAATTCTATACTTTTGCTCAGTTGCTAGTGCAGCAGTTTCTGAAATTTCTTGACAGCCTCCTTCAGTTTCAGATTCAATTATGCAAGTATGCTTTTAGTTGTATTTTCTGAAATCTGTCTCGAATAAACCTTAGATCCTCTGCATCTTGTCCGAACATCAGTTCTGTGCACTAGTTTCAGTTTGTGGTTTGTTCTGCATTGGTTTGTAGCTGAATTTCTGCACTCGAGTCCTAATGTTCTGCATTTTCTTTTCTGCATCAGCTGTGTTGAGTGATCAGTTTCCAACTCCTGAATATTCTTCCTTCATCCTTGCTTATCACACCACTGGTAGTTGAGTTTGTCAAGCTAAATTGTCTAGTTTAATTTTTGAATCCATTCCATTTCTGCACGTTAGTCTCAATTTCTGCAGTGTTCAGTTATCCATTCTGAATTTCTGAATGCCGAATGCATTCAGAAACATCACAGCCATCTCCTTCTGAAATTCCTGCACTTGATCTCAGCTTCCATTTACATTCGGCTGATTCCAAACTCCTTCATTCATTTCTGCCGTTGGTCATTTCTGAACATTACAACTAGCTTCAATTCCACTTGGTTTACATCAGTCTATAGTGTTTCATTTAAGATTAATTGCAGTACATCAGTTTTCTCTCTTTTGCGTGCCAAGTGCTGAAAATTTTGCAACTTTGTATCAAGAGGCAGTTTAGGCATTAATTGGTATCCAATTATATGCTGATTTTGGTGTGCTATGGTGCTTGAACTCAGCTAGTGTAACATTCGGCCATTACTAAATTTTTCTGCATTTATTTGCTTTCGGAAATTGTAGCTAGTTGTGTTGAGTTTGTTTAAATGTTTGGATACTAAATTTTGTAGCTAGCAAGTGTTCCAAGTTGTTTGTTTCTGAAAATTGTATCACTGCCTTTATTCATTTGCTTAGCCTTTGTTTTGCATTTGGAATCAGATTGGTTTTTCAAAATTGTTTAAGTGCCTTGATTGAATTTGATTTGAAACCCGAAAACATAAACGACAAATAAACACGAGTTCGAATCAAACAACTCTTAACTAGTCCCTAGGAAAAATACGACCTGTGGCCCTTTTACTACGTTTTCATTCTTTGATTGCAAAAAGGGTTTCCAGCATTTATACATATTCTAAATTCTGATGGACCCACACATTTCGTGACAGTCTATTTTGGGTCCATCAATCATCTCAGGGCCGATTGCCTCAACAATCTCTCCCTTTTTGATGTGTGGCAATATGTTAAGTTAGGTAAACATATAGCAATAACAATAGCAAAAGCAATTGAAAATTAAAGCATAACACACAAGAGGCAACCTCTCCCTTAACCTATGCTTTCTCTCGATTTTCAATTCTTATTGCTAATCCCAAGTTAAGTTATTCCCAACTTAACTCCAAAGTTTCACAATTCGATTAAAGCTAAGTTTCAACCCAAACCTAACTTAACACCCAAGTTCTCCCCCTTTGACACCATCAAAAAGATTGCCCCAAGCAACCCACCCCTGGTGCCAAATAGAACCCAACTAGATTTCTGAAAAACCCCTCTGAAACCACAAAACCACAATCTGTCCAAACTACCAGTCGACTACCCCCAAGGCAGTCGACTGATACGGCAGTTTCTGAATTTCCAGCTGAAATTCAGAAACGCGTATAAAATTCCAGAAAATCAGAAAAAATGTGAAATTTTGCAAGCACGTTTGTTTGAGTGTTCCCTACCCTAGAAAAATATATTTTCATGAAAAACATCAACCGTGCTTGACTTTTGATACAAACCCAAAATCTCTCAAATATTGTCATTTTTGTATCAACTTTCAAACCTATATATGATATCTTATGTTTGCCAATTCCATTGACCTTAGGTTTTCATATAAAATGGTTCTCAAACCTCCCCTTCTTTACCTTTTATCTCTAGATGATCATGAAAAATCCTTTCCCATGCCCTTATCTATAGAAATCCTTGTTCATTCGATACAATCAATAAATTTAGACAAAATAATTTATATGAACTTTCAAGAGACATCATGAAAACATAGATAAAGATCTTAATCAAAACATATAGCATATCATTAGCACAAGTTATTTTCAAACAAAACTTAAATCATGTATTATAACATAAAACCAATAATGCAAGTCAAAATTAAGTCATGACATACAATCACATAATATAACATGAACATAAGTGTATCATACATAAACCAATAATGCAAGTCAAAATTAAGTCATGACATACAATCACATAATATAGCATAAACATAAGTGTATCATACATAAACCATAAAAATAGTCATGAAATAAAACATGATAAAGTAGCAGGGGCTAAAGCCCTGAAATCATCCAAATAATACAACACCAGAACAAGAAGTGTTTGAGAGATATAATAATACATCAACGAACAACACTCTCAATACTAAACTGCTCCAAATGCCGTGCCATCCCGTCAGATCATGTCGTCGTCACCGCCTGGAGGAGGGGGAGGAGGAGGGGCCTGATAAGCGAGATGCAGCTGTCGTAGCATCTCGTACATGTCATCCTGTCGGCTCTGGAATCCCTGACAGAATACCGTGAGGCCATGAACCTCCCCCTGGATCATCATCTGCATCTGCTCGTGCATACCATGAGGCCAGAATACCGTGAGGCCATGAACATCCTCCTGAAGCCCGTGCACATCTGATCGGAGCTGAGTAATCTCCGCACGTGTAACCATCTCAGCAGGCTCATCATCTGAGCTGGACGACTTTGGACGCTCCCTCCAGACAAATGCCCCCTGTCAACTCTCTATGCCTGCCAAGGATAGCTGACGTGTACCAATCTGGTCATAATCCTTGGACAGGTGCTGAACCTGACCGCTAGACACTCGGACGCCCCGAAACTGAAAGAACTCGGTAAAGATGTGGCAAAAAGGCATATATATTTTCCCATTAACACTCTAGGAAAAATGGACAATGGCTATGAACACTTGCAAGGAAACATCAACATCTATCTTCCTTTCTAACGCGTACATCATCACCAAGTGGGGTAGTCGAATCCTTACCCGCCCCTTGGTGACAATGGGTAGTATGCATTTTATGACAATTTTGTATAAGACATGACTGAATGGACTCATGGGTTTGGCATCAAAAGTGCGCTTTGACTCATGCCTATGTCTCCTAAAATAATGCATATGAATCTGGTCAATGGAGACATCATGGAGAGAGAGTGGCTCAACAACGGTAGGAAAATAAACAGATGCATTATCTGATGCCCTACACTCTAAAAATCCAGCTAGAACCATGGGTGAGAAAGGAATGATGACTCCGGCCACCATGGACTCATAAAGGTTATGATCAGAGTCAATGCAGGTCAGGTTGGCATAAAACCCCTTACATAAGTCAGTGTTGATGTCATGCTGACAATAAACCAATTTGTCTAACCTAAAATGCGTGATCATTTCGATGATTTGAAGAGACTTTTCTTGGAAGTAGGCTTTATTAAGATATCGATAGTTCATTGTAGTGAACTCATTATCATCAAACCTCTTCCTACATTCTACCGACCAAAACCTAGAATCTCCTGACCTGCGTGAGGATCCCTCACCTCGTGGTCGCTTAGAGGCCAAACTACAATGTGATAAACCCATGCATGCATACCAAACCACCCCCCACAATGGAAAATGACATAGAAAACATGCAAAAATCGTTACATTAGTTCCAAATCACAGTTTAAATAGAAAATATTAACCTATTCAAGTTCTTACCTTTTTCCTATGCGTTTCATGATGGTAGTGAGGAGATCTAGACTTAAGAGAAGGAGCTTTCACCAACCCTAAGAGTAGATCCGGGGTAGAAGAGGGCTTAGGAGGAGATTTTAGGGCTTGGGAGGAGCTTAGGATGCAAGAGGAGTCGAGAGGAGAAAGAAATCGCCGGGGGTGTGTGTTGGTGCAGGCAGCACCTAAGTCAAACCTGGGTTTTGATAATGGCAAAGGGTTCAAGAGTTTAGATGTTATTGTGTTCTAATTTGTTTACTAAGTGTGCAAGAAGAAGTCCTAGGTACACTAGACAAGAAGTCCTGGCAAATGGCTGGGCAAAGAAGTCCAGGTCAAGGACTGGGCAAGAAAACCTGACCAGAAGTCGGGCAAAGAAGTCCTGGTAGAGGACTGGGCACGAAGTCTGGCAAGGGGCTGGGCACCGAAGACCTGACCGGAAGTTGAGCACGAAGACCTAGTCAGGTGGATCGGGCAAAAGTCCAATCGAAGGAGCCGGTTAGCAAAAGGTAAACTCTCCTGAGAGGAGTAGGTGAGGACGCGTTCCCTGTCGAGGGAACAGTAGGCGTCGGTTCGACCTAGGGTTCCATTTGGGAGACCCAAAGTCAGAACCAAGACAGCTACGGTTGTAATTATTGCTTATTATGTTTTTGGGACTAACCTTAGTTGCAGGGTCGAAGGACTGATCGTCTGCAAGTGAAGGTGCTTCGTTGGGCCTAGGCGCCCGAATGGATACGGGCGCCTAAGAGTGAAGGCAAAACCCAAAACATAGCTGCAAAGCCATTGAACCAAGGCGGATCAGGTGCCCGTGAGGTCACGGGCGCCTCCATTAGTTCAGGCGCCCAAGTGGGGAGGATAAGTGCTGACCAAGCCCGTGGATAAGGATTCGTAGATCGGAGGGCACGTGTCAGGCACCCCCCAACCTATCAGGTGCCCGACTGAGCACTATAAAAGGGGCTCGACCCCAAGGCTTCAACAACACAATTTCTCAATGCTCCAAAGCTTTTCGTTCAAGCGGTATGCCCCGGCAAACTCCGTCTTCGAGATCTTAGCGTCGACGACGACCCTCTGCACCGAAATACGATCTACATCGGGCGTCGGTAACGAAAAGTGTAGCATTTCAATTTTATGATATACTGTTGTACTTAAAATTGTAAACCCTTTTTGCGCGATTATAGTATTGCCCAAAGTAAACGGTCAAGGACCGTGGGCCTTGGAGTAGGAGCCGACCGCGACTCTGAACCAAGTAAAAAATCTACTTGTGTTCCTGTGTGCATTTAATTGTTTCCGTTGTGTATTCGCTCTTTATACTATCCGAAAAGTTTTAACGATATTCACCCCCCTCTATCGTTTCTCTCGATCCAACAAATAGTATCAGAGCGGGTGGCTCAAATTTGGTGCAACCACCAATTTGAGAGTTTTTTTTTGAATTTTACAAAATGTTTAATTTCTTTTTCTTTCGAATTTTTCTCGTTAATCGAGGTTGGTGCAACACCACTCGATCGTTGTTTTAATTATCTTATTCCCGCACTACTAATCCAAGACCAAGTTGTAGGACCGGTGCCGTCGATAGAGGGGGGTGAATATCGACCGTGAAATCTTCGGAGAAAACTTTTCGGATCTTCGTTCTAGACTCAGAGTTAGTGCAGCGGAAAATATAACGAACGAAGAAAAACATACAACACAGCAGACACGCGGGATTTATTTACTTGGTTCCCGACCCCCCTGGGTCGGTACGTCCAAGGCCTATGTACTCGGCGTGAGTCCACTATTGGTTTCCTTTCCGGAATTTCCGAAGGCGGAGAAAACCCGTCTTACAGTTGATAATTACAATGAAAAAGATATTAACTTAAGTGCGGAATAATAAAAAGCAAACCAAACAATTTAGGTCGAAGCCTCGGCCGAACTGGACCTCCGAAGTGTCGCGCACTTCCTCCTGGAGCCTCCCGGACGCAGAACCTCATCTTTAGCACTTTATCATCAGTCCGAATGATCAGAATCGCTCTTGGAAGTTGTGTTTGAAGCTGAGGGGTCGAAGCCCCTTATATAGGCTTCATTCGGGCGCCTGTGACGTTGGGGGCGCCCCTATAGACTTGGTCAAACTTTATCCCCACGCCGAACTCACCGCGGCTGATAAAACCTCTGACCAGGGCACCCTGGACCCCCTGGACGCCTGAGTGGAGGCTTATCTGTGTTTCGAAGTTGATACAGCAAATACAACTTTCAGCTTGGGCGCCCGTATCATCCCGGGCCCCTGAATGGAAGCCTATTCTTTCTTCTTCATGAAACTTGTTTTTTCTTCTTTGTGCTAGGCGCCTGATTCCTGTTGGGTGCCTGGCTTCAAGGCTTCCAACCGCCTTTTGTGTGATTTCCCTGTTTTGTCTTCCATTCTTGGTACCTGCAAGATACACAAATACAAAGCAAATATACACACAATATTAGCCTTAAGGACTTGGTTCTGACTTCGGATTTCCACGAAACCCTAGGTCTAACCGACGCAAGTTCCCACCCCCAAGAATGCGCCTTTCACCTACTCCATGATGAACCTTATGAGCTCATCAAGGGGGCATCATCATCTCGACTAACCAGGACACGGATTCCGTCTATAATCAATGGTATACCATGTAAATAATATTATTTCCCAACTTACCGGGCCTATCGATTTAGCAGAATAAATCTCGCCCACTGGTAAATCAAAGAAATAACTACTAAGTACATATGCCCATTATTATATCGGGATTTAGAGCATGTACTTCCATAATAAACTAAGGTTTGATCTAATTATAAAGTCAGTATAAATTGGATGACCTCTATGTTAGTCCTGCTCAATACACACAAAGTGCACTAGTGTAATTCTATGGTCAAGATAAACCACACCAAATTACACTACAACCATCCCGATGGTTTGTCCAACTTCATATCGAGTGTGAGCCTCTACTTATACTCTGCAAGGAACTGCTAACATGATCTTCTGTGTGTCACCACATACCATGTTATCTATAATGCGAAGTATTAGACAATTATGCATATGTATCAGTGATTTTGTGATTCTTTTTCAAAATGTAGATGTCTATACAAAAAACAAGGCTTTTAGTATATATCCAAACACTAGGTAAGATGTGAATCTTGTCCTTGGGAATCCAGTATTTGTTTGGTCTCGCTTGATTGGTCAAGCATAACTTTGGGACCCATGATTGGACTCGGGTTCTACTTGGGTTCAAAGTAGAGTAGTATGATCTGTACCGTGAGTTGGTTCGATAACCAAGTCCGGATCAATTTAGAACAGATTTTTATTTTCCAAGAATCATGTTAAGACTCTTGGAACCCAAGGTAAATTGTTATAATGCAACTCTAAGTTCCTTTACCTGAAATTTCAAGGAGGAATTCTCTTCCTCAAGTTTTTGGACTTGAGTAAAGGTTCCTTCCTGAACTAGTTCAATTAAGGAGCTAGAGTTGACTCCCTCTTTCAGGATTTTTACTTCTTGTTGGAGGGATTCGGCCTGAACGTTGGCTTTGGACATCTTACGAGATAGATATATGATTAGGTCGTAAAGCTGAGATTCGGGATAACCTCTTACCGTTATTTACCCGTCTTCCGAAATTGAGAGTCTTCCGGTTCCGACGCTTTCTTCCAGTTCCGATTCTGATTCGATGTCGAGATTTTCCGATGCTGTCAGTGGGAGGAGGTTGGCGTGTGGTACTTCCTCTTCGTCATCTGAAGATGGCTCACCCCACGTAGCTTTGAGGGTCTTCTTCCTCCGGTTCTTCTTTTTCTCCTTCATGTTGGGACACTCCGATTTGTAGTGACCATTCTTGTTGCACCCATAACAGGTTTACTTCATTTTTTGCTTGTTGGTTGGTAGTAGGTTCAGTTGGATCATCCTTTTGTTGGTTTGCCTTCTTCTTCTTTCTTTGGCCCTTGATCATCTTATAGTAGCTCCGGGCCATCCGGACTAGCTCTAGATGATCGATTCCATCGTTGTCAAACTCTGAGTCGGAATCTGACTCGGGTATCGGTTGCATCTTCTTCTTCTTTTGCTTTGCAAGGACTTTTACTGCAAAAAGAGCTAAACCCTTCTCGACCTGTGAAGCATTAGTCTGTTCATGGAGTTCAAACTCAGAAAAAAGTTCATCGAGTTTAATATCAGATAAGTTCCTTGAAACCTTGTAAGCATCTACCATAGATGCCGATAATGAATTTCTAGAGAATGAGTTTAGAGTATACCTGATGAGGTCACGGTTTTCTACCTTGTGACCTATCGTATATAGTCTGTTCATTAGTTCTTGGATCCTCGAGTGAAGCTGTGCAGCTGTTTCATCGTCTTGCATCTTGATTGTGTACAACTTATTGAGAAGGAGATCATGCTTATTGATCTTGGTGTTTGACGTCCCTTCGTGTAGCTTGATCAATTTGTTCCACAGTTATTTGGCGCTGCTAAACGGGACGACTCATTTGAGTTCCTCCTTCGTCAAACCACACTGGAGGGTATAAGTGGCTTTGATGTCCGTTTCTATTTTCTTTTTGAGTTAAGCGTCCCACTTAGAGTACCCTTGAACTTCTTCTTGCAAGTTCTTTGGGATCTCCTATCCAGATTGGATGATGATCCACATTTCCACCTGAGTTTTCAGGTGGACCTCCATTCTGCTCATCCAGTAGGAGAAGTCCTCTCCGGAGAACAGAGGAGTGTTAGATCGTTGTCGTATGCTAGAGGGGTGAATAGCACTTTTCGAATCTTCTACCTACGTTGTTAGTGCGCAAGAGGAATATACTAAGTAAAAATAAAACTAACAATAAAGAACACTCACGATTTACGTGGTTCGGAGATAAACTCCTACTCCACGGCTGCCCATAAGGTGGGTGATCCCTAATCCGTCGGTGGATGATTCCCCAGAGTACCTCCGGCTAGATCGCATAGCTCCTTGTGGGTGGAGAAACCTCTCCACAACTCTAGGACACTATTTGACCACAACAGACTACTAACAAGTTTTGACCAAGCAAACTTCGCCAAGAGAAGAAAGCATGAAACGAGCTCCTTTAAATAGAGCTCGAGTCTGAAATAGTCGCTACCAGTCGACTGCTCCAGGAGCAATCGACTGGTCCCACTCAGATTCGACTATTACAATACAACGTTCGAATCCAGCAGCTATTCCAGTCGATACCAGTCGACTGCTCCCAGAGTAGTCGACTGGTCATATCCTAAGCCTAGTGTTAAACTCCCCGAGTACATTTCTCTTCGGATTCGAATCCTCCCGTCTTAGCCCCTAAGTACAAACACTCATACTCAGACCCTCACAACCCGGTTGACTCTTCAAACCGCAGTCTCGATCTATTGCCTTCGCGCCCTCTTCGACTTTGGCCCTCGTCTCTTGGATACGCACACAAGTCTCCAGCTTGCCTCCATGCTACCCTTCACGTACGCCTCGAAGTCCGCGTCCATCGGCTCATCGTCTCTTCTATACTCATGGTCCCTCGGGTGTGCACACAAGCTCACGGCTTGCCTCCATGCCACCCTTCACCTGAAGACATCAACCAAGTCCATGTGTACCTGTACACCTGCATACTCATGTACACATATTAGTCTAATAACAAATCCTAATTTAACCATATTGACACACACACATCAAAACCCCATGATCCTCCAGATCATCTTAGGGTCGATTACCCCAACAATCTCCCCCATTTTGATGTGTGACAATATGTTAAGTTAGGTAAACACAACAACAATAGCAATAACAATAGCAACAGCAATTAAAAAACAAAGCATAACAAACAAGAGGCAACCTCCCCTTTAACCTATGCTTTTTCCCAAATTTCAATTCTTATTGCCAATACCACGTTAAGTTATTCCCAACTTAACACTTAACACAAGTTAAGTTCTCCCAACTTAGCACCCAAGTTTCATAAACCAACCAATGTTAAGTTTTAAACCAAACCTAACTTAACACCCAAGTTCTCCCCGTTTAACACCATCAAAAAGATTGCTCCAAACAATCCTACCACTGGTGCCAAATAGAACTCACCAAATTTCTGAAAAACACCTCAGAAATCACAAATTCACCTTCTGCCCGAAACATCAGTCGACTACCCCCCAGGGCAGTCGACTGATACGTCCATTTCTGAATTTTCAATCGAAATTCAGAAATGCGTAAAAAATTCTACAAAATTCCGAAAAATGTAAAATGTTGCAAGCACGTTTGTTAGGATATACTCTATCCTAGAAAAATATGTTTTCATGAAAAACAACAACCATGCTTGACTTTTGATACAAACCTAAAATTCCTCAAGAATGGTCATGTTTGTATCAACTTTCAAATCCATATATGTTTCCTTACGTTTGCCAATTTCATTCACCTTAATTTTCACATAGAATGGTACGCAATTCTCCCCCTTTTTCATAAGTATTCTCAATATGATACAAACCTCCCCCTATTTATCTTTTGACCTTAGATACATATACATGATCAACCTTCCCTATGCCCTCATTTATAAAAATCTTGTCATTAAATATCAACCAATGAACTTAAGCAATATAATCCATATAAAACCATGACATAAAAGTTCATAACATACTATGAAAGCATAAACAAAGATTTTAACTCACAAACCATATAAGCCATATCTATTCATGACATAAAATTTCATAAGGCAATATAAATTCATAACATAAAATTTCATAATTGAACATAAAGCAAGTGTATCATACATGAAATAAAACATGAAAAAGTCACAGGGGCTAAAGCCCGATGTATCAAAATAGTACAATCCCAGAATTAAAAGTGTTTGAGAGATAAAAATACATCATCAAATAAAATACTCTCAACACTCAAGTCATCAAATCAAGCCAAGTCTACATAATGTCATCGTCATCTGGAGGAGGAGGAGGAGGGGCCTAATATGTGAGATGTAGCTGTCGTATCATATCCAGCATCTCGTCCTGCTAGCGCTGAAACCCTGGCAAAACTCCATGAGGCCATGAACGCCCCCTGGATAGCCGTCTACGTCTGCTGGAATCCATGGAACTCCTCCCGGATACCGTGAACCTCCTCCTGGAGGTCGTGAACATCGGATCGGAGCTGAGTGAACTCCTCGCGTGTAATCCTATCAGTAGGCTCCTCCTCAGAGCTGGAGGACTGATAAGTGTCATTTTGTTGATTATTTAAGGTTCTAGAATCTATTTTTCACTCATGTTTTACTTGCTTAATGGTGGATTTACCCTAGATTCTAGGATTTGTATCCTTTTTGGACCTAATTGCAAATTTAGATATATTTGAGTTGTTTTGTCACTAAATTTTTGATCTACTTTTGTAGGCTTGAAAGGATCATGGACCTAGGTCATGTTGGGTCAAATCTGAGTCAAAAGTGGACTGGATCAAGTGATCAAGCGTCGACTGATATGGGACGTCCGATGCGGAAACGGTTAGATCTTGGCTATTTGAGAACTTCTGATCAATCCGAGCTGGGATTAAGGTTAATCGAGCGATCAAATCCATATCTGAAGATTTCAGCCCAATCGGAGATCATCTAGCCGTTGGATCACGATCAGAGAGATCTAGACTGTCCATTCAATGATCAAGGTGATCTGAACCATTTGTTGCAAATCTGGCAGATCTGAGCTAACCCGAGGTAGATCCTGACCTCTGATCAAGATCTGGAAAATTTGAATCAAATCGGACAAGGATCAACCGTTGGATGAAGTGGGATTAATCTGAGCCGTCCATTGTTTAACTACTTAAACTGCTCCCCTGCTTCAGATCTCGCGTCGCGTCTTCGCAGCCCAGCTTCCCATTTCTTCATTTTTCTTCATTTTTGTTGTGATTTCTTCCATCTGAAGGCGTGGCCAACTCGATCAGCACCTTGGAGCAAGATCTGGATCCTTGGAAGAGGCTTCAATGGAGATTCAATCACAGATTTGCATCGGAACAGGGGCTGAGTGAGTGTTTCATCAGTTTCTGTAATTTGATCAACTTGATTGCGATTTCGTGCCAATCTTCTCAATCGGAGCTATCTGAAGGGTTTTCTGATACACTCTGATCATCACCAAAGCTCAATCGCATTTGTTCATTGCGAAATCAAGGAGATCAGATTGGTTTTTCCAGCCGATTGAAATCTGTGAGCAGATCTGAAGTTTGAGCCATTTTCCCATTGATTTGCGAGTTGAAGGGGTTCTTGGCTTGCCCTTGCGTGACGAACAAGGAGATCTTGATACAAGTGAAGCTAGGATCGAGATTAGTTTCTGGTTGTATTTCTGTTTTCTTAGCTGTAATTTCAGTTTCAGTAATTCATTTTTGTTCTGTCTTTGTATCAGCTGTTCCGTTTTCAGTTTCTGAATTTTTCCAGCTTTAATTAGGTTCCATTCTGCAAGTAGATTAGTTAGTGATCTTGTTTAGTGAACAATCGGTTTAAACTTCAGTTTAATCATTGATTTTCTGTTTGCGTATCAGTTGTCCAGCAAGTGTATCAATGTCTATTTCTGCAAATCCATTTTAGTTCTGAATTCTTCAGTTCAATTCACATCTAGTGTGTGAATTTAATTGATCTAAGTTTGCTTTTACTTCAGTTTCAATTCTGAGTCTTTGTTCAGCTTAGTGTTCTGCACATCAGTCCAAGTTTGGTAACTGAATTTTATATCCACTCGCGTGCCATTTTTACTCTGCGTATCAGTTTAATGTTGTTCTGCATATCAGTTTTTATTTGTCAGTTTCAGCACTTATTTTTCCATTGCATCACTGCATCAGATTTATTAAGTTCTTCATGTCCATATCTGCATTCGATTTCTCAATGCAATCTTTAGCTATTGTTTCTGAAATTTTGTAGCAATTTCTTTTTCTTGATTTCAGCTTGTTCTCCATTCCAGAATTTCAGATAGTTTATGTTCACATGCTTCTGAATTCCAGTTACTTCAAATTTAATTCCATTTCTTGCTGCATATCAGTTTTTGGTCTGTGAATCAGCTGTCTACAGTTCTTGAATTTAGTATCAAGTGCATGATTAGCTCCATTTCCATTTCTTGCCGCATTTAGTTCCATTTCCAGCTTTAATGCATGATTAGCTCTTCACTATTAGCTTTGTCTTCCAAGTTGTAGTGATTAGTTTTAATTTGGGATTTTCAATTATAGCTTTGGATACTTAAGTTGCAATTGTTGATTAAGTTCTCCATTAGTTGAATTCATTAGCTGCTATTACCTTGGTTAGTTCTTTTGGGTAAGTTTACTTCCTGTGCATTGTATCTTCATTTCTCATTGTAAAGCAAATCCCAGATTTTATTTGAAACCCAAAAACATCGACGACACATAAACTCGAGCACGAATCGAACAACTTGAACTAGCCCTTGGAAAAATACGACCTGTGGCCCCTTTACTACGCTTTTATTCTTTGATTGCAAAAAGGATTTCCAGCTTTATAAATATCTAAATTTGAGACCCACATTCGTGACAGCTCTTTTGGGTCCATCAAGGACTCTGGACGTTGCCTCCAGACGAACTCACCCTGCCTACACTCGATACCTACCAAGGATAGCTGGCATGTGCCAATCTGATCGTAATCCTTGGACAGGTGTCAGACCTAACCACTAGTAGTATGGATACCCCGAGACTCAAGGAACTCAGTCAGGACGTGGCAGAAAGGCATGTAAATTTTTCTATTGACACTATGGGAAAAGTGGCAGATGGATGTAAAAACATGCAGGGAAATATAAATGTCAAACCTCCTTTCTAGGGCATACATCATCACCAAATGAGGCAGTCTAATCCTAGCCCGCCCCTTGGTGACGATGGGCAAGAGACACTCTATGACAATTTTGTACAAAACATGACTGAATGGACTCATATGCTTGGCATAAAAAATGCGCTCTGTGTCATGCCGATGCCTCCTAAACTAGTGCATATGGATTTGATCAATGGTAGCACCAGGAAAGGTAAATGACTCAACAACTGTAGGAAAATATATGGATGCATTATTTGATACCCTATATCCTAAAAATGCACCTAACATAGTGGAGGAAAAAGGAATGATGACTCCTGCGACCATGGACTCATAAAGACTATTGTTAGGATCAATGCACGTGAGATTTGCATAAAATTCTTTACACAAATCTAAGTTGATATCATGCTAAAAATAGACTAAGGGAGTGTTTGGGAGGCTTCTGCTAGCTGCTTTTTAGATTCTAGCTACATAGAAGCACTTTTGAGTGTTTGTGAATACCAGATTCTGCTTTAACTTCTATAACTTTTAGCCAAAAGCTGGAAGCAAAAATTTGATATTTTTTTCTACTTCTGTTTTTTTGCTTATGGTCTAGAATTAAAAGTAGACATTTATACATTTAATAATTTATCATTTTACATAATTGCCACCATAGTTTTAAATAAAATTTTATATTTTCATATAATTTATATATTCATAATTTTTTTTTATAAATTTATATAAATTTTGTCATTTTTTTATATTTATATTTTTATTAATTATATATTTTTTAAACATATATATTATTAAAAAAATTAATTTTGATATAATATTTAAAATATAATAATAAATATATAAAACATTATTGATGGTGTATCAAAATTATATTTAGATAATTAAAAATAATAATTTATATAGTTTAAGGATATTGTTGTCATTTAACTAAAAATTAAGTTTGGAAGCAATTATTCACCAAACACTCAAACTTTACCTTGTATCAGCTTTTATCTTCTATTTCCAAACACTCCATGCTTTAGCTTCTCACTGACTTCAAGATAATCTCTACAAGAATCACTTTTCAAGAAGCAAAAGTTCTCCGAAACACTCCCTAAGTACTGGTCTAAACCAAAATGCGTGATTATTTCAGCAAGCTGTGGAGATTTTTCTTGGAAAAACGACTTGTTTAGGTATCGACAATTCATTAATACAAACTCGTTTTTATCAAACCTCTTCCGACATTCTATCGATCAGAATCTAGACACCCCCGACTCTCCCTGACCTTGTCGGGATGATCCCTCACCCCTAGACCTCTTAGAAGCCAACCTAGATCATTACATACACATGCAAGTGTCCCAAATCACCCCACAAAGGAAGAGAACAAAGAAAATCATGCAAAAATAGACACATTAGTCCCAAATCACAGTTTAAATAGGAAATATTGAACTAGACAAGGTGTTACCTCTTTCCCAATCGTTGCATGGTTGAGTTGACTTGAGTGATCTAGACTTGAGAAGAGAAGTCTCACAAACCCTAGGTGGTAGATCGGAGGTAGGAGAAGGCTTAGGGAAGGATTTTAGAGCTTGGGGGAGGCTTAGAACACGAGAGAAGCTTGGGAGAAGGAGATTTCCGCTGGGGGTGGCAAGCAAAACCCTAGGTTTTGGCCACCCCGTGAGGCCTGTTCTTTTATAAATCCCACGGACCAGTCAACTACCCGGCAGTTGACTGGTAAAGTGATCAGTAGAGTTTTTAGTGTTGGACCAGTCGACTGCCCCTGGGGCAGTCGACTGGGAAAACATACAGGGAGCTTCTGTGCCAAATTTTTCCTAGGTCAGTCGACTGGTATCTGATTTTTAGTTTTTCAACCCGAAATTCAATAATGCATAATTAATTCCACAAACCTCCAAAAAATCTGAAATTTTGTGTAGAGGTTTGTGGAGCCTATGTCTACTTTGGAAAAATATGTTTTCAACCAAAACTACTCCGGATCCCAAGATTGGTACGAAATTCAAAATTTTCTAAATTGTATCATTGAAACCTTGTCCAAATGTTCTAATTTCGACCTCACCTTGATGCCTCTTCCCATACTCAATCACATTACATTCCTAGCACCAAGTTATATGGTATTTTCACATTAAAACCAATTTTCTCCCAATATGCTCATATTTTTCTCTTTTCACCATGAAACTCCTTTTAGTGTGTCAATTCCCTAGGATTAAGGCTAACCTTAGCCTTTTAAACCTTTTGGCACACTTCATAGCACATCTAGTCTCCTAGGAGAAATCCACCTGAGATCCGTTGACCATGGATCTCATTTTGGCTTCTAGAGCTCTCCCTTGAGCTCCTAGCCCTAGTTACCTCCCTGAGTAACTTATCCACAAATGCAAGACCACACCGGTGTCCCTCCGGTACTTCTTGACCTTCCACTAATACTCTCTTAACTCTATAGACCTTTTTCTAGGTCAAATCCCTCTTTTCTCCTTTAATTGGCTTTTTCTTGCCATTTTTGACTTTTCTCTATCATAATCATATGGCATCCTTGAATATACCTTTTTACTAGCATTTGACCCTCTAGAGTAGTATCCTAATCTCGGTCTACCATTTCTAAGAGGTTGATCATTTGGTATCACATTCAATCCCTTGGACCCTCTAATAAGTATATCTAGGTTTTCCTCTAATTTATCAAGTTTTGCCCTTAAAACTTGATTTTCCTTTTCTAAACTAATAACCTTAGGATTATCATGCCTAACTTGATCATTCCTAGGTCTACCCATTTTTCTAGGCATATGTCTCACTTTCTTAGGGTTAATGCCTTGGTACTTAGGTCTAAAAGCCCTAGATTTATCATGAAACATGGATCGTTTGGTATTTTGGCACACAATAGTGTTCCTATTCCTATCATGATATTTAAAATCAAAAACACGCATGGGTAAGCAATTATTAACAATTCTAGCATTCATGGAAGCATTTGAAGCATGAGTAAAGTTAGGGATTACCTCCCTTACCCTTGTAGCTCCCCCTTGATGTGAGCTCCTCTTCTTCTTTTCTTCTTTCTCCCATTTCCTTAAGTGCTCCATTTTCTTGAGTTCTTTACTCCTTGGACACTTTGTATGGTAGTGTCCTAGCTCACCACATGTGAAGCATCGAATTTTCTTTCTTTTCTTTTGAGCTTCCCCATTCCTACAACCCATATTAGAATTTAAATCAATGAACTTGGGCTTAGAAATTACCTCCTTTTTACCTAGTGGGCACTTATCCTTGTAGTGCCCCTTTTTGTTGCATCGAAAGCATATAATGTGCTCTTTTGATTTGGCTTTGGTGGAGGTTGAAGCTTTTTCTTGCTCTTGTGTGGATGAGGGTCTCTCCTCCCCCTTAACTCTTGAAATTGACACTTCTTCTTCTTCTCTTGAGGAAGTTGATGATTCTTCACTTAATTGTGCCACCTTACTTGATGAGGTTGACACTTCTTCTCCCTCTTGGTCTTCTTGGACACTAGAAGTTATTTCTTCGGGCTTTTCAACTTCTTGAGTTTTTGTAGGATTCTCATGAAATTCTTCTAGCTTGTTCCACATTTCATATGCATTTTTATATGCTCTTACACCACTCAAAACATCGTTAGGCAAAATATTTACTAAAAATATCAATTACCTTTTCATTTGCCCTAGGTTGTTCTTGTTGCTCCTTAGTCCAATATCTTGGTCGGAGCTTCTTCCCGTGCTTGTCCTTAGGGATTTCAAATGGTTCCTCTATTGTCATCACACACTCCCAATCCATTCCAAGCCACATCTTCATCCTTGCTCTCCAATAGGCAAAATCTTCATGGTCATATGCTGGTGGTGAGTTTATACCATCCTCTAGCTTATCTTCCATCATTTTTCCTCTAGTTTTCTTGCTGCTTTGGCGGTTATTCCAATCAAGAGCGGACCAAGCACTGATACCACTTGTTAGATTGTTGTCATATGCTAGAGGGGGGTAAATAGCACTTTTCGAATCTTCTACCTACGTTGTTAGTGCGCAAGAGGAATATACTAAGTAAAAATAAAACTAACAATAATGAACACTCACGATTTACGTGGTTCGGAGATAAACTCCTACTCCACGGTTGCCCGTAAGGTGGGTGATCCCTAATCCGTCGGTGGATGATTCCCTGAAGCACCTCCGGCTAGATCGCGTAGCTCCTTGTGGGTGGAGAAACCTCTCCACAACTCTAGGACACTATCTGACCACAACAGGCTACTAACAAGCTTTGACCAAGCAAGTTTCGCCAAGAGAAGAAAGCATAAAACGAGCTCCTTTAAATAGAGCTCTAGTCTGAAATAGCCACTACCAGTCGATTGCTCCAGGAGCAGTCGACTAGTCCCACTCAGATTCGACCGTTACAGTACAACGTTCGAATCCAACAGCTATTCCAATCGATACCAGTCGACTGCTCCCAGTCCTAAGCCTGGATTCGCGTAGTTCGAATCCAGAGCAGTCGACTGGTCCAGTCGACTGCCCCTGGGGCAGTTAACTGGTCTGATCCTAAGCCTAGGGTTACACTCCCCGAGTACATTTCTCTCCGCACTCGAACCCTCCCGGCTTAGCCCCTGAGTACAAACACTCATACTCAGACCCTCACAACCCGGTTGACTCTTCAAACAACAGTCTCGATCTATTGCCTTCGCGCCCTCTTCGACTTTGGCCCTCGTCCCTCGGATATACACACAAGCCTCCAGCTTGCCTCCATGCTACCCTTCACGTATGCCTCGAAGTCCGCGTTCATCGGCTCATCGTATCTGCTATACTCATGGTCCCTCGGGTGTGCACACAAGCCCACGGCTTGCCTCCATGCCACCCTTCACCTGAAGATATCAACCAAGTTCATGTGTATCTGTACACTTGCACACTCATGTACACATATTAGTCCAACAACAAATCTTAACTTAACCATATTGACACACACACATCAAAACCCCATGATCCTCCAGATCATCTTAGGGCTGATTGCCCCAACAAGGAGGACGTGTGGTGCTGTAGCCTTCATGCATGGTCATTTAATATTCCTGAAAATATAAAAAAAAATAAACTTGTTCCAAGACTTTGTCTTAAATTAGTAGTGCAGTATAAAAAGAATATAAAAAATAAATCGAGTGGAGTTGCACCAACCTCGAAGAACGAAAAACATTATGAAAAAATATGAACAAAAAATTATGAAAACCCTGCTCAATTGGTGGTTTCACCAAGGTTGAGCAACCCGCTCTAATACTACTTATGAGATCATTGTAATCGATAGAGGGGAGGGTGAATAGCGATTACTGAAAATTTTTCAAAAAATAGAAAACACAGCAGAAATAAAAAAAAAGCAATGCTAACAAGTTTCTTTTTTACTTAGTTTGGAGCCTTTAATGGCTCCAACTCCAAGGCCCACGATCCTTGACCATTTTCGTTGGGCAATTCTATAACTTGAAGTATGATTTACAATTGTTTAGTTTGAGTACAGAATTTAAACAGTGAAATTAAAATTTACCAACGATACTAAAAGGTTGCGGAGCGTCTCAGGCAGTGTGTCGTCAATCTTGATCTTTGGCGGCGCGGGAAACACGAGCACAGAAGAAATTCGGAGAGTGTTGGAGTGCTCGAGTCGCAAGAAAGCTGTTTTGAAAGTATTTTGAGTTGATATGGAAAGCAAAGGGGTGAAGCCCCTTATATAACCTGTTCTCGGGCGCCTAAGGCTTCTTGGGCGCCTGCCACGTGTAGCGAATCTGGTGCGTGCTTATCTGCAAACTCGGCCAAAACTCTATCCCTCGATCTTGGGCGCCTGGGACCTTTGAGGTGCCTGATGGCTCATGGGCGCCTGAGATGCTGACGTGGCAACCTGCCAGCTCAGCCTCTAACCCGCTGGAAACTCCTCAACACAGGTACCTGTTACCTATCAGGCGCCTGGGATATAGCAGCTACTCCCTTTCACTCCTACAACCAGGGTTAGTCCAAGAACAGTATAATATTAATAATAAATTCATGCATAACAGCCAGAGTTGTCTTGGTTCTGACTTTGGATTTCAAAATGAAACCCAAGGTCGAACTAATGCCTACTGTTCCCTCTTCCGGGGAACGCGCCCTCACCTACTCCTCTCAGGAGAAGTTACATTTTTCCAACCGGCTCCTCCAGTTGGACTTTTGCTCGACCTCTGTGATGGTTTTCACCAAAGCGGATGCCGGGTCACACATGGGAAACCTCTCCATGTCCATAGATTAAAATTTTTCAATCCGAATGGAGACCTATTTCCCAAACGACCATCTCATTGTCGTGCTAACCGATTCGAGTGATCGCTTGAACAACCAAGTTGTTCTACTGATCAATCTCGTCCAACCGATTAGCCGCAGAAGAAACGACGAGTAGATCGCTGGTTTTTATGTTTATCATCGGGGTCCAAGATAATTAATTATCATAATTAATTAACAAATAATTAACAACAAGATAATTAATTAGCCACATGAAATAATAGAGAACAAAGGAACCAAAGGAGAAGTCATACCTTCCCTTTTACTTCGCGATCTTCTATTGTATGACCCTCCCTTCTTAAATGTCGTGTGGGTGGCGATCTACCAAGAACCGAAGTCACCAAGGCACGTTCTTCTCCACCCTAGCTTGGCCAAAACCCTAGGGAAGAGATAAGGGATCTTCTTCTTCCTTCCTTGTAGATGTCGAAGCCCTAACTTCCAAGGAAGTCGTTGCCGACCACCAAGTGATGAACACCACCTTCTCTTGCTTGTGTCACCACCAAGAGAAGATGAAGAAGAAGTGAAGGAAAAGAGAAGATGCTAACCCTAGGTTCTTCTTCCTACTTCTTCCTTGCGTCGGTCAACACCTCACCAAGAAGTGGACCGCCGGCGACCTCCCTTCTTCTACCTTGCACCGCCATCCCCTATTGCATCTTCATGGAAACACCAGCCAATGGTAAGAAGAGAGAAAGAAGAAGATGAAGAAGAACCCAAGCCGCAAACCCTTTCCTTCTTACTTCTCGCCAGCGGCGAGCAACCCTTGTTGCACCGCCGGCTGCACCTCCTCCTCTTCAATCTTGATGTTGCGCCTTAAGGGAAGAAGAGAGGAAGAGGATCTAGGGAAGAAGAAGGATTGATATCCCTCACAAACCGAGCTCTCCTCTTCTTCCTTGCACCGGCGCCACCAAGAACCCTAGGAGAGAGAGAGGTTGAGAGGAAGAGAATTAGGTTAGGATTTGGATGATTAGCCTTGGTCTCATGACTCCATGGGTATATATAGGACTACAATAGGGACCATGAGGAGGAGTTGGGTCTTGGCCACCTAATGGATCAAGGCTCGATCCATTAATGAATATCCATTCTACTAAAAGATCCTCATTGAACTACCTCACCAACCCCCATATTTAAATATGAGCTCCACCTATTATGAGTACAAGTATCCCCCGTGTTTAAGATATCGAATGTCCGTTGATTACTTAAATTATTGACAATTTAATTAATCAACATCTAACTCCTTGAGTAGTACTACTCAACCTTATCATCATGTCGAACTAAGTCCACCTGCAGGATTTAATATGATGAACCTTATGAGCTCCTCAAGGGGACATCATCAACCCAACTCACCAGGACACAGTTTCCTTCTATAATCAACGGTACACCATGTAAATAATATTATTTCCCAACTTACCGGGCCTATCGATTTAACAGAATAAATCTCGCCCATTGGTAAATCAAAGAAATAAATAGTAAGTACATGTACCCGTTATTATATCGGGATTAAGAGCATGTACTCCATAATAACTGAGGTCTGATTCAATTATAAAGTCAGTATAAATTGAATCGCCTCTATGTCGGTCCTTCTCAATACACACAAAGTGCACTAGTGTAATTCTATGGTCAAGATAAACCAATATCAAATTACACTACAACCATCTTGATGGTTTATCCAAATCCATCTCGGTTATGAGTCTCTACTTATACTCTACAAGGAACTGATAACATGATCTTTTGTGCGACACCACACACCATGTTAACTACAATGTAAAGTATTTAACAATATGTACATATTAATATAAACATGCAAACAGTGATCTTGTGATTCTCTTTTAAAATGAAGATGTCTATATAAAAGAAAGACTTTTATTATACATCCTAACACTCTGAGACTGTTGGATCTCGAGACGTCCGTTCCTCGACCCGACTCTACTTCTGTCCGCAATCCTCGCTCGGCTAAGACTCCTGCCCGATCTTCAGGATCAGGACTTAGGTGCCTAGTCCACGACCAGGACTTCTTGCCCAACCCTCGGCCAGTTCTTCTTGCTCAACTCTGCAGGTCAAGACTTCGTGCCTAGGTGAACTAGGACTTAGGAGCACACTTGGTAAATCCATCAGATCACAATATTAACTTAATATTGAACCCTTTGCTATTATCAAAATCAGGTTCAATCTGGTGCTTCCAACACCAACACAATGTTTATTATTTTCTTCTCCCTCTTCCATTTTTTTAATAATATTTATAATAGTAGAGGGCTTAGAATTAAAGGAGAGAGATTGAAAAAAAATATTATTTTATATTTATAGTAGTGACTTTCATTCTTTATCATTGGAGAAATACTGTGGCATAAAGCTAAATTTAGGATAGAAATTAGTTTTACATAAGATAATGTGGATAAGCTAATGTGGATGCTTTAAGTATCTCTAAATCTTTAAAATTGCTGCATAATATTAGACATAATGTTAGTGCAAAAAGTATCAGATAAGATCAGTCAACTTCTAGTATTTTGATATTTGACAATATATCAAGGTTTGATCAGTCTGATCAAGGTTTAAGCCAAACAGAACCTGATGTGTTGACAGAGTGATTAGAAAAGCACCCAGGGTTTGTTAGTTTGACCAAGGGTTAAGCCAAACATGATCTGATGTTTGAAGAGTGATTAGCACCTAGGGTTCGTCAGTTTGACCAAGGGTTAAGCCAAATAGGACTTGATGTTTAGTAGCGTGACTAAACCTAGATTTGGTCGGTTAGACTATGGACTAAGCCAAACAGGACTTGATGTTTAGCTAAGAGAAGTCTAGTCAGGATCAGATGACTAGAAAAGAAGTCTTTGTCAAGGCACCAAAGTCCTAGTTTGAGGAATTGGGCACGAAGTCCTGACAAAGGATTTGGCACAGAAGTCCTAGTCGAGGATCGGGTACGAAATCCTAGTTAATGAAGTTGGGTCCTAGTCAGTAAAGCTATGTGGACAAAGTCTTGGTGAGTGAAGTTAGGCACAAAGACCTAACCACGGGTTTGGCGTGAAATCCTAATGAGTCAAGTTGGGTAAAAGTCCTAGTGAGTGAAGTCATGCAAGGTAATGTCCCAGGGTTGGAGAGTGATTAGCACCCAGGGTTGGTCAGTTTGACCAAGAGTTAAGCCAAACAGGACTTGATGTTTGGCTGAGAGAAGTCTAGTCAGGATCAGATGACTAGAAAAGAAGTCCTTGTCAAGGCACCAAAGTCCTAGTTTGAGGAATTGAGCACGAAGTCCTGACCAAGGATTTGGCACAAAAGTCCTAGTCGAGAATCGGGTACGAAATCCTAGTGAATGAAGTTGGGTCCTAGTCAGTAAAGCTATGTGGACAAAGTCTTGGTGAGTGAAGTTAGGCACAAAGACCTAACCACGGGTTTGGCGCGAAATCCTAATGAGTCAAGTTGGGTAAAAGTCCTAGTGAGTGAAGTCAAGCAAGGTAATGTCCTAGTGAGTGAGACTAGGCATTGGGAAACCCTAAAGAGTTAACCATAGTTAGTAATGTCTTGGAGAGTTGACTCCAAGCAAAAATCTAATAGGTCAGGTAGATTTACAGAACTAAGGCATAGGATTGTTTGATTGTCTGTGTGTTTGTTTGTTTGTCTTGCAGGAACGTGAAGCTGGAGGCAAGATGGGAGAGCAAACGCAAGTGAATGAACTCTGGGTCAAGGGCTTCCAGGCGCCCCTATTGAACCCAGGTGCCCGAGTAACCCGGGCGCTCCCAAGGCACTCGGGCCCCCGCATGACCCGGGCGCCCTCAAGGTCATGGGGGCACCCTCAAGCATTTCCACTAGTTTTTATTCCCGCATCATATTCGCACTAAGTGGATTAGATTGGGTCAGATGGAGGGTGCCCCTATGGGTACACGGGCGCCCAAGTGACCCATATAAAAAGGGGTTTGAATCGTGGTTTCAGAATATCAAATTCTTCATCCTACTACTCACTTTATGCGAAGCAAAGGGGCTAAGGCGAAGCTCTATGCCAAGGAGGCTCCAGGAAGAAGTGCATTGCGCTTCGGACTTCCAGATTGGCCGGGATCTTCAGTCCATTTTGTTTTTCTTTTTTAATTACAAGTTGTACTTAATTTCAGTTATCTTTTGCTTGTAATATTGAACTGTAAGACGGATTTTCTCCTCCTTTGGAAATTTCGGAAAGGAGATCATTAGTGGGCTCACGTCGAGTATATAGGCATTAGACGTACTGACCCTGGGGGGTTGGGAACCAAGTAAATAAATCTCGTGTGTCATTGTATTTGCTTTCTTTTTATTTATTATTCCGCTGTGCTACTAACGACTTTGATTGAAAGTTAAACGAACAATCAATGAGATTTCGAAGAAAGCATAAATCGATATTCATTACCCCCCCTATCGACGCCACCGATCCCACACATAATAAACCAACATTCAAAATGCCTTCTAGAAACTGAAATAAAAGTAGAATAACCAGATTATCATTCAAGAACAAAATAAGTGTCAAAATAATACCCATAAATTCCCCTAATAACTCTACATCATATCAACTTTTAACAATCAAATTTGGAGGAAAAAAATTTCAAAAATAAGAAGTGCATATTCGATGAAATGGAAAGAATATAATGATAACATTGTCGACGACGGTAGAGCATTGCCGGGCGCAGCGGTGCTCGATGCCGACAGAACACTGTCGGGCTTGGTGGTGGTCGACACTGGTAGAGCACATCCAGGTGCAGTAGTGATCACCACTTGGCAGTGCTCTCAGCGCCGACAAAACACTACCGGGCGGGCGGTGCTAAGGGCTCGATTGTGTTCTCAATGCCATCATAGCACTATTGGGCGAGCGATGCTCAGCACTCGACAGTGCTCTCAACTCCGATAGAGCACTGCCAGGTGTGGCAATGCTCTACGCCTGACAATGCTCTCAATGTCGGCAAAGCACTACCTGGCGCGACAGTGCTCGGTGTCGGTAGATCATCATAGAGAAATCAAAAAAAGGAGAGTGGGAGAGGGAAATACCTGAACCGATCGTCATAGGGGAGATAGCTTGAGAATGTGATTGCACAAAGAAAGATTGGTGATCGTGAACCCTAAAATCTTTTCAAATTTAGCGACGGCAAAAATAATTTATTCGTCGCTATATATAGATAATAAATTAAAAATTCTTTGTTAAATAGCGATGGATTATTAATAATCTATCGTTAATATCGAAGATATTTAACAATTCATCATTATTTTACCCCTAATAGTTGATTTTTTTATAATAAAAAAATAATAATACCCATTCCAAATACCCATCACAATCCATCCCAGATATTGGGAAGGGTGATGGCTGGTTTTCTTGTAGTGACATTTGGTGGTAATTCAATCCGTGACTTTTTTATTGTTGCAAAGTCCCACGTTCAGATTGTTTAATTGGGTAAATATTTATTTTCTTAGCTCTGTATAAAGTATAGACATATTCATACCCAAAAAAAAAAAATTATTAACTATGTCGAGAACGATCGATTTAATATTATAAAAATTTTCTAGCAATTATTAGAATAAATCGAAGAAGTACACATGAAGATTCATATTGGCAATCAACTTTTTCAAGTCCGCTATTCATTAAAGAAAAAAATTTCGTTAATATATCATAATAGAATTTCGAATTTTAAATCTCTAATTTATTCTAAAAAAAATTAATCATAACATCCTATCCCGCAGACTAGTCTTATTCATAGCTTCTTGATGTTTTTGCTAGACTGAGCTAATTGTTTGCTGTTAGGTTTGACGTATATGAAATATTAACTTTTTTCCCTTCCAATCTGCCGTGCTTGTTTTATTCCTTTGATCGAGTTTTTTGGTTGCCTGCTACAGAGGTGCGGTGGGCTCACTGAGTTTGCTGTAACATCTACGGCCATGATGGCCATTAGGCCTACTGAGGTTTCTCCATAGAAAGCTGCAGGCTTGACTAACTCTCCCATCACCAAGGCTATCGGGACTAAATTTGATATTTCCAACAAGCCATTCAATATTCTGATAACAGCTGCCTCTGGTGGTGGGGGACACTATGCTGTCCAGCTTTCCAAGTAGGGCTCCATGTTACAGGCGCAATGTAGACTGTTAAAGAGTCTAGGAGCGGATAAGACACCAGAGGGTGTGAAACTGAAGAGCCCATCAGATAGGAAGTATCATGGAGTCATCCATTGCGCCACCAAAATTCCCTGGTCTACTTTTGAGCCTAACTTAAGCAGCAGTTGGAAGGTCATTTATATAACTCCCAATTTTTCAGCTATAGTTACTTCCTTTATGAAGAGGATCATCTTTTCGAAGAAAAAGCTGGTACCATTGCTCCCGGTACCAAAGCCTGGTGAAATGGAATTCTTACTCAATCTGGAAAAGGAAGATAAGCTCAAGACGTACGGTTGTGGATTCAACACAACATATCCATTGAGTAAAGCGGAAGAGACTTGGGCAAATATCATCAGCAGTCATGCTACAGGGAAGATTAATTATCATTGACATGTGATCTTGTCATGAAGTGAAGTGGCAATCCCAAGGGTCGGATGATCTCCCGAGCGTCACGAGCAGGTGGGGCGGCGTTCCTCTAGCTCTGACCTGGCTCCTGCCTGCAGAACAATGACCGTTAGCAAACCCGCCGGGAGTTTTCCCGGCAAGACACTCCGACGGTCAAGTCAGTATCCGCAGAAAATATAGTGGGGCTGAATTGAAATGCAGTAGTAGGGAGAGCTCGCGCGCATACCTGCGGAATGAGGAGTGGAGGGCTTATATAGCCGAGGGAGCTGACAGCCCTTGCCCTGTGTCAACGAGACAAGGGCGTGGTACCTGTCAGCTCGTATGATAGCACTTGGGAGCACCGCGGCAGGGCGCGGAGTGCTTGGGTAGTACGATGGTACTAACTGGGCGGACTGACCGCGAGGTGTATCAGGAATAGGTAAGGTGTGTAGTACCCCGACATCAAAGTCGTTCTCTGGATATAATAACATAGGGGGCGTAGGACAAGATAGTCCGTACCCCGAGCGCCGACCGGCTGGTCCGAATGTCAAAGACCAGGTCGGGTAATGGGTAGGGAGTGTGGGCCACTACGCGTCCGTCTGGGAGAGTTGAGGCACAGGATACACCCTGAGTCGGGGGTTTGTTGGGTTATGTCTGGCTGACTCGGCTGGATATCCGATTCGTGTGGTGCTAGGGGAGCGTGGGTCGCCACGAGTCCGACTGAATGGCCTGGCCCCGACTCGGATCGGGGTGCGAGTTTAGGTGACTGAGTTAGGAGACGCTCGGGATCGGCTCGACCGACCCTGCCTGGGGTCGGTCGGCAAGCGCCTGGAGGAGCTCCCGGCTTCAGGAGTCCCCTAATGAGGTCGTCGTCGGCCCTCCTGCTGGGCCTCCGTGGCGCCAGGCTGGCTGGCTATGCGGGCCGAGCTATTCGTAAGCAACGTCGGGATCATAAGCGTCCCCCTCGAGTCTAGTCGAAGGAGGCGCCGAGTCCGACTGACTGGACTGTGCTTTCTTGAAGCGAGCCTGGTGCACCTGAGTGTCCCGACCCGTTCTTGCCGGCCCTGGGGGTCGTCTATGTGTAGGCCTTCTGGTCGGCCGGGTATGTCACATCACCTATCCCTTCGACTTCTACTATCCAGGATGTCTGGGCAGATTCGAATCGCGTGCATTTATTACCACATTTAACCGCTATGCCAAGTGTCTATTCCCCGAGCGACGAGGCGTTGGCCGCCTGTTCTGTCGAATGATGAACTCGCACGTGGGACACTTCATCCTCAAGGGCTTTTCCGGGCCCGATCGGACGGCTAGCGTCTTTGACGCCTATCCTTCGGTCCGCTATCGGGCGTCTGTCTTTGCTTCCAGACGCCTATAAATAGGAACTTTATCAGGCGCTTTTTACCTTTGCCTTTTTTACTTCTGATGTCGAAGCGCCGCGCTTCGGTCCTCGACTACGGTTCCGGCCAGGCACTGTGCTTCGTGCACCATCTCCGACGTATTTTCCAGGGGTTAGTTTAGCTTCTTCCGCTTGCTTTCAATGGCGCCTTCATCTCCTCCCCTATCTCACTGGTATACTATTATGGTGTCGGTGCTTGATCACCACGACCTCGAGGTGATCCGAACAGACTACCACATCCCCTCCGACCATTCTCTCGTATTACCCTCATCTTCTGACTAACCTGCTAGACCTCCACCGCATTATATTACCCTTTCTCGAGGACATCTGCAAGTCGGGGTGCGTTTCCCGGTTCATCCCTACATTGTCGTCGTTTGCCGCTATTTCCGTATTAACCTGTCTCAGTTGTCCCTGCAATTCAACTCCTTTGTGGGTCAATCATCGTCTTCTCTTTGTATCACATTCCCCTTCTCCTCGAAACCTTCTATTACTTCTTTTGCCCAAAAAGGCAAGAACCTGGTGATTTCTTTTTCCAGGCCCGCTCGGGCACTTCTTTTCTGTTGAAGCTTCCGTCCTCCAACAAGGGTTGGAAGGAAAGATACTTCTATATCCGCCCTATCCCCAGCCTGACTTGGCCGGTTGGCTTTTGGGCGGATTTTCCTTCTCCCCCACCTCTGCACAAGGACTTCCGATCTTTCCCTCGGTATCAATTTGCCTGCTCCAAGATCGGGGGTCAACGCTTCCATGGGGGACAGCTGTTGTGTGAGGACATTCTGTCCGTGTTCGAGCTCAGCCCTACCCCAATTCGTCGGCCTTCTTCCTTCGGTAAGCCCCTCACTCTCTTCCTCATCCTTTTAGGGCTTACTGAACATTGCTCCTCCTGTAGTCGACTTGATGCATTCTGCGGTGTTGGAGGAGGACTACGACCTGGATGACGCGGAGCTAGAGGCCCGCGTAACCGAGAGGCTAGCCGAACGGGAGGCTAACCCCCCGTCTACTGAAACGGTGCCAGTCGTTGTTCCTCATGCACTGGTGCAGGATGATGTGTTAGTGATATGAGAAAAGTGTCCTAAGGCAATCAGATTGCCTTATGATTGTAATCATTTATTTTAATAAATGAATATTCACTATTTGAGTATACATGTTTATGTATTTGATTGAGATCTTAAACTCATTTACTGAATGTCCACAATACAATTCACAACATGAGAGAATTTGTGATGAATTCACAACTAGTGATTATCTCTACATGTGCAATTGTGAAGTATTGAAATTGTCCCTAGTCGATGAATTGATAAATACGGACACTATCAATTCTGTTGAGACTAGCATGGGTTATTCTCTAATCAGCTGATTCTCACTGGCTGGTGACATTGGGATGTCCGGAGATAAACATAATTGCTAATTAAGGGAACTAGTTCATTGGAGTGATTGGCTGTAAAACTTCATATGGTAGTTTATATAGATATGTCAATGAAGTTCTTACTGCAGCTTAAGTGCGATGTTCCTTTGACTTGCGGTGTTCAAGTCATCTTGGTCATGAGGACTTATACTTTGACATCTTAAGCAAGCATCTCCAAGGAGGTGTGGACCCAGGATGATTGGGTATAAGCCGAAGTGCCCGAAGATGTTTGAACAACCTACAAAGGATTCACCACTCCTTGCGAGGAGATGTATACCCAAGGCCTATCGTCGGATTGTTACTCGAAGCCTCGGCCAGAGCATGACATGTTCAGAGTATGAATCTCTTAAATATATGAGAGTAATTAGAATCCGTAGGACGAGAAAACGTTACTTGGGCTAGGTGTGACGTAGTCAGCCTAGTGGGGACTGACACACATAGACCATGTCCTGAACCAAGTGGGTATAAGATGGTGAAGGGAATGGGGCACGATTCATTATAGCTGCTGATGGGTTTCAGAATAGTTTTTGAGGTTAACCGTTGATCTTTCGATTAATTGGGGATCATGATGTACTACTAGGTGCCACTCATGATCGTTCTATAATTGGTTAATTATAGATGGCCAACATAAATCGAAAGCCTATTTAGTCACACGCACTACGAGTAATCAGAGAAATTTAAAACGAGTTGAAAATTGGATTTTCCAATCAAGAGAGATTAGGTTTGGTTGAGCCAAACGATAAGTCGAATCTGAATTTTTCAGAGATGCATCGGAAGCGTAAAATGGCTAAGTCTTTTGAAGACTTAATAGATGAATTAAATAAGTTTAATTCATTGGGGCGTGGCTTAGATGGGCCGGCCAAAGAGGGTCTCCATCCTCTTTGCTTGGCCGGCCACAACAAAGGGAGAGAACCAAGTTTTTGGTTCAATTTATAAAATAAACCAAGTGTGGTTTGTTTTATAAAATTATGGATGATATAAATTTTTATATAATAAACCAAGGTTTGGTTTATTTTTCATGGAAATTAAATGAACCATGGATTGATTTATTTTATTTTATAAAATCAATCATGGATTGATTTACCATGATAAGAAAATTTATTCCATAAGAAAAAAAGGAGAGTTGGTCGGTTTTTTATCATGAATTAAAATATGATAAAACTTGGCATGATGGAATAAGTCATAGAAAATTTATTCTATAAGGAAAAAAGAGACTTGGCGGTTGAGAGGCCACTATATAAAGGACCCAAGGCAAGGCTTGGAGATCAATCGAAGTATTCTTGCCTGGGCTCTCTCCCTCTCCTCCCTTCTTTCTCTTGGCCGGCCACAAGGCTCTTCTCCCCTCTTCTTGCCGTGAGCACAAGGAGAAGCACCGAGGCAACAAAGTTCTCCCGTTGGGACGATCTTCCTCTTCGACCATTATTGTTGGGACCGATTGGCGAGCTAGAGGGGGGGTGATTAGCTCGGATTCGCTTGTAGATGATTTGTCGCGGCGGAAGACTTCAAGCAATCGCTAACACAAGGATTTACTTGGTATCCACCCCGGTCGGGTGACTAATCCAAGGATCCACTCTCCTCACACTCTCATGCACTATGAAAGTCTCCTTCTTGAGGTGGAGAAACCTCTTACAAGCTTGTTACAAAGATACAACAAGAACAAAGCAAATACAAAGAAAATCTTACAAGATTTACAAATAAGCTCACACTTCGCTTTCCTTGCTATCTTCAAGCTTGTGATTGCCTCTTGGACCTTGGAAATGCAACAGCACTAAGCTCCAAGGCTTCCCTTGAAATGACAATGAAGTTGGAGAAGAAGAGGAGAAGCAGTTCGGCTTCAAACCTGCGCGAAAGTCCTTATACCCGACGCCTAGGGTTTGGTAATCGATTACCCAATCGATTACCACGTAGGATTTAGCCGTTCAACGGCTAGTTTTCGAACGGTAATCGATTAGCCAATCGATTACCCGTGCCCTGAATCGATTACCCAATCGATTCAGAACTTCTCTGTTCTCTCGCGCAAAACCCTGTGATCGATTCCCCAATCGATCAAGAGACACCTTAATCGATTACCCAATTGATTAAGGGAAGGCTGAATCGATTACTCAATCGATTCAGCCACCCTCTGTCCTCTCGCAAAAACCTCCTTAATCGATCCACTGATCGATTCACTCAATCGATTACCCAATCGATTGAGTCCAACCTAACTTGCTCCCACAAGCCTAGGATCCCCTACCAAGTGTCCAGTCAACCCCGTTGACCGACCTGGATTTCTACTGCCTAGCTCCCAGCTCGGACTTGACCTGGTTCCCCACCAGATTCGCCTAACCCTCGAGTTAGGTCTAGTCTCTCGGTAGACTTCCACCTTGCCAGCATGCAATCTCCCTGATCCATCTGGACTTCACCTAGTCCCACTAGGTCTTTTCCCTTGCCAGCCTGCGATCTCCCCGATCCAGCTGGACTTCACCTAGTCCCACTAGGTGTGCCTAGTCCCACTAGGTCTTTTCCCATGCCAGCGTACGATCTCCCCGATCTACCTGGACTTCACCTAGTCCCACTAGGTCTGCCTAGTCCCACTAGGTCTTTTGCCATGCCAGCGTACGATCTCCCCGATCTACCTGGTCTTCACCTAGTCCCACTAGGTCTGCCTAGTCCCACTAGGTCTTTTGCAATGCCAGCGTACGATCTCCCCGATCTACCTGGACTTCACCTAGTCCCACTAGGTCTTTCCCAGTCAAGCCTCCAGTCAACCTTGACCCACTTGACTCACACATCATGACCACTCAAACATCATTATCAAACATCGAAACATACGACCATTCCATAAGCTTTCCAAGCTTACCAGACCCAAGCTCACCTGAGCTTTGTCAAACCAGGTCAATCTTGACCTAACCAAGATTGCACCAACAATCTCCCCCTTTTTGATGTTTGACAATATGTTTGAGAAAGACTAATCCCTATTAGCCTTTCAATCTCTCCCAAATTTCTCCCCCTTTGACACACATCAAACTTCTCCCCGAGAGTCTATATGGTCAAAGGTATACCCAATGAAAATCTCATAATTTTCATTGAATCTATGCTCAACCTTGAGCACTGATGAAGATTCCCAATCTCCATTCATTCACTTAACCCAAAAAGAAAAATTCAACCACATGTTGTTAAGGAAGACCTCCCCCTCAAAACATGCTCTAAACCTCTATCATTGCACCAACAATGATTTTTGAGTTCCTAAACCTTTAGGAGAACTCAACTTGAGGTAATTGAGATTTTGAAATTCAAAATTTGAATCAAAATCTCTCCTTAACCCTTAAATGTTCACCAAACCATTTCCCTTTTTGATTTCACAATGAAATTTACCCAAATATACTTATAAAAGTAATTCTAGGGTCTAGGGATTGTTAGGTTACTTAACAATGGGTTAATGGACTGAAAATAGACAGTTTCAGTCTCACCAATCGATTGGTGTTGGGAACCAATCGATTACGACCTGCCTTAATCGATCAGCCGATCGATTACGGCTACCTGTAATCGATCACCGGATCGACTACCCGAGCTTCTGTGCTCGTAAAAGGATCGACCAATCGATTGAACAATTGATTGGCTATGGTCCCAATCGATCACCCGATCGATTGGGAATTTCTGATTTCTGAAAACAATTTCAGATTCGAATTTCAAAAACTCCTAAATAATTCTACAAAATTAAAAAAAAATCTGAAATTTTGTGTAGATATTATTTATACCATATACTATCATGGAAAAATAGTTTTCTATGAAAATAACCTTCATTTCCAAAGATTGACACAAAATTGGAAACCATTGAAATACTTCAATGTTTTACTCTATTTTGTATCCAATTCATCAATGATGAGTGCTATCAAAAGATAGTCTTCACCAAGGTTTTCCAAGATAGTTGTAAAATATTTTTCAAAAACAATATCCAACCATGTTCCTTGGGCTAAGTGTACATGACTTGTACATTAGCTTTCCCAATGATTGGAGTTCATTGAACTTCATGATTTGATGATACTAAAACTCAATAGGATGTACTTTATCAACACCTTGAGTTTTGTTCATCACCCTAACATCTCACTTGTTTCTAATGAAAAAAAACACACACAAGTCACCTTATAGTCTTAGTGAGATGATGAAAGTCATGTTCTCCCTAATCTAAGGGTTCATGCATTTTTACCTAGACATTATAAACTTTGATCATCCACCTAGGATGTCAATTAATGCCAATGTCCTTAATTTCAATAAATATTGATTTATGCATGATTAGTGACTATGACATGCATCATATTAGAATTTTCAAAAGAAATTATAACTAGATGTTGCATGTATGACATGACATGTAATATTTTCATAATAAATATGAATGATGAAATATGATGTCATGGCATGTGATAGGGCATACAAAAACATGGCATAGTAGCATAAAAGAAAATACCTAGATTTCCTATCTAAGTATCAATAACTCATCGCTAAGCCATTGATAATCCTAACTTGCCCTAATTTCCAAGATAATGCCAAAACTCCCCAACTTGGCCTATCTTTGGATTCTAACCTAGTTGTGCCAACTTTATCAAGTTTAATCCTCCAAAAATATAGTTTGGCACAAATTTACTCCTCCTAGAGTAAATAAATGAATCCTTCATTTTCAAGGATAATAATTCCTTGAAAATGTCCCAAAGTGTCAACTTCATCAAGGTTGGGTTAACTACCCTTCCAATTAGAGTTGACACTCCCTAGACCTATCTAGGGTGTGGCGAACACACTCTTAGGAACCCAAAACCTATTGGTGCTCCTTGGGTGTTCTAGGTATTCACTAGGGATGACTTCCCTTGATACCTTCTTAAAGACTTTCTTAGGCTTCTCCGAAGCCTTAGTCACCTTTGTCTTGTCTTGGTCAACTCTAGGGATGGCTTCCCTTGCGACCTTGACTTGACTCCTAGACCTAGATTTAGTTCCATATTTATATGGAACTCTATGATAGGATGGACCATCATCCTTAGTCTTAGGTTTGTACCCCAAACCTCTCTTGCTCCTAGAGGGTCCTTGATTTCCTAAATCTAGGTTTTGATCCTTAGATCCCTTAAATAGATTTTCTATTCGTTTGAGGGATTTTTCTAATTTATCAAGTTTTGACCTCAAAACTTGATTTTCAATCATTACCTCCTCAAGGCTTGGTTTTCTAATATAGCCTTGGTAATTTTTCTTTTTGGCCTTGGATTGGGTAGGTCTATCCTTAGATGATCTAAAATCTTCCCTATCCTTGGTTGTGGTAGACCTAGCATGAAAGGCTCTATATTTTTCTTTTGGTTTCTCATACCTTCTATTTTCATGATAAATAGCATTGAAATGATAATAATTATTTTTAGCATGCATATTATCATGATTTAAGTAAGTACCATTACCTAATGGTACCTTAGTGTTATTCTTGGAGGCTCCCCCTTGACTTGAGCTCCTCCTTTTAGCCTTGGTGGGATTCTTCCCCTTTGGACATTGATTTCGATAATATCCCTTTTCTTTGCATGAGAAGCACACAATGTGCTTCTTATCCTTCTTTGCCACGGGGCCGACCTCCTTTGGCTTCTCTTTGGTCTTGGGTGCCACTAGCACCTTCTTCTTGACCAATTTTGGATACTTACTCTTATAGTGTCCTCTTTCCCTACACTCAAAACAAATGATATGATTTTTATTCTTACAACTTGAAATTTTTATACCTTTGCTTGTAGGGGTATGGCATGACTCTTCACTTGATCCGGAAGTAGTACTTCTTCTTCTTCCGGAGTTAATGACCTTTGCTCCCCCTCAATCCTAGAGGTGGAGGCTTCTTCTTTTTCCTCCTCTTCTTCATTGACCTCAGATGAAGATGTTGACGCTTTTCTTTGATCCGATGCCAATGGAACATTTTGCTCCTCTTCAACCCTTGAAGTGGAGGCTTCTTGAGCTTCATCTTCGGATGTTGAGCACCTCTCAACGTCCGAGTCCTCTTCACTTAATGAATCTCCCTCTTCGGATTTTTCTTGACTTGGTACAGTGGAGGGATCTTCATGAAGCCTTGCCAATGTGCCCCAAAGCTCTTTGGCGTCTTTGAATTCTCCAATCTTGTCCAAGATGGTGCTTGGCAATAGGTTGACCAATAACTTGGTCACTTTGTTGTTGGCCTCGCATCTCTTGATTTGCTCCTCATTCCATTTGCTTTTCTTGAGGAGCTTCCCTTTTGTGCTTGTTGGAGCTTCAAAACCCTCCATTAGAGCAAACCATTGCTCTATCTCCATCATGAAGAAATTTTCAATCTTTGACTTCCAAAGATTGAAATTTGCCTTGTCAAATGGTGGAGGTGCCCTTGTGTCATAGCCAAACTCCATTTTTGAAGTTGAACCCTTTTGATGATGATTTCTTGAAATTAGGGTTTCTTCCAACTTCTTCTTCTTCCTCTAGCTCTTGCCCTCTTGGCGATGAGTCCAAAGCAGAGCAACCTTGCTCTGATACCACTTGTTGGGACTGATTGGCGAGCTAGAGGGGGGGGGTGATTAGCTCGGATTCGCTTGTAGATGATTTGTCGCGGCGGAAGACTTCAAGCAATCGCTAACACAAGGATTTACTTGGTATCCACCCCGGTCGGGTGACTAATCCAAGGATCCACTCTCCTCACACTCTCATGCACTATGAAAGTCTCCTTCTTGAGGTGGAGAAACCTCTTACAAGCTTGTTACAAAGATACAACAAGAACAAAGCAAATACAAAGAAAATCTTACAAGATTTACAAATAAGCTCACACTTCGCTTTCTTTGCTATCTTCAAGCTTGTGATTGCCTCTTGGACCTTGGAAATGCAACAGCACTAAGCTCCAAGGCTTCCCTTGAAATGACAATGAAGTTGGAGAAGAAGAGGAGAAGCAGTTCGGCTTCAAACCTGCGCGAATGTCCTTATACCCGACGCCTAGGGTTTGGTAATCGATTACCCAATCGATTACCACGTAGGATTTAGCCGTTCAACGGCTAGTTTTCGAACGGTAATCGATTAGCCAATCGATTACCCGTGCCCTGAATCGATTACCCAATTGATTCAGAACTTCTCTGTTCTCTCGCGCAAAACCCTGTGATCGATTCCCCAATCGATCAAGAGACACCTTAATCGATTACCCAATCGATTAAGGGAAGGCTGAATCGATTACTCAATCGATTCAGCCACCCTCTGTCCTCTCGCAAAAACCTCCTTAATCGATCCACTGATCGATTCACTCAATCGATTACCCAATCGATTGAGTCCAACCTAACTTGCTCCCACAAGCCTAGGATCCCCTACCAAGTGTCCAGTCAACCCCGTTGACCGACCTGGATTTCTACTGCCTAGCTCCCAGCTCGGACTTGACCTGGTTCCCCACCAGATTCGCCTAACCCTCGAGTTAGGTCTAGTCTCTCGGTAGACTTCCACCTTGCCAGCATGCAATCTCCCTGATCCATCTGGACTTCACCTAGTCCCACTAGGTCTTTTCCCTTGCCAGCCTGCGATCTCCCCGATCAAGCTGGACTTCACCTAGTCCCACTAGGTGTGCCTAGTCCCACTAGGTCTTTTCCCATGCCAGCGTACGATCTCCCCGATCTACCTGGACTTCACCTAGTCCCACTAGGTCTGCCTAGTCCCACTAGGTCTTTTGCCATGCCAGCGTACGATCTCCCCGATCTACCTGGTCTTCACCTAGTCCCACTAGGTCTGCCTAGTCCCACTAGGTCTTTTGCAATGCCAGCGTACGATCTCCCCGATCTACCTGGACTTCACCTAGTCCCACTAGGTCTTTCCCAGTCAAGCCTCCAGTCAACCTTGACCCACTTGACTCACACATCATGACCACTCAAACATCATTATCAAACATCGAAACATACGACCATTCCATAAGCTTTCCAAGCTTACCAGACCCAAGCTCACCTGAGCTTTGTCAAACCAGGTCAATCTTGACCTAACCAAGATTGCACCAACAATTATCACCTTGGGATTGGGCGCAAGTCATCTTCCTCCTTCTCGCCGGAATTGTGATTCCGGCCAACCTTGGTAGTGAGTTTTTCCGATGTGATTACTTCTCTCTTGGTTTTCTTGTTGCGTTCTCGGAGAATCTAGTAGTTCTCGGGAACACGAAACTCGTGGCTTTGTGAAGTCATCCCGAAGATACTCGGCGTGGATGCGAATAGAGGCGGAGATTCCGAGGGACGCTTATGGTTGGATCTCGTCCCTTCCTTCGAGTTACGCGAGGTAATACGTAAATTAGTTTACGTTTCTGTAAAATTTTAAATATATGATCATGTCTACACAAGATAAAGTTGCATGCTTAGATGTGTGGTTAAATAATTTGAGAAATTATTTATGCTAAACCTTCCGCTGCACGTAATTAATTTTAAAATTACGAACCCGCATCCATGTCAACATGCACCCGGACCCAACAGTGGAATCAGAGCCGGTTAGTGTTCGACATAATCATATAATTATTTTTGCGGAAAACGTTGTCATGATCTCAATTTTGGAAAATTTTTCAATTATGGAAACTTTCCAATTATGATAAATTTCCGATTTAGGAATTTCAAGGTTTGGAAATCCACATACAATTTCGCAAACTTTTGAAATACCTCTGTTTCTGAAATTCTATGATAATTGTGAAAACTTTTCATTTTTGGAAGCTTTTCAATTTTAGAAATTTCCTATTTTGGAAATTTTCTAATTTTGGAAATACGTAAGTTTTCTTTGTACCAGAAACTTAAAATTATTCTGAAAACCTTTTATTTTTGGAAACTTTCCATTTATGGAAAACTCGCAATTTTGGGCACTTTCTTTCAAGAAAGTCTAGACAAATTATGGGAATATTAATTGGCATTTAAATTCATAATTAGAAATTAAATTATTTACAAAATTTTTTATTTTGGATTGAGCCTCGGTGAGCCGTCCAATTTAAAGTTAGTTGTTATAATTAAATTTCCTAAATTGAATTTAAACTGTCAAATGTTTAATTTGGATTGAGCCTCGGGGAGCCCTCCAAATTATATTATCAATAAATTCTTATTTTGGATTGAGCCTCGGGGAGCCGTCCAAATTAAGTTATTGATATTAATTTTTCATAAATAAAATATGTGATTAAATCTTGGAAATTTTGAGATGATTCTCAAACGATAATTTCTTTATTTGATTTATGAGGGGATGCTCTTACATATTATTGTCTCCAAAATTAATTAGGAAAATTATTTCCTATAGAGTATATTTCCTTAAATAAGATTTTCATGAAAATAATATGTGGTTGAATTAAGGGAATCTGTCTCTTAATTTAATAAGATTTGATTTAGAGAAATCAAAGTCTTAAACATATTATTTTTGAAATTGATTATGATAATTTAGGAAATTGTTTCCCAAAACAATTCCTTGAATAAAGTATGAAATTAGAATTAGGAAATCCGGTTCCTAATTCAATTAATGAGACTTGATAAATTAAGTCACATACATACTTTATTAAGGAAATCGTTAGTACATGACATAATTATATGTCATGAATGTGCTTAAAAGAAAAAGATGAGTCCCAAAACTTCTTACAAAATATTAAGGCCAGCACCTTCCATTAATATGGTTAGAACCGGAGTTTTGTTTCTCATTTGGGTTGATGGACACATCCATGCCCGGCTTGAACCTCAACATGTTCAAACCATGGAATTAGTTTATGATTAATATAGTTGGAGTCAGAGGTCAATCCTTAGTTTTGGTTGTTGGACACATCCAAGCCTGAGTAAACGGTTGAATGAGCTCCAACCATATTAAAACTATTTCTTGATTAATGGGTCAGCCTTAAGCTTGGAGCATCGATTTGTTGTGCCACAGCCAAGGTCGATGTAAAGAGAGGTGCAGTTGGGTGCTATGTATATTGTTGCATACTTGTTAATGAGTTAACAACCCAATGATATATGCAAACATTCAATTAGTTGATAGCATAATGTGATAGTTACATATGTGTAATATGTAATTGGTATAATTACCTACCTTCATAGCTAAGAATAACTTGATGGACTCCAGCCATGGTTGTTCTTATCTATGGTTGGATATCAACCTATTTGGAGATGTTCCTACGTTCTCCCGAATTGATAAAAAAGGTTATTCAATTCGAAAAATAAATAGAATTTAATTAATGTATATTGATGCATTCTTTATCATTCTCATCACATAACCTCAATTTGTATTTCTAGGATAATCACCTGATCATGTCTTCTCTGAATTTGCGTTCCATTTTGGACACTAATAAGATAATTAAGGCCAAAAGGATTGAAAATGCACCAAAAGGCACATGCCATCACTGCGGCAAGGAGGGCCACTGGCGAAGAAACTGCAAGGTTTATCTTGAGTCCTTGAAGAAGAAGGCATCCGATGCCCCATCCTCTTCAGGCATCTTCGTTATTGAATGTCACTCTATTTCCTCGTACACCTGGGTACTTGATATTAGGTGTAGCTCACATATATGTAATGACATACACGGCCTAAGGAATAGAAGAAGACTCGTTAAGGGAGAAGCAAATTTGCGAGTTGGAAATGGAGCAAAGATTGCTGCTATTGTCATCGGAACATATTTGCTAAAGCTCCCTACTGGACTTGTCTTAGAATTGGATAATTGTTATTTTGTTCCTTCGTTAATAAAGAACATTGTATCTATTTCATGCTTGAATGAAAAGGGTTACCATTTAACTTTTAGTAACAATTGTTGTTACATAACTTTAAATGGTGTTCTTTATGGGACCAGAACTTTATGCAATGGTATCTACACGTTAGATTTATCCGGTGACGTTTTCAATATCGAAGTTAGCAACAAACGTGCTCGAATAGATAATCAAATAGACTCCTATACGTGGCATTGTCGTCCTGTCCATGTAAGCAAGAAACGCATGACCAAATTACACCGATGTGGAATTCTAGAATCATTTGAACCTGGTTCATTTGATACATGCGAATCATGCTTAAAAGGTAAGATGACCAAATTATCCTTTTCCGAAAAGGGTAAACCAGTGGGAGAATTGCTTGGTCTAATACATACTGATGTATGTGGACCAATGTCAACTCTTGCACAAGGAGGCTATAGCTACTTCATTACCTTTATCGATGATCACTCACGATTCGGATATGTGTTCTTAATGAAACACAAATCTGAAGCTTTTGAGAAATTCAAAGAGTTCAGAAGTAAAGTAGAGAAACAGCTTGGTAAAAATATTAAGATACTTCGATCCGATCGGGGTGGTGAATACTTAAGTCAAGAGTTTCAAGATTATCTTAGGGACAATGGCATATTGTCTCAATGGACTCCGCCATATACACCACAGCTTAATGGTGTATCTGAGAGGCGTAACCGAACCTTGATGAACATGGTTAGATCTATGATGAATCATGCAACTCTTCCAAAATCCTTTTGGGGCTATGCGCTTAAGGTAGCTGTTTACTTACTAAACAGAGTCCCGACCAAGGTAGTCTCTACTACTCCATATGAGACGTGGAATAGTAAGAAACCTCATTTATCTCACCTAAATATATGGGGTTGTCCTGCTTATGTAAAGCGGACTGTATCAGACAAATTGGATGCTAAGTCTGATAAATGTCTATTTATTGGATACCCTAAGGAAACGAAGGGTTACCAATTCTATCATCCCTTGGAACAAAAGGTGTTTGTTTCAAGGCATGCTGTATTTCTAGAAAAAGAATTTCTTTTACAAGAAAACAGTGGGAGTAGCATTGAACTTGAAGAAGTTCAAGAAACTCCAATAGACATTACAGAGACACCTAGTCTAGACCCACAACCAATAACTCATAATGATGAGCTATCAGTTGAACCTAAAACAACACCACTTCTTCGTAGGTTTGTTAGGACACGCAATATTCCAGAGAGATGCGGATTTCTCATAAGTGAATCGAACGACGTGTAACTCATTAACGATGACGAACCTATCGGTTATGAAGATGTTCTGAAAAATTCAGAAAAGGATAAATGTCTTGAAGCCATGAAGTCAGAAATGGATTCCATGTACAAAAATCAAGTATGGGACTTGGTTAACCCACCTGAAGGGATTAAGCCCATAGGGTGCAAGTGGGTTTTCAAGAAGAAAAATGACATGGAAGGTAATGTTGTTACCTTTAAGGCTAGATTAGTGGCAAAAGGATATCGTTAGAAACAAGGAATTGATTATGACGAAACCTATTCACCAGTAGCTATGCTTAAATCCATTCGGATGCTCCTGGCCATAGCAGCTCATTATGATTATGAGATATGGCAAATGGATGTGAAAACAGCTTTCCTTAATGGAAACCTACTTGAGGATGTATACATGATACAACCTGAAGGTTTCACATCGGTTAATAAAACCAAAGTATGCAAGCTTCGACGATCCATATATGGACTAAAGCAAGCATCCAGGAGCTGGAACATCCGTTTTGATGAGACAATCAAAGAGTTTGATTTCTCACAAAATCTTGATGAACCTTGTGTGTATAAGAAGGTTAGTGGGAGTGCAGTCGTATTCCTAGTGTTATATGTCGATGACATATTACTTATAGGAAACGATATATCAGTCTTACAGTCAGTTAAAATTTGGTTGTCCAAAACTTTCTCCATGAAAGACCTGGGAGAAGCAACCTATATCCTTGGGATTAGAATCTATAGAGATAGATCAAAACGGTTGCTTGGTCTTTCGCAGTCTACATATATAGACCGAGTGCTAGAAAGGTTTAGCATGTCAGAATCCAAGAAAGGTTACCTTCCCATCAGGCATGGGATCAACCTTTCGAAGTCTATGTGTCCGCGCACAGAAGACGAGAGGATTTGTATGAATAAGATTCCTTATGCATCTGTGATAGGATCTATCATGTATGCTATGTTATGTACTAGGCCCGATGTATCGTATGCTCTGAGCGTCACAAGAAGATACTAGTCTGATCCAGGAATGGATCATTGGGCGGCTGTCAAGACAATCCTCAAGTACTTAAGAAACACTAAGGATGTGTTCCTAATATATGGAGAAGGTGATATGGTAATACGTGGGTATACAGATGCTAGTTTCCAGACAGATAAGGATGACTCCAAATCTTAGTCCGGATACGTATTTATTTTGAATGGAGGCGCAATAAGTTGGAAGAGTTCCAAGAAAGATACCGTAGCGGATTCTACCATGGAAGCGGAATATATTGCAGATTCGGAAGCAGCAAAGGAAGCAGTCTGGATCAAAAAAGTTTGTCTCAGAACTTGGTGTGGTTCCAACCATTGATGAAGCAATACCGGTTTATTGCGACAACAATGGAGCTATTGCACAAGCGAAGGAACCAAGGTCTCATCAGCGATCCAAACATGTGCTTCGCCGCTATCATCTGATCAGAGAGATTATAAGTAGGAATGATATACAAATTGAGAAAATTTCCACTGAATGGAATTTAGCGGATCCTTTAACTAAGGCCTTGCCTCAAAGCAAGTTTGAGGGTCATGTTAGAGCCTGCGGATACCGTAGCGATTGGCATTAGGCCAAGTGGGTGTTTGTTAGTGATATGAGAAAAATGTCCTAAGGCAATCGCCTTATGATTGTAATCATTTATTTTAATAAATGAATATTCACTATTTGAGTATACATGTTTATGTATTTGATTGAGATCTTAAACTCATTTACTGAATGTCTGTAATACAATTCACAGCATGAGAGAATTTGTGATGAATTCACAACTAGTGATTATCTCTACATGTGCAATTGTGAAGTATTGAAATTGTCCCTAGTCAATGAATTGATAAATACGGACACTATCAATTCTGTTGAGACTAGCATGAGTTATTCTCTAATCAGCTGATTCTCACTGGCTGGTGACATTGGGATGTCTGGAGATAAACATGAATGCTAGTTAAGGGAACTAGTTAAGGGAACTAGTTCATTGGAGTGACTGGCTGTAAAACTTCATATGGTAGTCTATATATAGATATGTCAATGAAGTTCTTACTGTAGCATAAGTGCGATGTTCCTTTGACTTGCGGTGTTCAAGTCATCTTGGTCATGGAGACATATACTTTGACATCTTAAGCAAGCATCTCCAAGGAGGTGTGGACCCAGGATGATTGGGTATAAGCCGAAGTGTCCGAAGATGTTTGAACAACCTACAAAGGATTCACCACTCCTTGCGAGGAGATGTATACCCAAGGCCTATCGTCGGATTGTTACTCGAAGCCTCTGGCCAGAGCATGACATGTTTAGAGTATGAATCTCTTAAATACATGAGAGTAATTAGAATCCGTAGGACGAGAAAACGTTACTTGGGCTAGGTGTGACGTAGTCAGCCTAGTGGGGACTGACACACATAGACCATGTCCTGAACAAAGTGGGTATAAGATGGTGAAGGGAATGGGGCACAATTCATTATAGCTGCTGATGGGTTTCAGAATAGTTTCTGAGGTCAATCGTTGATCTTTCGATTAATTGGGGATCATGATGTACTACTAGGTGCCACTCATGATCGTTCTATAATTGGCTAATTATAGACGACCAACATAAATCGAAAGCCTATTTAGTCACACACACTACGAGTAATCCGAGGGATTTAAAACGAGTTGAAAATTAGATTTTCCAATCAAGAGAGATTAGGTTTGGTTGAGCCAAACGATAAGTCGAATCTGAATTTTTCAGAGACGCATCGGAAGCGTAAAATGGCTAAGTCTTTTGAAGACTTAATAGATGAATTAAATAAGTTTAATTCATTGGGGCGTGGCTTGGATGGGCCGGCCAAAGAGGGTCTCCATCCTCTTTGCTTGGCCGGCCACAACAAAGGGAGAGAACCAAGTTTTTGGTTCAATTTATAAAATAAACCAAGTGTGGTTTGTTTTATAAAATTATGGATGATATAAATTTTTATATAATAAACCAAGATTTGGTTTATTTTTCATGGAAATTAAAATGAACCATGGGTTGGTTTATTTTATTTTATAAAATCAATCATGGATTGATTTACCATGATAAGAAAATTTATTCCATAAGAAAAAAAGGAGACTTGGTCGGTTTTTTATCATGAATTAAAATATGATAAAACTTGGCATGATGGAATAAGTCATATAAGATTTATTCTATAAGGAAAAAAGAGACTTGGCGGTTGAGAGACCACTATATAAAGGACCCAAGGCAAGGCTTGGAGATCAATCGAAGTATTCTTACCTGGACTCTCTCCCTCTCCTCCCTTCTTTCTCTTGGCCGGCCACAAGGCTCTTCTCCCCTCTTCTTGCCGTGAGCACAAGGAGAAGCACCGAGGCAACAAAGTTCTTCCATTGGGACAATCTTCCTCTTCGGCCATTATCACCTTGGGATTGGGCGCAAGTCATCTTCCTCCTTCTCGCTGGAATTGTGGTTCCGGCCAACCTTGGTAGTGAGTTTTTCCGATGTGATTACTTCTCTCTTGGTTTTCTTGTCGTGTTCTCGGAGAATCTAGTAGTTCTCGAGAACACGAAACTCGTGGATTTGCGAAGTCATCCCGAAGATACTCGGCGTGGACGCGAATAGAGGCGGAGCTTCCAAGGGACGCTTACGGTTGGATCTCGTCCCTTCCTTCGAGTTACGCGAGGTAATACGTAAATTAGTTTACGTTTCTGCAAAATTTTAAATATATGATCATGTCTACACAAGATAAAGTTGCATGCTTAGATGTGTGGTTAAATAATTTAAGAAATTATTTATACTAAACCTTCCGCTGCACGTAATTAATTTTAAAATTACGAACCCGCAACCATGTCAACATGCACCCGGACCCAACATGATGAGGAAATTTCCTAGTCCAGTTCGGACGACCAGCCTCTTGTTCTCCGATGGAAGCAAGCACATCGAGAGGAACCCTCAACTATTCCGGCAACGGCCTCTTCCAGCCAACCCAGCGGCCGGCGCGAGGGCAAGGAGCCCGCGGATGATTTATCTGTGTTGTTGTCTTCTTCCCCTCAGGCGTCTCTGGAGGAGCCTACTTCCCCCCGGGCGGATGGGCTCTCCCCTACCTGGTCGGGGGAGCCTGACGAGGAACGCCTGATGCATCTACTGCTACCTTCGCTGTTCGACCAGACTATGAGTATGAAGGTGCCGAGCGGTGCGGCCCCTATGCAGACACAGGACGTTCAGCTGCACGGCTTGCTAGTAGACCACTTTCGCTATGGTCTTCGAGAGAGCGACTTCTACTCTCCGAGCGTTCAGGCTGACCAATTCATGGCAACGCCCACCCAGGTATAGCGATGCTGTCTCTGTTCTCATTCCACACCTTCCGAAGTCGAGCCACTAACCTGTCTTGGCACATGGCAGTTTTGGTCCACAAGCTACAACATGTGCATGTCCTTGCTGTGCCATACTAAGGCTCGATTTCGAGCCGAGCGACAAGTGGAGCATCTGAAGGCACGGCTTCGACATACTCAGCTGGCTTCCGGTGATGCTTCCCTGAACGGCCTAAGGGCGGAAGTGATCGGCCTCCAGGACCTGCTGGACCAGGCCAAGGACGAACTGGAGACTGCTAAGGCACAGATTGTTACTGCCAACGTGGTGGCAGCTCACGCGCAACGCCGGGTTGCGCAAGCCGAACATACGCAAATTCGAGCCTGGCAAGCCAAGGATCGGCTACAGGCGGACCTTCAGAAGACTCAGGCCGAGCTCCAGGAGGCGAACCAGGCTGTCGAGCCTTTACACGCACAACTGGCGGCCAAAGAGCAGGAGGTCGGTTCGCTGACCATCCAACTGCGCGCCCAAGCCGAGGAGCTGGAGAAGCTGCGGGAATGCCGAGCGTCCTGAGATGCAGCTCAGGCGGAGCTGGGGGAGCTGCGCAAACGCCAAGCATCCTGGAATGTAGCTCAGGCGGAGCTGGGGGAGCTGCACGAACGCCAACCATCCTGGAATGCAGCTCAGGCGGAGTTGGAGGAGCTATAGGCATATAAGTCGTGGGAAGAGGCTCCGTGGGATGCTCGACGAGTGCAGTATATCAACTCATCGGCCTTCTCCAACCAGGTGTCCGAGCGCCTCTGAGTCGTATTGCGATGCCAGCACTCTAGTATCCTGAGGTAGCTTAGGCAGGGTGGACACCTAGCCCACAACTTGCCTGATTCTGTGGTCATGATGACGAACATGTCTGAGAATTTGCCAGAGGAGACCTACCGACCCTTCAAATGAGGGTCGGAAGTTTGTTTTTTTCTTTCTTCCTCGTCTGTTGTTTTGTAAAGATTTGCCTCAGAATCTCTTTTGTGATATTTATTTCCGTGTATCTTCCAAGCCTTATTGACTCGGGTGATTTTAACGGGAACGAGTCAAGAATGAGGGTTATCGGCCCATTTGGCTTTGCGCATGCCTGCTGGCGTACAGCAGTCCCCAAGTGCCAACCACTTGGGTGCAAGCGGTAGTGGGAGTCTGGGATGTTCGGTCAGGCGAGACTCGAGGAGCGTGGGTCACCACGCGTTCGGCCGAGGGCCAATCCGAGGAGTTTGTGGGAGCATGCCCACTTATAACTCACGAGAGTGAGAGTCTGGGATGTTCGGTCGAGTGTGGGTCGCCTCGCATTTGGCTGAGGGCCGATCCGAGGAGTTTGTGGGAGCATGCCCACTTATAACTCGCCATGGTGACTGTTGGGACACTTGGTCGGTTCGTGTCCCTGGAACGTGGACCGCCTCATGCTCACCCGGGGGGAGCCGAGCGGTGAGTGATCTGTGGAAGGTTACCTTGTGCACCGGGGTTCTGGATTGGGGCAGCCTGGTTGGCAGGTCGACTGTCGAATCTGTCCACTCCGTACCTTTCCTCTTGAGGACTGTATTAATTGGCCGGGACACGTGTCCTCTGCCAAGTGGTTTCTCAGGCACCGAAGCGTTAGCCACCTGTTACGATTGCCTCGGGCGACGAAACGTCTGTTGCCAGGTGTGCGTGCTTCTTAACGAGTCCCTATGTCTCATCATGGATCCCATCGGAGGGTTCTGACGTGATCTTGCTTTTCCCTTCGACCTTCCCCCAACGGCCAGGATTGGCCACTGTTTCCCTATATAGGTGTCAGCAGCAGTCTTCCGCGTGGCTTTCTTTCTCCCGCCACTCTCCTGCTTCCGGCGTCCTTCATTTCTTACTCAACTTCTCCGGTGACCCCGTATCTTCTTCGGGTCAAAATGTTGGCGGAATCCCTGAAGGCAGGATTCATTTTGGACGACGCCGCGTTTGTAGCTGCCACAGCTGCTGTACTTGCTAATCCATCCGGCTCATCGTCAGCTACTCCGGTACCCACTTCTCAGGCATGAACTTCCACCGTCGTGCCTCCTTCGAGTAAGGGGAAAATGCCTAAGGGGGATGCACCGGATTTTGAGCTTGAAGTCTTAGACGTGGACCTTTGTCCACTGGAGACCAGGCGCGATCAATCGAGCGACCGTTCGCCTCCGTTTGGAACCACCACCTCCTCTTTGAAGAGGACCTGCTTTGCGTCCCCTTCGCCGGTGCCTCCTGTTCTGCCTGCGCCGGCGCCCAGTGCCCTAGTCTCTTCCGCTCAGGGAGATACTCTGCAGGCGCCCCCTTTGATCATGCTGGATCTTCGGGTGTGCGGATCGATGGGCCTCCCTCTTCTCTCCCCGAGGAAGCTACAGGCCCTCGTCCTTTGCATCTGATCCTGCCATCTCGGGCAGACCCCCATACTGCCTACGAGACTCCTGTCCCCGAGTCGCTAGGGTCGGCCCAGGTAGTCCACTTGTATGCTCCACTGAGCGATCATTTGTACCAGGGCCTTCGAGAGTTTGACTATTAGGACCCCCTTACCCGAGCTAATGGCGTCGTGGCGGGGGTCTGTCAGGTGCATCTCACTAACGGCTTGCGCTTGTCTTGCTTTTTACTGCCTAAACCTTTTGTTTTCTTTACAGCTTATTGGCTCAATTTATGACATGGGCGTTTCCTTCGCGACTCAAGCTCGGTCCCTTCGCCAAGCTGAGTCACGAAAGGAGGAACTGGAGGCTCAGCTTCGCCATTCGTATCTGCGGCCTGGCGACGAGGCGGGGAACACTCTGCGGGTTGAGAATGTGGCCCTTCAAGAGCGGGCATTTCGGGCTGAGGCGCGGCTTCAGGAATGCCGGGTGGAGCTGGATACAGCTCGTACGACGACTATCCAAGCGCAGCGACAAATCGCCTGTCTGGAGCATGGGGAGTGCCAAGCCCGGGCCATAGAGCAACAGGCCCAAGTAGAGCTAGCCAAGGTCAAGGCGGAGCTCCTGGAGGCCTGCCAGTCAGTCGCGACGCTACGTGCCGATCTATCGGTCAAAGAGGAAAAGCTGATTGCCTGCTCGAGAGACCTCGCACGGCTTTGAAGGCATCGCGCGGACCTGGAGACCAAGCTGAAGGTGGCTCAGGAGGAGCTGGAGATGGTTCGGGCTTAGGTCGCGCCCCAGCAACCTGCCCGTAGGTCTTAGTCTGGTGTTGTTCTTTTTTACTTTCCTCGTGTAGGTAGAGGCCAAGCCTCTTTTTGGCAATAACACTACTTATGAATGCTAATCATTTCGGCTTATGCATGTTTTGTTGTTTAACTGATGGGCGTCCGAGTGCAAGCGACTCAGGGGAATGCTTGCCCGACCCCTTTTGACTAGCGAGCGTGTGCGATACCCGAGTGCGACGGTTGTTATGTACTCAGGCGGGAATGCGATTGAGTGATTCGACCTTTGCGAGTGGCAGGGTAAAATATTACTTCTCCCTAGTATCGACCACTCGGGTGGGCTTGCGTGAGATCTCAAATATCTAAACAGTCATGATTGAACAATGCTGCCAACTTGGGCAGTTCAGAGGATCTCTCTTTGGGTGCGCCAGAACGGGAGGTTAGGTTACAAGAGTCATGAAGACATAGTTGCGTGTAGGGGAGAAGTGAGGTGCTCGGCTGGGCGACGCTGAGGGTCGAGCCGGGAGGTGCGCGGGAGCTGAGACTGGTTATGACTCACTGACGAGACAAGGGCTTGATCTCTCGGTCGTCTCAGGGAGCGTGCATCACCACGCGTCTGGTCGAGAGCCGAGTCGAGGGTCGTGGGGGCAGGCCCACTCATAACTTGCGAGAGCGAGAGTCTGGCCTCTCGGTCGGGGACATCTCAGGGAGCGTGGGCTGCCACGCTTCCGGCTGAGAGCTGATCCAAGGGTCGTCAGAGCATGCCCACTTATAACTCGCACAGAGCGAGAGTATGGCATCTCATTCGGGGACATCTCAGGGAGCGTGGGCCGCCACGTGTCCGGCTGAGAGCCGATCCAAGGGTCGTGGGAGCATGCCCACTCATAACTCGCGCAGTGCAAGAGACTGGCCTCTCGGTCGGGGACATCTCAGGGAGTGTGGGCCGCCACACGTCCGGCTGAGAGCCGATCCGAGGGTCGTGGGAGCAGACACACTTATAACTCGCGCGGAGCGAGAGTCTGGCCTCTCGGTCGGGGCCAACTCAAGCAGCGTGGGCCGCCACGCGTCCGGCTGAGAGCCGATCCAAGGGTCGTACGAGCATGCCAACTTATAACTCGCGCGGAGCGAGAGTCTGGCGTCTCGGTCAGGGACATCTCATGGAGTGTGGGCCGCCATGCGTCCAGCTGAGAGCCGATCCGAGGGTCGTGGAAGCATGCCCACTCATAACTCGCGTGGTGTGAGAGTCTGGCCTCTCGGTCGGGGACAGCTCAGGGACCGTGAGCCGCGACGCAGCCGGCTAAGAACTGATCCTACGGTCGTGGGAGCATGCCCACATATAACTCGCGCAGAGCGAGAGTCTGGCCTCTCGGTCAGGGACATCTCAAGGAGCGTGGCCCGCCACGCATCCGGCTGAGAGCCGATCCGAGGGTCGTGGGAGCATGCCCTCTCATAACTCGCACAGAGCGAGAGTCTGGCCTCTCGGTCGGGGACATCTCAGGGAGCGTGGGCCGCCACACGTCCGGTTGAGAGCCGATGTGAGGGTCGTGGGAGCATGCCCACTTATAACAAGCGCGGAGCGAGAGGCTGGCCTCTCGGTCGGGGACATCTCAGGGAGCGTGGGCAGTCACACGTCCGGCTGAGAGCCGATCCGAGGGTCGTGGGAGCATGCCCACTTATAACTCGCGTGGAGCGAGAGTCTGGCGTCTCGGTCGGGGACATCTTATGGAGCGTGGGCCGCCACGCGTCCGGCTGAGAGCCGATCCGAGGGTCGTGGGAGCATGCCCACTCATAACTCGCGCGGAGTGAGAGTCTGGCCTCTCGGTCGGGAACAACTCAGGGAGCGTGGGGCGCCATGCGTCTGGCTGAGAGCCGATCCAAGGGTCATGGGAGCAGGCCTACATATAACTCTCGAGGAGCGAGAGTCTGACGTCTCGGTCGTGGCCATCTCAGGGAGCGTGGGCTGCGATGCGTCCGGCTGAGAGCTGATTCGAGGGTCGTGGGAGCATGCCCACTTATAACTCGTGCAGAGCGAGAGTCTGGCGTCTCGGTCGGGGACATCTCAGGGAGCGTGTGCAGCCACGCGTCAGGCTGAGAGCCGATCCGAGGGTCGTGGGAGCATGCCCACTTATAACTCGCACGAAGCGAGAGTCTGGCCTCTCGGTCGGGGACATCTCAAGGAGCGTGGGCCGCCACACGTCCGGCTGAGAGCCGATCCGACGGTCATGGGAGCATGCCCACATATAACTCACGCGGAGCGAGAGTCTGTCCTCTCTGTCGGGGTCATCTCAGGGAGCATGGGCCCCCACGCTTCCGGTTGAGAGGTGATTCGAGGGTCATGGGAGCATGCCCACTTATAACTCACGCAGAGCGAGAGTCTGGCCTCTCGGTCGGGGACATTTCAGGGCGTGGGCTGCCATGCGTCCGGCTGAGAGCCGATCCGAGGGTCGTGGGAGCATGCCCACTCATAACTCGCGCGGAGCGAGAGTCTGACCTCTCCGTCGGGGACAGCTCAGGGACCGTGAGCTGCCACGTAGCCGGCTAAGAGCCGATCCTAGGGTCGTCGGAGCATGCCCACTTATAACTCGCTCGGAGCGAGAGTCTGGCCTCTCGGTCGGGGGCATCTCAGGGAGCGTGGGCTGCCATGTGTTTGGCTAAGAGCCGATGCGAGGGTCGAGGGAGCCGGCCCACTCATAACTCGCGCGGAGCGAGAGTCTGGCCTCTCGGTCAGGGACAACTCAGGGAGCGTGGGCCGCCACGCGTCCGGCTGAGAGCCGATCCGAGGGTTATGGGAGCATGCCCACTCATAACTCGCACAGAGCGAGAGTCTAGCCTCTCGGTCGGGGACATCTCAGGGAGTGTGGGCCACCACGCGTCCGGCTGAGAGCCGATCTGAGGGTCGTGGGAGCATACCCACTTATAACTCGCGCGGAGCGAGAGTCTGGCGTCCCGGTCGGGGACATCTCATGGAGTGTGGGTCGCCACGCGTCCGGCTGAGAGCCGATCCGAGGGTCGTGGGAGCATGCCCACTCATAACTCGCACGGAGCGAGAGTCTGACCTCTCGGTCGGGGACATCTCAGGGAGCGTGGGCCGCCACGCGTTCGGCTTAGAGCCGCGTCGGAGCATGCCCACTTATAACTCGCACGGAGCGGGAGTCTGGCGTCTCGGTCGGGGACATCTCATGGAGCGTGGGTTGGCACGCGTCCGGCTGAGAGCCGATCCGAGGGTCGTGGGAGCATGCCCACTCATAACTCGCGCGGAGCGAGATTCTGGCCTCTCGGTCGGGGACATCTCAGGGAGCGTGGGCCACCACGCGTCCGCCTGAGAGCCGTTCCGAGGGTCGTGGGAGCAAGCCCACTTATAACTCGCGTGGAGTGAGTGTCTGGCCTCTCGGTCGGGGCCATCTCAGGGAGCGTGGGCCGCCACGCGTTTGCCTGAGAGCCGATCCGAGGGTCGTGGGAGCATGCCCACTTATAACTCCCGCGGAGTGAGAGTCTGGTATCTCGGTCGAGGACATCTCAGGGAGCGTGGGCCACCACGCATCCAGCTGAGAGCCGATCCGAGGGTCGTGGGTGCATGCCCACTTATAACTCGCACGGAGCGAGAGTCTTGCCTCTCGGTCGGGGACATCTCAAGGAGCGTGGGCCGCCACGCGTCCGGCTAAGAGCTAATCCGAGGGTCATCGGAGCATGCCCACTTATAACTCGCGTGGATCAAGAGTCTGGCCTCTCGGTCGGGGCCATCTCAGGGAGCGTGGGCCGTCCGGCTGAGAGCCGATCCGAGGGTCGTGGGAGCATGCCCACTTATAACTCGCGCGGAGCGAGAGTCTGGCCTCTCGTTCGGGGGCATCTCAAGGAACGTGGGTCGCCACGCATCCCGCTGAGGGCCGATCCGAGGGTCGTGGGAGCATGCCCACTTATAACTCGCGCGGAGCGAGCTTTTAGCCGATTCTTGAGAAGGTTGGACTTCCACTAGATGCGTGAAGGTTGCAAAATACATCTTTTTCACTATCCTGGAGGGTGAGAGCCTCCCGGGGCTGACTTGCTTGAAACCATGCACACTCCTTTCTTACCAGCGTTCTACTGAGTGGCCTGCTACTCGTCCATTCTTTCGGGCTCACAAGGGGGCCTCGATGGGAGCAGATCACGAGCGATTGGGGGATCGGGTCCTTGTCTCTCGTCTGGAGCACGGGCTTGTCCTCCTCGGCTGATGTCCTGCCTTGGGGCGGCTTGTCCCCGGGCGCCGTAAGTCCGACTCTTGCTAAGCTGCCAGCATTCCTCAGTGTCTTGGGTGTGACTATGATGAAATGTGCAGTAAGGTCTCCAGCGGGTCGGCAGGCAGTCATGCGCCACTGGCTGCCCCTGCCGACGCTCTGTCTCCGTTCGGTTGATGGGCCCCCGCAAACTTCGAATGGGCTCACCCGGCAGACTGCTAGGCTGTGTCGGATTTCGGGGGGGGGGGAGGGGGCGTGCTGGTTGGCTCCTTCTTTCGGGCAGCCTGCTCCTCTTCCACATTAACGTACTTGATAGCCTTACCCAGCAGGCTGTCGATGTCCTTGGTGTTAGGATCGTTCCGTACGCTAGAGGGGAGTGAATAGCGATTTTTGGCTCGTTCTTCCTACATTGTTAGTGTGCGCAAGCGGAAACAATAATAATAAACACAGAACAACAAAGAAAGCACTGCTAACAAACCTATTTACTTGGTATCCACCCCGGACGAGTGACTAATCCAAGAATCCGTCGGTGGATCACTCCCCGGATAACCTCCGGCTAGCCCTCGTCGCTCCTTGTGGGTGGAGAAACCTTGCCACATCACCAAGCAAACCTCTGAGCACAAAGACTACTATCTTGTCTTTAACCAAGACAATATTCGTCAAGAAAACCAGCCCTAACCGAGTCCTCTTTAAATAGAACTCGGGATGGAAAACCCGCTGGCAGTCGACTGGTCCCAGGGCAGTCAACTGCCACCACTCAGATTCGACCGTTGACATGCCAACGTTCGAATTCTAGTGACTTACCAGTCGACTGCCAAAATGGCAGTTGACTGGTCCAGGGTCCAGAACCTACTGTGAGTTTTGGCAGTCGACTGGACAACCCCCAGTCGACTGCCCAGCTTACAACAGCACTCCTACTCACTCTCTTGACCCTCCTCCAGGCGTGCCTTCAGGTCCACTCCTTTTGCTTGCCTCTTGAAGTCCTCTTCTATCGGCTGTCGTCTCTCGGATGCGCATGCAAGTCCTCGACTTGCCTCCATGCCACCCTTCACGTGTGCCCTTTGAAGTCCACTTCTCGGCTTGCCCTTGGAGTCCTCCTCCCTCGGCTCTTGTCCCTTGCCTCAGCTGACTCTTCACCAGCAGCCTTGATTATTGCTTTTGCGCCCTCTTCATCTTCGGCCCTCGTCCCTCGGATGCGCATGCAAGTCCTCGACTTGCCTCCATGCCACCCTTCACGCATGCCTCGAAGTCCGCACCCATCAGCTCATCGTCCCTGCTCTCCAAGGTCCCTCGGATGCGCACGCAAGCCTCCAGCTTGCCTCCATGCCATCCTTCACCATACCGAGGCCGTCTAGTCAAGTCAATATGTGTAAACATGTACAACCTGCACACTCACATACACATATTAGTACACAAGAGAAAACCTAACTTAAACTCTTTGCCCAAACATCAAAACACATGATCACTCCGGATCACAGATTGCCTCAACACTTGGGAGGTTTTCTGATGAGCGAGCGGAAGAAATCTCCATCTTGCAATCCTTGGGAGAATGCGCTGACCAACACCTCGGGTGCGGCGGTTGGCACATCCAGTACCATCCCGTTGAATCTCTTGATGTAGGCTCGAAGTGTCTCTTTCGGGCCTTGCTTTAAAGCGAACAAGTTGACACTTGTCTTGGGGTGCCTTCGGCTGCTCGCAAAGTGCTGGAGGAATGTCCTCTTGAGCTCGCCAAAACTATCTATCGATCCACTGGGGAGCTGCCCCGAACCATCGTTAAGCAACTCCAGAGAGCGTTGTCAGGAATGCTCTGCACTTCACGCCCTCAGGTTATTGATGGAGTAGTGCAGCACTTTCAAACTTCATGAGGTGCTCCTCAGGGTCAGTGGTTCCGGCATACTCGAGCATGGTGAAGAATCAGAGATGCCGCGAACCGGATCCTCCAGGATCCGTGGAGCAAAGGGGTTGTGCGCCCGAGGAGCTGGTAGCACACTGATGGAACCCGAAATACTAGATTAAGTTGTCACGGATGTGGGTCCATCAGAATTTAGAATTTGTATAAAATGCTGGAAACCCTTTTTGCAATCAAAATATGAAAACGTAGTAAAGGGGCCACAGGTCGTATTTTTCCTTGGGACTAGTTGAGAGTTTGTTTGATTCGAGCTTGTGTTTATGTGTCGTTTGTGAATTTCGGGTTTCGAATGTGAATTGGATTTGGTTTCGAATAGAAATGGAAATGCAATGAAAATAGAGGGACTTAGCTAATAATCCAAACAAAATGATGATAATAAACAACTCAACCAATGGACAAGCCAATTCAACCAAGGCAACTCAACCGAATTTCAAAGATGCAAATCTGAATTCAAATGCAAGACTACACTACAAGGTCTGTTCAAGTTCAAACCAATAAATGCTGAATGCCTCTCTTGATACAAAGTGAACAAAACGTTGAAACAACTTTGCACCAAGAGAAGAAGATTTATGTGCTAAAAGGGACTGTACTAAGTGCTAAAACTGTGATTTACCATTCCGAATTGAATTGAATCACTACAACTTGAAAGACAAAGCTAATAGTGAAGAGCTCATTATGCATTAAGGCTGGAAATCAGAGATGAATGCAGTAAAATTCAGAAATGAACTTAAATGCAGATTTCGAATGCAAACATTCAAAAATGAAGCATCAGACCATATGCAATCTCAAACAAACCAGCTGAAATGAGTTGCCCTAACCTACAGTTCAGTAAAAACTTGAAGAAGAATCACCAGTTAATTGGCACAATTTCGGAATTTATCAGCTGAATTGTAGGGACAACATTGATTAGCAGAAATAGACAACTCACTTGCAGAAATGTGAATCAAGTTGCAACCAACTGATACATTACAAGCTAAGTAAAATGTAGCAATGAAACACAAATGTGAAGCAATGCTTAGGAATGCACTATCACACTGAGTGTTATTCTTCATCTCGGGAGTTAAACTGGACACAATTTGAATTCAACATAAACTACAGAATCAGAAACTAAAGGAATTTGCAGAAAAAGGGTTGATACGCAATGAACAAATGGAGCTAAAAATTCAGAATTAAAGCTAGATGAGAAACAAACTTGAACCTAATACATTAACACACTAAATGTGATCTCTAATTGCAGGAATTAAGCTGGACATAAATCAAATTGAATGAAACTGCAGAAATCAGAAATGAAATGGCAAAACAGGGGTTGATACGAAAGTTACAGCTGATACGCAAACATAAAACTACAAAGCAAATGAAATTAAGCGAAGTGTTAACTAAATGAGCTAGCTAATTAATGGAAGAACATATTAGAACCACTAATTAAGCAGAATCAATGCAAAACTGAAACTAAGGTAGATGATACAACAATTCAGAAATAGAACTTGAAGTGTAGAAATGAAATTACAGCTAGAAACATGAAATTAACTAGCTAAACTACTCCTCAACCCTTCCCGAGCTCAAAATCTCCTTGGTCGTCAAGCAAGGGCTGGCCTCGAACCCCTAAGCTCAGCAAATCAGTGGAAAACAGCTTAGATTGATGAACTCTGCTCAAACTGCATCAGCTGGGGAAAACCAATCCGAATCCCTTCGATCTCAGTTAGACGGATTGCGATGATGATTCGAGGATCATCTGAGCTCACCTGAGAACCCCTACAAGTGGCTCAGATGATCGGAAGTGGATTGTGGTTGAGATTCAAGTGCTCGGACCACAAAGAATGCCGAAACCCTCAAACAAACTCTGTCCAGATGAAACTTGAGCTGGATTCTCCACCGAAGCTATCTCCAATGATCCAGATGATGATCCAAGGTCGAGATTGAGGTGGTCGCACCTCGAATTGGAGAAAAATTGAAGCAAAAACGAAGAAAACGAAGAAGACTACTGTTGCGGCGAAGACGCGACGAGCGGAAGAGCTGCGGTGATGTTTGATTAAATACATAAGAATGGACGGCCCAGATTGTTTGGAGAAAATCCAACGGCTGATCTTGCTCTGATCTGACCGAAACTTTCCAGATGTTGATCAAGGGTCAGGATCTGCCTCGTGGTAGCTCGGATCCTCCAGATGTGCAACGGATGGTCCAGATCAACTTAATCTTTGAATGGATGATCTAGAGCCCTCCGAGCTTGATCCAACGGTTGAATGAGCTCTGATTGGAGTGAAACCTTCAGATCTTGATCAGAGTGCTTGATCAACCCTAACCCTAGCTCAGATTGCTTCAGATGGTCCCGGCTCAAATCTAGCCGCTTTTGAATCAGATGGCCCAGATTAATCCGAAGCTTGATAACTCGATCCGGGTCCACTTCCGACTCAAGTTTGACCCAGTATGCCCTAGGTCCATGAACCTTTCATGCCTACAAAAATAGATCAAAAATTTAGTGGCCAAATAATCCAAATATGTGTAAATTTGTAATTAAGTCCAAAATAAAGGTAAGTTCTAAAACTTAGGGTAAAATCACAATTAAGCAAGTAAAATATGGGTCAAACATGGATTTTAGCAATTAAAATAATCAACAAAATGGTACTTATCACGCACCTACTGGGGTTTTCCCCTTATCGCGGCGCGGCAAGTGTGTTTGGCTGGATGCGGGTGCTTCGACCGGCAAGGGCCTAACCGCGTCGACCCGGCTGTGGTACACGCGCGAGAGGGAGGGGGTCGAGCCTATGGCTGGCAGAATGGCTTTTCCCCGATCTCCCGCAGGGTGGTATGTCGCGGGCTCCTAGGGCCGAGTTAACGGGCCGTCAGCGCGCGATGGCCTCAGTGAGGTTCCCCTAGCCCGGGCGGCTAAAAGGCGCTCGTACTCTTTGGGAGTAACGATCATCTCAACCCGGTTGAGATCCTCCATCTTCACATACGATCAGGCGGGATGCCCTCCTTCTAGTGCCAAATTTGATCATGTCGCGAAGCGAGGTGGCAGTCCCAAGGGTCGGATGGTCTCCCGGGCGTCACGAGCGGGTGGGGCGGCGTTGCTCTAGCTCTGACTTGGCTCCTGCCTGCAGAACAATGACCGTTAGCAAACCCGCCAGGGAGCTTCCCTGGCAAGGCACTCCGACAGTCAAGTCAGTATCCGCAGAAAATATAGTGGGGCTGAATTGCAATGCAGTAGTAGGAAGAGCTTGCGCGCATACCTGCGAAATGAGGAGTGGAGGACTTATATAGCCGGGGGAGCTGACATCCTTTGTCCATGTCGACGAGACAAGGGCGTGGTACCTGTCAGCTCGTATGATAGCACTTGGGAGCACCGTGACAGGGCGCCGGGTGCTTGGGTAGTACGATGGTACTAACTGGGGGGACTGACCGCGAGGTGTGTCAGGAATAGGTAAGGTGTCTAGTACCCCGACATCAAGGTCGTACTCTGGATATAATGACATAGGGGCGTAGGACAAGATAGTCCGTACCCTGAGCGCCGACCGGCAAGTCCGAGTGTCAAAGACCGAGTCGGATAATGGCCAGGGAGCGTGGGCCACCACGCGTCCGTCTGGGAGAGTTGAGGCGCTGGATACGCCATGAGTCGGGGGTTTTTTGGGTTATGTCTGGTTGACTCAGCTGGATATCTGATTCGTGTGGTGCTAGGGGAGCGTGGGTCGCTACGCGTCCGACTGAATGGCCCAGCCCCGATTCGGATCGGGGTGCGAGTTTAGGTGATTGAGTTAGGAGACGCTCGGGATCGGCTCGACCGACCCTGCCTGGGGTCGGTCGGCAAGCGCCTGGATGAGCTACCGGCTTCAGGAGTCCCCTGATGAGGTCATCGTCGGCCCTCCTGCTGGGACTCCGTGGCGCCAGGCTGGTTGGCTATGCGGGTCGAGCCATTCGTAAGCAAGGTCGGGATCAACATGTAACCCAGTTATCAGTTACCATTTTGCCTCAACATCTACCTGCATTTAAGTGTGTTATCGATCTCTTGGCTGATCTGCACACTTAAAGTTCTTGAAGTGTGGGCGAACTTGTGAGTTTTTTGATCATTGTATATGGCTATGCGTTAATAGTTTCCATTGATGCTTATTTACAGGCTATCTGGGACTTTACATGTAAAGAAGGATAAAAACATAACTTGATATCAGTGTGGATCATTTAAACATTATTTGTTACATTGATGCTGTATATTGCGATTGTCCCCTTCTGGTGAAAATGACGTCATAGATATAAAATGTCTATTGACGGTGATCCTGTCGCGAAGCGAAGTGGCGGTCCCAAGGGACGGATGGTCTCCTCGGCATCACGAGTGGGTGAGGTGGCACCGATCTGGCTCCGAATGGGTTCTGTCCTGCAAAACGATGACTGTTAGCAAACCCGCTGGGGGTTTCCCCGGTCAGGCACTCCGACGGTCAAATCAGTATCCGCAGGAAATATAGTGGAGCTGAATTGAAATGCGGTAGTAGGGAGAGCTCGCACGCATACCTGCGGTAGGAGGGGTGAAGAGTTTATATAGCTAGGGGAGCTGACAACCCTTGCCCGTGTTGACGAGACAATGGTGTGGTACCTGTCAGCTCGTATGAGAGCACGGAGTAGTGACGCGACATGGCGCGGGGTGCTCGAACAGTACAAAAGTATTGGATTGGCGGACTAACCGCGAGATATGTTAGAGATGAGTAAGCTGTGCAGCACCCCGATAGCAAGGTCGTACCCTGGATATAATGATATAGGGGGGCATAGGAGCAATGTAGCCCGTACCCCGAGCACCGACCGACGAGTCCGAGTGTTAAGGACCGGGTCGGGTAACGGCCAGTGAGCGTGGGCAGCCACGCGTCCGATTGAGAGAGTTGAGGCACAGGGTACGCCTTGAGTCGGGGGTTTATCGAGTTATGTCTAGCTGATTCTGTTAGATATCTGGTCCTTGTGAGGCTGTTGGAGCGTTGGTAGCCACGCTCAGATCGGATCGCCCGACCCCGATCATGATCGGAGCAAGGGTCAAGACAACCGAGCCAGGAGGATTTTGGGGCCATCCTGACTGACCCGGCTTGTCGCTGGCTAGCTAGCGCCCTAGGGAGCTCTCTGGCTCAGGGAACCCCCGGGTGAGGTCGCAGGTGGTCATCAGCTGGACCTGCATTGCTCTAGACGGGCTGGCTAAGTGGGTCATACTACCCGTAGGCAAGGGCGGGATCATAAGCATCCCCCTCGAGTCTAGTCGAAGGAGGCGTTGAGTCCGACTGACTGGACTAACGTCTACTGAAACGAGCCTGGTGTGCCAGGACAGCCCGACCCTTTGTCGCGGCTCTTAGCGGGCCTTTGATGGGTAAGCAACCTGGTCCGCCGGATATGTCACATCGTTTGTCCCTTCGCCTTCTGCTACTCGGGGTGTCCGAGCAGATTCAAATCTCCTTCATTAATTACCGCGGTTAATTGTCATCACACGTGTCATTTCCCCCTTGCCTCCTCAAGTGATGAGGCGTCCGCCGCCTATTCGGGGGATGATGAGATCATGCCTGGGACACCTCGTCTCCCGGGCCCTCTTGGGCCTGATTGGCCGGCTATCGCCAACCGTCACTTCTGCTACGACCTTTTACATCGAGCGGCCCTCCTGGCTCCCGAGGTACTATACATAGGTAGTTATCTGACAACTTTTACCGTCACCCTTTTTACCTTTTACATCAGTGCACCGCGCCTCTTTCTCCGGCTAGGGTTTCGACGAAACGCATTGTCTCGTCCTTCTTCTCCGACGGTCTATCCTCCGGCTGGGTTTCTTTCTTTCACTTGCTCCGCATGGCTTCCTCATCTCATCATCCGCATCCTTGGTACGTCACCATGGTGTCCGTCCTCGATGCCCATGACCTCGAGGCGATAAAGGAAGATTTCCATATCCCCTTCGACCATCACCTCCTACTACCCACCGCTTTCGACCAACCTGCGAGGCCTCCAAGACATTACATTACCATTTCCTGAGATCACTTGCAAGCTGGGCTATGCTTCCCGATTCATCCTTTCATTGCGGATGTCTGTCGTTATTTCCGCCTCAATCTCTGCGAGTTTTCTCCCATGCTATCCGTTTGCTCTGTGGGTCGATTGTCATCTTCCAGTTATATCGGATTCCCCTTCGAGTCAAGCTGTTTTATTACTTCTTTTCACCAAAAAGGCAAGAATTGGGCGACTTCTTCTTCCAAGCCCATCCCAGCACCTCTTTCCTGTCAAAGCTTCTGACCTCCAACAAGGGCTGGAAGGAACGGTACTTTTATATACGCCCAGTCGCGTACCCAACCTGGCCGACTGGTTTTCGGGCGGACTTTCCTCAGCCACCGCCTCTGCACAAAGTCTTCCAAAATTTTCCCGAGTTCCAGTTCGCCTTCTCCAAGGTCGAGGGTTGGCACTTCCCTGGCGAGCCGTTGTTGCGCGAGGAGATCCTGTCTGTGTTCGGGCTTAGTCCCGTGCCGGTTCGCCGGCCTACTTCTTTTGGTAAACCCCTTTTCTCCTTCCTCGTTTCTTTACTGCCAATTTATTATTGTTCTCCTGGTAGCCACTATGATGCACCCGGCTGCCCCCGAGGGGGGTTATGGGCTAGAGCCTACTGAACTGGAGGCACATATGTTGGAGCTGTTGAACGAGCAAGATGCGTGAGTAGCGGAACTGCGGGCTGAGCAGGAAGCGCATGCAGAGCAGAGGGCAGCTCTCTCGGGTTCTGGGTTGCCCCACTCTACTCCTCCCGGTCCCGCGCCTGAGGATGAGGAGACTTCCTGGTCTAGCTCAGAGGATTCCCAACCTCTGAGTCGTGTGTTAAGGCACCCACGCGGTGCTGAGCCCGCACTTGACCCGGCCAACCCGACGGAAGCTTCTTCTAGCCGGCCGAGTAAAAGGCAATGGGGCAAGGCGCCTGTGACCGACTCCCCTGCGCTACCGCCTTCCTCTCCTCCGGCTCTTCCGACGGAGTCAGCTGTTGCCCCTTCAGGGGGAACTTCCCCAACCCGGTTGGGGGAGCCTGCAGAGGAGCGTCTAATGCACGTGTTGCCACCCTCGCTATCCAATCTGCTTATGAGTATAGAGGTACTGAGCGGTATAGCTTCCATGCGGTCGCGGGATGTTCAGCTGCATGGCACAATAACAGACCAGTTCCTGTATGGTCTGCGCGAGGGCAGCTTCCGTGGGCAGATAATTTTATGGCGACGGCCACACAGGTATACTCACGCCTCCTCTAATATTTGCCTCTTTTTCGGTCGGGGCACTTAGCAAGTCTTTTATCCAGCCTCACAGTCTTGGGCTACAATCTATAGCATGTGTATGTCCATGCTGGGCCACTCAAAGGCTCAGTATCGCGCCGAGCGGCGAGTGGAGCATCTTAAGGCCCGACTCCGGCATACTCAGCTGGCTTCTAGCGATGCCTCTCTGAACATCTTGAGGGCGGAAGTGATCAGCCTCCAGGACCTGCTGGATTAGGCGAAAGATGAGCTGGAGACCTCCAAAGCCCAGGTTGTATCAGCCGACACGGCAGTGGCTCAAGCGCAATGCCGAGTTGCCCAAGCCGAACATACTCAACTTTGTGCTTGGAAGATCAAGGACCAGGTACAAGCGGAGCTCGCTAAGACTCAGGCCGAGCTCCAGGAGGCGAATCACGCTGTTTAGCCCTTGCGCGCACAGTTGGCTATCAAGGAGCAAGAGGTCAGTTCGCTGACCAGCCAGCTGCACGCCCAAGCTGAGGAGCTGGAGAAACTGCGCGAACGCCAAGCGTCCTGGGATGCAGCTCAGGCGGAGTTGAGAGAGCTACGAGAGCGCCGAGCGACCTGGGATGCAGCTCGGGCAGAGCTGGAGGAACTTCGCTCCTATAAGGAGACTGAAGTTGACCGGTTGGAAGCCCATAGGCTCGAGTGTATCAACTCTAAGGCCCATGCTGATCAAATCTCAGAGCGTCTCCGAGTCATGCTGATGCACCAAGCGATCAGCACGATCCGACAACTTAAGCAAGGTGGGCTCCCACGGCTGTTCAATTGCAAGATATGTCCAAGGATTTACCGGACATAACCAGACAACCTTTCAAGTGAGGGTCGGGCCCCTGGCTGTATTCTTTCTTCGCTTGCGGAGGCGGTGGCTCCTCGGATCTTGTAACACTTTGGCCTTTCGAATGTAATCTTTCCTTTTTGCTCAAACATTTTGTGACTGCTCATACTTCTGAATGATAATGATCGCATGCGAGAGTCACCTGGGTGAGAGGTTGTATGCTTGACTCGGTTTCTGTGAACCACCTGAACCACATGATGGAGCGCCCGAAAACTTCTAAGTATCTGCCACTCGGGTGAGGATATACTCGAGTTGCTAGATTTTGCGGGTGTCCGCCTGGGACGCTCGGATGTTACCACTTCATATGGTAAGCTCTTCAGCCGACTATCACTTGGAGATCATGAGTCGCCATGAGTCCGACTAATACTCACGCCCTGGGATCTACGGGAACTTACCCGTCTGTAAGGGCTTGGCCACTTGGTCAAGTGAGGCCTGGGGAGCGGGGGCCGCCACACGTCCGACCTGGACCTGGACCAAGGGAGTTGCGGGAGCTTGCCCATTTGTTATGGTTTGGCCACTTGGTCGAGTCAGGTCCGTGGGTCGCCACGCGTCTGATCGGGACCTGAACCAAGGGAGTTGCGGGATGTGCCAAGGGTCTGGATCAAGTTAGCCTTTTTTGTCCCAGCCGCCTGGCTGGTCCGACCGACTGCCCAGTCTGTCCTTCCTACACGGGGACTACATTAATTGGCAGGGACACGTGTCTCCTACCCAGTGATTTCTCAGGCGCTGAAGCGTCAGCCTTCTATTACGATTGCCTCGGGCAGTGAAATGTCTGTTCGCTGAGAGTGCATGCGTCTTATCGCGTCCCTTCGTCGCCTTACGAGTCCCATCGGAGGGTTCTGAAGAGATCTTGCCTTTCCTTGCCACCTTCCTTTTTAACGGCTAGGGTTGGCCCCTTTTCCCCTATATAAGTGCTAGCGACTATCTTCCTTGCACCTTCCGTTCCCCCGGTGTTCTTCTGCTACCGGCATTCTCCACTTTTTAGCCAACTTCTCTGGTGACCCCGTATCTTCTTTGGGCTCCAGAATGTTGTCGGAATCTCTGAAGCAGGGTTCGTTTTAGATGAGGACCCGTTTACGGCTACTGTAGCGGCCATACTCGTTGATCCGGCCAACTCGCCGTCGGCTGCCCCGACACCCCCTTCTCTGGCGGTAACCTCCCCCAACGTTCCTTCTTCGAGTAAGGGGAAGGCGCCTGAGGAGGAAGCGCCCGATTCTGAGCTTGAGGTTTTAGACGTGGATACTAGTCCACTGGAGACCCTGCACCATTGCGATCGATCAAGCGACCGCTCGCCTCCGTTTGGGACCACTACTGCCTCTCCGGGGAGGACCCACTCTGCGTCTCCTCCGCCTGTGATTCTTGTCCCGCCGGTGTCAATGCCCATCGCCCCCGTTTCTTCCGTTCAAGAGGATACCCTACTGGTGCCTCTTGTGACTCAGGCTGGTTCCTCGAGCATGCGGATCGATAGGCCTCCTCCTTCTTTCCCCGAGGGAGTTACGGGCCCGCGTCCGTTGCATCTGATCCAGGCGTCCCGGGCAAACCCTCGTACTGCTTACGAGGCTCCTGTCTCCGCGTCGCTGGAGTCGGCTCGGGTGGTACATTTATACACCCCGCTGAGCGACCATCTGTTCCAGGGCCTTTGGGAGTTTGACTGTCAGGACCCCCTCGTACGAGCTAATGGTGTCGTAGCGGGGGCCTGTCAAGTATGTCTTATTAATGAATTACGCCTGCGTAGTCCTGTCACACCTAACACCCTTGTTTTCTTTGTAGCTCGTTGGCTCAATTTACGATATGGGCATTTCCTTCGCGGCCCATGCTCGGTCTCTTCGTCAAGCCGAGTCCCGAAAGGAGGAACTGGAATCTCAGCATCGCCATGCATAGCTGCAATCTGGTGAAGAGGCCCTGAATAGTCTGCAAGCTGAGACGGTGGCCCTTCAAGAGCGTGCAGCCCATGCGGAGGCACGGCTCTAGGAATGTCTAGTAGAGCTGAATATGGCTCGTGCGGCGACCGTCCAGGCACAGTAACAAACCTGTCTGGAGCACGGGGATCGCCAGGCTCGGGCCGCAAAGCAACAGGCTCAAGAAGAGTTAGCCAAGGTCAAGGCGGAGCTTCTGAAGGCCTACCAGTCAGCCGCGGCTCTACATGCCGATCTATTGGCCAAGAAGGAAGAACTGACTGCCCGCTCGAGAGACCTCTCATGACTTAGGAGGCATCACACAAATCTGCAGACTAAGCTGAAGGCGGTTCAAGGCGAGCTGGAGACGATTCGAGCTCAGGCTGCGTCCCAGCGACCTGCCCGCAAGCTTTAGTCCGCTCGTTGTTCTTCTTTTCTTATGTAGGTAGAGGCCCAGCCTCCTTTTGGCAATAGCACCTTTTGTGAATGTTAATCATTTTGATTTATGCATGTTCTGCTATTCAAATGAGCGGTGTCCGGGTGCAAGCGACTCGGTGGACCACTTGCCCTACCCCTTTTGACTAGTAAGCGCGTGTGATGCCTGAGTGCAATAGTTGCTATGCCTCCGCCACTCAAGGCGGCGCGCGGTTGAGTGATCTGGCCTTTGTGAGTGGTCGGGTAAAATATTACTTTCCCCCGGTGTTAACCACTTGGGGGGTGTCGTGATCAGACGGCGTTGCCCACTCAAGCGGCTCAGAGGATCCTTCTTCTTTGAGTGCGGCCAACCGGGGGACTAGGTTACCACAGCCCTACAGACATAGTTGCCTTGCAGCTCATGTGTAGGCGAGAAGAAGGGAGGCGCTTGGCTGGGCGACGCTGAGGGTCGAGCCGAGAGGTACACGGGAGCTGAGCCCGACCATGACTCGTTGTCGAGACGAGGGTCCGATCTCTCGATCGTCTCAGGGAGCGTGGGTCGCCACGCGTCCGGCTAAGAGCCGGTCCGAAGGATAGCGGGAGCGGATCCCGATTTATGGCTCTTTCGGAGACGAGAGCTTGGCCTCTCGATCAGGGGATCTCTTAGGGAGCGTGGGTCGCCACGCGTCTGGCTAAGAGTCGATCCAAGGGATAGCGGGAGCGGATCCTGATTTATGGCTCGTTCGGAGACGAGAGCTTGGCCTCTCAGTCAGGGGACCTCTTAGGGAGTATGGGTCGTCACGCGTCCGGTTAAGAGCCGATCCGAGGGATAGCGGGAGCGGATCCCAATTTATGGCTCGTTCGGAGACGAGAATTTAGCCTCTCGGTTGGGGGACCTCTTAGGGAGCGTGGGTCGCCACGCGTCCGGCTAAGAGCCGATCTGAGGGATAGCGGGAGTGGATCCCGATTTATGGCTCATTCGGAGACGAGAACTTGGCCTCTCGGTCGGGGGACCTCTTAGGGAGCGTGGGTCGCCACGCGTCCGGCTAAGAGCCAATCCGAGGGATAGCGGGAGCAGATCCTGATTTATGGCTCGTTCGGAGACGAGAATTTGGCCTCTCGGTCGGGGGACCTCTTAGGGAGCGTAGGTCGCCACGCGTCCGGCTAAGAGCCGATCCGAGGGATAGCGGGAGTGGATCCCAACTTATGGCTCGTTCGGAGATGAGAACTTGGCCTCTCAGTCGGGGGACCTCTTAGGGAGCGTGGGTCGCCACGCGTCCGGCTAAGAGCCGATCCGAGGGATAGCGGGATCGGATCCCGATTTATGGCTCGTTAAGAGCGAGCTACTAGCTTCTCCTTGAGAAGGTTGGACTTTCACTGGATGCGTGAAGGGTTGCAAAATACATCTTTTTCATTATCCTGGAGGATGAGAGCTTCCTCGGGCTGGCTTACTTAAACCCCTGCGTACTCCTTTCTGAACAGCGTTCTACCGATTAGCCTGCCACCCACCCATTCCCTCAGGCTCACCGGGTGGCCTTGATGGGAGTAGACCCTGAGCGATCAGGGGCTCGGGCCTTTGTCTCTTTACTGGAGCAGGGGCTTGCCCTCCTTGCTGGTGTTCCGCCTGGAGGCGACTTGTCCCCGTGCGCCAGGATTTCGACTTTGGCCAAGCTGCCAGCATTCCTCAGTATCGTGAGCGCGACTATGATGAAATGTGCAATATGGCCTCCCGCGAGTCGGCCGGCACCTCTGAGCCACTTGCTTCCCTTGTCGAGGATCGGTTCTGCTTCGGCCAGTGGACCCTCGCGGGCTATGAATGAGCTCGCCTGGCGATCGTGCAGGCTGTACCAGAGTCGGGGGTGTCGCTCTAGTTAGCTCCTTCTTCCGAGCGGCCTGGGCCTCTTCAACATTGATATGTTCGACGACCTTGACTAGTAGGCTATCCAAGTCCTCGGGGGGCTTCCGGATGAGGGAGCGAGAGAAGTCCCCCTCGTGTAGCCCTTTAGAGAAAGCACTGACCAACACTTCTAGGGCGGCCGTTGGCACGTCGAGCGCCATGATAACTACTATTTTGTTGATTATTTTAGGCTCTAAAATCCATGTTTGATCCATATTTTACATGCTTAATCTTGAATTTACCCAAGGATCCATGAATTAATTCTATTTTGGGCTTTATTGCAAATCTTGTATATTTGAAATATTTTGGTACTAAATTGTGAATCTATTTTTTGTAGGCTTTGAAGGATCATGGGCCTAGACCATACTGGGTCAAAACTTGAGTTAGAATTGGATCCGGATCGAGTGATCAAGCATCGAATTAATATGGGTCATCCGATTCAGGAGTGGCAAGATCTGAGCCATCCATTGCAAATCTGGAAGATCTGAGTTACTGAGAGGCAGATCCTTACCCTTGATTGAGATCTGGAGGGTTTGACTTAGATCGGATGAGATTCAACTATTGGATGAGTCCTAAACAATCTGGGCCATCCGTTGCTAAGTATTTAAACTTAGTTGTTCTCCCCGATCAATGTCGTCGCGTCTTCGCCGCAGGTTGCAGTTCTTCGTGTTCTTCATTTTCTTCATCTGATCGCGCGACCACATTGATTCCGAGCTTGGATTGAGTTCTAGATCGTCGGGACTACTTCTCCGTGAGGTTTTCAGATCAAACTTGTCGCTGAGAAGAGCTGAGTGAGGGTTTCACCAGTTCTGCCATTCGCCTGATCGAATCACCCTTGTACTCCATTCTTCACCCACCGGAGAAAGTCGGAGGGGTACTTTGAGTTGCTATGATCGTTCCTAAGTCATCACCGCAATCCCACACATCGAGTATGAGGAGATCGGATGGATGTTTCAGCTGGAAGCAAAGTTTGATCTGAATTGATCGCGGAGTCGGAAATTCTATCGATTTGTCAAGCTAGGGGGTTCGTAGCTGACTCTTGTGTAACAACAAGAAGGCTTTGTACTAAGGGAAGGGATTGATGATTAGTTTTTGTGAATTTTCGTTCTGAACATCAGTTTTTCGTTTCTGCATTTTGTATCAGTGGAAATTCGTTTCTGAACATCAGTTTTTTTCGTTTCACCATTTTGTATCAATGGAAATTCAGACACTGATTGGTTTGTACACCGATCGGGCAACCTCTGCTATGCTTAAGCCCTGTTTTCGCATTCAGCTTGTTTCGAGTCTTAGTTTCCGAAGTTAGACAAAACTTTTAGTATACTATTGCACTTGATATCAATTTATTCTCCAATCCTGCAAATTTACATTGGTTTGTTTAATTTCCTAATTGGTTGAGTTCATTAATTGCAATTACCTAGTTTAAATTTGCCTAGTTAAGCCTATTTCCTTTCCACTATGTTTTCATTCTTAATTGCAAAACAAAACCCCAGTTCTTACTCGTAACCCAAAAATATTTGACGACACATAAATTCGAGCTTAGATCAAATATCCTGAACTAGTCCTTGAAAAAAAATATGACCTGTGGCCCCTTTACTACATTTAATTTGTGAGCTAGGGTTTCCAGTAGAAATATTTAAATTTGAGACCCACATCCGTGACATCTATTCTTGGGTCCATCAAATTTTTGGGTCCGTTGCCGGGGATTTAACTAGTTGAGTTTGTTTGATTTTTGCTTGCGTGCTTACTGCTATATCTTGTGATCTATTTTATCTGTTTTATTTTTCCATATACATTTGTTACGATTTGTTTGTTTTATGACCAGGTCCGCAGGTGGTGATCTCGAGGAACTAGACCCTGAAATTGAGAGGACTTTCAGAGCAAGGAGGAACCAAGGAATAATTTCAGAGGCTATTGATATTCCTCCTCTTCAGACTATTCCTACTCATTCAGGCATTATTATGGCAGACCACCAGAAGACCATGAAGGAACTCGCAACACCAGATGACACTTTCCAGTACTCCAGCATTGCTTATCCAGAGCTTACTGGCGATTTTGAGCTTAGATCAGGACTCATCCACTTGTTGCCTAAATTTTAAGGATTATCTGGAGAGGATCCGAACAGACATCTTCATGAATTTCACGTAGTGTTCTCCACCATGAAGCCTCAGGGAATTTCAGAAGAAGATATTAAGCTGAGGGCATTCCCATTTTCCCTGACTGGAGCAGCAAAGGATTGGTTTTATTATCTGCCTACTGGGCATGCCTCTAGCTGGATTTCTATGAAGAAAGAGTTTCTAGAAAAATACTTCCCAGCTTCCAGGACTGCAATCATCAGGAAGAGTATCTGTGGAATACAGCAGGTAGTGGGAGAGACTCTTTATGACTACTGGGAGAGATTTAACAAGCTATGCTCCAGTTGCCCACAGCACCAGATCAGCGAGCAGCTCCTCATTTAGTATTTCTACGAGGGTTTATTACAGATGGATAGGATCATGATAGACGCTACAGCTGGAGGAGCCCTAGTTAACAAAACACCAGATCAAGCTAGGGAGCTGATTTCGAACATGGCAGAGAACTCACAGCAGTTTGGAAGCAGAGCATTGTCCACCAGAAGAGTGAATGAGGTCCAGGTGGCTTCTAATGAACAAAGGGAAATTAGGAATTCTTTGGTAGAGCTCACATCATTGGTGAAGCAAATGGCTCTAAATAATGCAAGTCAAAATTTTAATTTTTCAGTACCTCCACCATCAAGCTCAGTGATGAGGTTATGTAGTATTTGTTCTAGCCAAGAACACAATCCAGATTCATGTCCCAACCTCCAACAAGATGAAACAATAGCGGCATTGGTTAGGGGACAATTTCAAGCCAAGAATAACCCCTACTCATCTACTTATAACCCTGGTTGGAGGGATCATCCAAATCTGAAGTATGACAACGCTTTTTACCAACAAAACCCATCACAACAGCCCCAATTTCAGCCAATTCAGCCAACATTTCAGCAATTCCAGCAACCTTTTCAAGGGAATCAACAAGGTTTTCAAGGAAATTTGAATTTTCAGCAACAATATCAACCCTTACAGCAACAATTCCAACAATCACAGCAAGGTTTTCAGCCTTTAAATCAAAACTTTCAGCCACAAAATCAAAGTTTTCAGCCCACTCAGTTTCAATCTTCACCACAACCATTTCCACTTCAAAACCAGAATTTTCAGGGCTATAATTCTCAGCAAGTTCAGTCATCATTCCAGCCCAATTATCAGACATTTCAGCCCTACAATCAGCCCCAATAGCCCCAATTCCAACAATCACAGCAGGGTAACACTTTTCAGCAGCCTACCTCATCATTTCAAGGTCAATCAAAGCCTGATGCTAACCAAGGGGGCTATGGAAGCTCTAGTGGAGGAAATGCGCAACAACAAAGAATAGAGGAGATGCTTCAACAACTTTTACAACAACAAAGAAGTGATCCCACCATTCAAAACCTTGAAAGACAAATTGGACAATTGGCTAGTGGGATGAATCAAATTCAAGCTCATGGATCAAGCCAACTACCTTCCCAAGCTACCCCTAATCCAAAGGGAAACGTTAGTGCTATTACTTTGAGGAGTGGGAAGGTCACTTCAACTTCAAATTGTCCAAGGGTTGATTTTTTGGAAGACAGGACAACAACTGTAATTCCAGCCCCAAACAACCCTAAAATCACTTCAACATCAGTTGGTTACACCCCTAGTCCAAGCTCGACTCCTTCTTCAAGTAATCCTGTGATTTTGGTGGAAAATGAGGGAGAAATTAGTGGCGAAAGTGACTTTACAGCAGCTACATCAAGTGGGATTTTAGCCCAAAATTCATCCCCTCAAATTTCGGTTCAAGAGGAAGAAGTGAGAGTTCCCTTGCCCTTTCCACAGCGAAAAACTCAAGCCAAAAGGTAAGTGGAGGAGGAGAAAGCTAAGGAATACAATGAGCTTGTAAAGTTATTTAGTAAGGTGGAGATAAATGTACCCTTGTTGACCATGATTCCTAAGTATCCCAAGTTCCTGAAAGATGTATGTGTTCACAAAAAGAAGCTTAAGGAGAATGAGTTGGTCAGCTTGGGGAAAAATATTTCAGCACTCATCTATGCCATACCTCAAAAGTGTGAAGACCCTGGAGTTTTTACTGTATCATGTGAGATAGGGAGGACTATGTTCCATGACGCCATACTAGACTTGGGAGCCTCCATCAATGTAATGCCCAGATCGGTCTTCCAGATGCTTGGCATTGACCCTTTACAACCTACTGGTGTAGTGATACAGTTAGCAGACCGGAGCCAGACCCACTCAGCCGGTATAATTGAAGATGTATTGGTAAAGGTAAAGGAGCTAATATTTCCTGTAGATTTTTACATTTTGGATATGGAGGGAGATTACCTTGCACACCGATCTCCACTTATCTTAGGAAGGCCATTTCTGAAGACTGCTAGAACAAAGATAGATATTTATGCTGGTACGCTTTCGATGGAGATTGGAGACACGGTAGTTCAGTTCAGCATTTTTGATGCTATGAAGCACCCGAGAGAGGACCACTCCATTATGAGCATTGACATTCTAGAGGAGTTGGATGATGCAGATATATTGGCTGAGGGAGTTTCACTTGTCAGATCAGAGGAGGCTGATGATGTGCTTGCTATGGAGGAGGACATTTCAGAGGGTATTTCAGACTTATTTCCAGCTGGAGAGGATTTTCTAGGTGTAGGGGATTGTACTGAGCCCCAAGGATCACCTATTTCTATTGATATTTCAGAAGATTAAGAGTTTAGGTGTGATAGTGTAGGGGATTGCACTGAGCCCCAAGGATCACTCATACCTTCTGAGCAGGGTCAGATTGAGCTTAAACCACTACCAGACCACTTGAAATATGTGTACCTAGGAGAGGAGCAGAATTTTCCAGTTATCATTGCTCAGCATTTGGAATCAAAGCAGGAGGAAAAATTATTGAAAGTCCTGAGGCAGTACAAGAAGGCTATTGGGTGGACTTTATCAGATATACCAGGTATTAGCCCAGCTCTCTGCATGCACAAGATATTCTTGGAAGAAAATGTTAAACCAGTGAGGCAGCCGCAAAGGAGACTTAATCCACTTATTTTGGACGTTGTTAAGAAAGAGGTGACTCGACTACTACAGGCAGGTATCATTTATCCCATTTCTGATAGCCAGTGGGTTAGTCCCATACACGTGGTGTCTAAGAAATCTGGAGTTACAGTTTTGGAAGATGGAAGCAACGAACTAGTGCCCACCAGAGTTAAGAATTCCTGGAGAGTATGCATTGACTATAGGAAGCTAAACAAAGTCACGAGGAAAGATCACTTTCCTTTACCCTTTATTGATCAGATGCTTGAGAGACTGGTAGGGAAGTTCCATTACTATTTTTTGGATGATTATTCAGGCTACTTTCAGATTTGTATAGATCCAGAGGATCAAGAGAAGACTACCTTCATTTGCCCCTTTGGCACATTTGCCTACAGACGGATGCCATTTGGACTCTGCAACGCTCCAGGAACTTTTCAGCGATGCATGGTAAGTATATTTGGTGAGTTGTTAGAGCATTGCATGGAGATCTTTATGGATGATTTTTTAGTTTCTGGCACTTCATTTGATTCATGTTTAGATAACTTGTCTAGGGTTTTACACCGTTGCATTGAGACTAACCTTGTGCTTAATTTTGAAAAATATCATTTTATGGTAGAGCATGGAATTGTACTAGGACACAGTCTCTAGGAGAGGTATTGAGGTAGATCCGCAAAAATTAGTGTTATTTCTTCTTTATCTTACCCTGTATGCGTACGGGATATTCGTGCCTTTCTTGGACATGTAGAATTTTACCGCAGATTCATTAGAGACTTCAGCGATATTGCTCGACCCCTGACAAGACTGTTACAAAAAGATGTTGATTTTTGTTTTGATGATAAGTGCAAAGAAGCTTTTCACAGACTCAGGGAGGCTCTTACCTCAGCTCCTATTATTAAATCACCTGACTGGAATTTACCATTTGAATTAATGTGTGATGCATCTAACTTTGCAGTGGGAGCTGTTCTAGCACAGAGGGTGGAGGGAGCACCTCATGTCATATGCTATGCCTCTAAGACCCTGGATGCCGCCCAAGTAAATTACACCACCACTGAGAAGGAGCTTCTTGCCATAGTTTTTGCTTTAGACTGTTTTAGATCTTATTTATTGTGCTCACATGTCATTGTTTTCTCTGATCATACAGCTTTAAAGTACCTATTGAAGAAGCCAGATGCTAAGCCGAAGCTAATCAGATGGATGCTTCTACTCCAGGAATTTGATTTGGAAATCAGAGATAGAAGTGGCAAAGAAAACTTGGTTGCAGATCACCTGAGTATGATTGAAGGAGATGGATCTCCTACCATCATTGACGATGATTTTAGAGATGAGCACCTTCTTGCAGTACATAGTGAGACACCTTGGTATGCAGACCTTGTTAATTTTTTAGCAGCCCATGTTTTTCCTGCACACTTTTCTAAAGCCCAAAAAGATAAACTCAAAAGCGATGCAAAATTCTATGTGTGGGATGACCCGTATTTATGGAAATTCTATAATGATCAAATAATTAGGAGATTCATACCAGACCATGAGATTTGTTCAGTACTTACTTTTTGTCATTTATCAGCATGTGGGGGACACTTTGGTCCACAAAGAACAGCTAGAAAAGTTTTAGAATGTTGTTTGTATTGGCCCACCTTATTCCATGATGCATATCTGTTTTATAAGAATTGTGATAGATGTCAGCGAATTGGGAACATAGGAGCGAGAAATGAGATGCCCCACACACTATACTTTTCTGTGAGATTTTTGATGTTTGGGGAATAGATTTTATGAGACTTTTTCTTGCATCATGTGGTTATCGGTATATTTTGCTTGTTGTAGATTATGTCTCTAAATGGGTGGAGGTCATTCCCTCCAAGACTGATGATTCGTGTGTTGTTGTTAGCTTTGTCAGGTCATATATTTTCTGCAGGTTTGGAATTCCAAAGGCTATAATAAGTGACCAAGGATCTCATTTTTGCAATAAACACATGAAGGCCTTGCTTAGTAAATATGGGGTTGTACACAAGGTTTCTACTTCCTACCATCCCCAAACAAATGGCCAAGCCGAAATCTCAAATAGAGAAATCAAATCAATTTTGGAAAAGACCGTTGAGCCAAATAGAAAAGATTGGAGCAAGAGGCTAGATGATGCGCTTTGGGCCTATAGAACGACATTCAAGACACCGATTGACATGTCTCCTTACCATTTAGTGTATGGAAAGGCTTGTCATCTTCCCGTGGAAATAGAGCACAAAGCATATTGGGCGGTAAAGGCTTGTAACTTTGATGCTACCAAGGTGGGAGAAGAGAGAAAACTTCAACTCCAAGAACTTGAGGAGATTAGATTAGAAGCATTTGAGAACTCAAGGATCTACAAAGAAAAGACTAAGATTTTTCATGACAAGCACATCTTGAAGAAAGACTTCCAAATTGGAGACAAGGTTTTATTGTACAAGTCAAGGCTCAAATTGATTAAGGGTAAATTGAGATCGAGATGGGAAGGACCATTTGTTGTGACTAACATTTTCCCTTATGGTGTTTGTGAAATCAAGGATGAAGCCAATAATTTTGTTGGGAAAGTCAATGGCCACCGGCTCAAAAAATACTTTGAAGAATTAAAGGAGCTAGAGGTGGATGGAGTGGACATCAATGATGTTATCTACCCAAACTAAAGCGGAGTTTACTTTTCTTGCACTTTAATTTCATTGTATATATCATTTTCATGATTCTAGAAGTAAATCTTTCTTTTTGAAGTGCGTTGTTGATAATAAATGCTTAGGGAATATAGATGTAGATACCATTATATATACCATATTATTTCTTTGGGCACTTTTTCTCAATGAGTAAGAATTAATGTATCCCTCTAGATTGTCTCCATATCATGTTAGAGTCTCTTGAAAACAAATTGAATTTGGTTGTTAAAACTTAGAATTTGAGCTTATGGATGAAATTCTTGGATGCTTGAGTACTACTTGGGTATGGATTCTAAATTGATGACTTGAGATGAATTATTGTTACCTAGTGAGGATGAGCCTTATTTTTGTGATACACGTATGTGATTGTACTCTAGAACTTGCTTAGGTTCTTTCAAAATCATATTTCTATGATTGGACCACATCTATAGAAGATAACCACCTTGTTTTTCCTTTTCATATCAGTTTTTGCAACAATCATTGTTGATACATGATCTATTCTTCTTCCTTTCCATGTTTTTTCTGCTAATAACTATTTTTTTCTCCCATGGACTTGGATGCTTGGGAATGTTTCTTAATGTTACTTTGCCCGAGACGGACAAAAATTTAAGTGTGGGGGAGGTGGCTAGAGCGTTGAAATGTTGGAATGAGGAAACATCAAGGATGCATTTTAAGAAAATTTTTTGCATTTGAAGTAAAAATGGGTGACAATTGAAGGAGTTTGCATCAAGTTTGGTTGCAAGAGTCAATAGTAAAAAAAATTCCAAGTATAGCATATTATTTCAGCATCATTAGATTGCAATGGATATATCTTGCAAGTCCAATAATTCCAAGGGTTGATCGGAAGTGTGGAAGCCACAATTGAATGTGAAGCTGTTTTGGTCAGAAATTGTTTGGATCAGGAATTGGGAAGTTGGAATTATGGAAGTTAAGAAAAAAATTTTAGTAACATTCTCTAGAAGTTGAATTGCAGCTGTACAGTTCAATTGCAAATTAGTCTGAAAAGTGCTGGAATGAAATCAGTTTAAGCTGAGTTGTTTTAACATAAGTTGAATTGCAAGGGTTGCTGACAAGAATTAAGAAACAACTTTTCACAAGTTATCTGAATTGCTGAAAAGCAGTAGAGTTGCAATAAACTGCTGATACATGGTCGTTATTTTTGATGGAGATGAGGAAGTTTGGCCAGCATATAAAAAAAACAAGGTGGAATTGAATGCTGTGAATCTGAAACAAGGTGGCTGAATAAAACAGTGAGGACAAGCAAAGTTATCAAGCACATTAAATGGAAGAAGAGCTATATCTGAATATTCTGGAGATCTTGGAAATTGACAGTTTGTCTTGGAACTTTTTACTTCTTGAAGCTGCAAAATCTGGCACAATTGAAGAATTTGGTAGCCTATAAGCATTCGATTATATTTCCATGGGAGTTGGCCGAATGGAAGCTGAACAATTCAGCTATGAGAAAGAAGAGGAAGCTGATTTCTGGGAACTGAATAGTGAGGAAAAAATCCATGTGCCATGTTCGGGGTACAAGTTCTGGTCAGCAAGTCTCCAAATGAAGTAGTCCATCCATTGGAAGTTCACCAGATCAGAACAGAAAAAAAAACAGTTGGGAAGCCGAATTGCAAGAAAAGACTGAACAGCAGATGCAACTCCTTTGCAAGCTTTCAGAAGTGTTGAATATTTTTAATTTCATGAATTGGAGCTAGTTTCTGATAGGGATTTGGGAGCTGGGCACAAAATGACTGAACAAGATGAAGAAAAACAGAACTAGAGACTTAGCTGCAAACAAAAACAGAAAAATTAGCAGCTGACCATAAAAAAAATAGAAAAAAAAAGAAACAAAGTTGGCATGCACAGCAGTTTTGGCACAATGAAATCAGTGAAGTTCTTTTCATCCGAATCAAAGACACTATCAAATCTTTGCTCCACCACAATTCTGACTTCACTAGAGGACCATATAAAAAAAACAGAAAAAAAGAAACAAGTTGGCACGCACAGCAGTTTTGGCACAATGAAATCAGTGAAGTCTTTTCATCCGAATCAAAGACACTATCAACTCCTTGCTCCACCACAATTCTGACTTCACTAGAGGACCATAAAAGAGGGCAAAGTGCATTGAGTTACAATTTTTGGTGTCCAAAGTCTTCTACTTTCTCTACTTTTTCTAATATTCCCTTATCATGCCATATTTCTTTACTTCTCCATATTTTCTTACCATGTTTCTAATAAGCTTTTGGTAGATGTGGATCCAAATCAAGAATAATGGTGGAGAGTAGATAATAAGAAAGCTTATGGTAGTGCAAGGACATGTTGTGTTTGAGTGAGCTCCATTTTTATCATGAACTTAGAATTTAGGAAGAGGGTCATCCAAAACTTCCCTTGAAAGGCTTTGTGAGTACAATTCATCTCAAGGAGTTATGAAAGATGACGTAGACCAAGTTGTTGATTTGAGGACGATATTCTAGTCCATAGGGCTTAGATTTTTAAGAATTGACAACTCTAGGTAATTTCTTTTCAATTGTTTCTAACTATGTTGAGAATGATCTAGGGGATACATGTTAATGTTACGTTGCCCGAGACGGACAAAAGTTTAAGTGTGGGGGAGTTGATAACTACTATTTTGTTGATTATTTTAGGCTCTAAAATCCATGTTTGATCCATATTTTACATGCTTAATCTTGAATTTACCCTAGGTTCCATGAATTAATTCTATTTTGGGCTTTATTGCAAATCTTGTATATTTGAAATATTTTGGCACTAAATTGTGAATCTATTTTTTGTAGGCTTTGAAGGATCATGGGCCTAGACCATACTGGGTCAAAACTTGAGTCAGAATTGGATCTGGATCGAGTAATCAAGCATCGAATTAATATGGGTCATCCGATTCAGGAGTGGCTAGATCTGAGCCATCCGTTGCAAATATGGAAGATCCGAGTTACTGAGAGGCAGATCCTTACCCTTGATTGAGATCTAGATGATTTGACTCAGATCGGATGAGATTCAACCGTTGGATGAGTCCTAAACAATCTGGGCCGTCCGTTGCTAAGTATTTAAACTTAGTTCTTCTCCCCGATCAATGTCGTCGCGTCTTCGCCGCAGGTTGTAGTTCTTCGTGTTCTTCATTTTCTTCTTCATTTTCTTCATCCGATCGCGCGACCACATTGATTCCGAGCTTGGATTGAGTTCTAGATTGTCGGGACTACTTCTCCGTGAGGTTTTCAGATCAAACTTGTCGCTGAGAAGAGTTGAGTGAGGGTTTCACCAGTTCTGCCATTCGCCTGATCGAATCACCCTTGTACTCCATTCTTCACCCACCGGAGAAAGTCGGAGGGGTACTTTGAGTTGCTCTGATCATTCCTAAGTCATCACCGCAATCTCACACATCAAGTATGAGGAGATCGGATGGATGTTTCAGCTGGAAGCAAAGTTTGAGCTGAATTGATCGCGGAGTCGGAAATTCTATCGATTTGTCAAGCTAGGGGGTTCGTAGCTGACTCTTGTGTAACAACAAGAAGGCTTTGTACTAAGGGAAGGGATCGATGATTAGTTTTTGTGAATTTTCGTTCTGAACATCAGTTTTTTGTTTCTGAACATCAGTTTTTCGTTTCTGCATTTTGTATCAATGGAAATTCAGACACTGATTGGTCTGTACACCGATCGGGCAACCTCTGCTATGCTTAAGCCCTGTTTTCGTATTCAGCTTGTTTCGAGTCTTAGTTTCTGAAGTTAGACAAAACTTTTAGTATACTATTGCACTTGATATCAGTTTATTCTCCAATCCTGCAAATTTACATTGGTTTGTTTAATTTCCTAATTGGTTGAGTTCATTAATTGCAATTACCTATTTTAAATTTGCCTAGTTAAGCCTATTTCCTTTCCACTATGTTTTCATTCTTAATTGCAAAACAAAACCCCAGTTCTTACTTGTAACCCAAAAATATTTGACGACACATAAATTCGAGCTTAGATCAAATATCCTGAACTAGTCCTTGAAAAAAAATACGACCTGTGGCCCCTTTACTACATTTAATTTGTGAGCTAGGGTTTCCAGTAGAAATATTTAAATTTGAGACCCACATTCGTGACATCTATTCTTGGGTCCATCACGCCACCCCAGCGAATCTCTTAAGGTAGGCCCTGAGCGGTTCCTTCAGGCCCTGCTTCAAGGCGAACAGGTTAATATGTGTCTTGTGATGCCTTCGACTGCTAGCGAAATGCAGGAGGAATGCTCTCCGGAGCTTGTCGAAGTTGACGATCGACCCGTTGGGTATTTGGCTGAACCATCGTTGAGCGGACCTAGTGAGCGTGGTCAAGAAGGCTCAACACTTCACGCCTTCCGGGTACTGGTGCAGCAGGGCGACACTCTCAAACTTCATGAGGTGCTCTTCAGGATCGGCGGCCCCCGTGTATTCGGGCATGGTGATGAAACTGAGATGCCTGGGGACCGGATCTCCCAAGATCCAGGAAATGAAAGGGTTGTGAACACGAGCAGCCAGTGGTGCACCGACTGGAGCTTTTCCCTTATCGCGGTGTGGCAAGCGTGTTTGACTAGACGCGGATGCCTTGACTGGGGCGGGCTTCGCCACATCGGCCCAGTTATGGCGTGTAGGTGGGTGGGAGGGCATAAGCCGAGTCTTCTTCTAGCGGAACGACCTTTCCTCGCCCTTCTGAGACATTAGGTGCTACAGGCTCCCGGGGTTGAGTAGCTAGGTCATCAGCGCGTTAGAACCTCAGTAGGGCTCCTCGATCCCCGGTAACCGAGAGGAGCTCGTACTCATCGGGAATATCAATCACCACGACTCGGTTGAGATCTTCCATCTTTGCTTCCGATCAGGCTGCTGGGTCCCTTCTTCTAGCGCCAAATTTGATCCTGTCGCGAAGCGAGATGGCGGTCCCAAGGGACGGATGGTCTCCCGGGCGTCACGAGTGGGTGAGGTGGCACCGATCTGGCGCCGAATGGGTTCTGGCCTGCAAAACGATGACCGTTAGCAAACCCGCCGGGGGTTTTCCCGGTCAGGCACTCCTACGGTCAAGTCAGTATCCGCAGGAAATATAGTAGAGCTGAATTGAAATGCGGTAGTAGGAAGAGCTCGCGCGCATACCTGCGGTAGGAGGAGTGAAGAGTTTATATAGCCGGGGGAACTGACAATCCTTGTCTGTGTTGACGAGACAAGGGTATGGTACTTGTCAGCTCGTATGAGAGCACGGAGTAGTGGCGTGACATGGCATGGGGTGCTCGAGCAGTACAAAAGTACTGGATTGACGGACTGGCTAAGCGGATCGTACTACTCGTAGGTAAGGCCGGGAACAGATGATATTAGATTCGTGGCATAATAATTTTGATCTTTAAAAATGGGAATTCCAAGACCTTAAGGATCGAGTACCACCATCTGCCCTCTAGGCAATGATATTCTTCAGTTTTTAAGTAGTTAAGAATTGAATGGTAATTTTGATGAATTAATGAATTTTTTTTTTAATAAATGATCGGCCAAAAAATATTTGGTTGATCGGCTGTCGTCTACCAATGTTTTTCGATTATTTTAATGGTCGATAAATTTTTTTTATAAAATAAGACTGTCAAATCGATCATTCTTAGAATGAGTTAACGTAAACCGAACACTTAGTGTCCACTAAAAGAATATCATCATTTACTTTCGAGCAATGATACAGTGAAAAGGCGTTTGATAGATTAACCAAATACTCATGTTTCATTTTCAATTACGGCATATTACATAATATTTTTTTTCTATTAAAATCAAAATTTTACATTACTTACTGAGCGAAAAGTCATACATACTTTTAAATTTTTTAGATATGAACTTTCCATAAGGTCAGGCTGCATTTAGAAGAATTGGATGCTACATTATTAATAAAAAAACATCTGACTATGTATGCAGTGAAAAAAAACAGAGTATTCAGAATTATTTTGTTCTGTGATGGCTCAATAGTTTTGAATGAAGAAATAAAATAAAGTCAGTAAAAAGAGATTTAACTAAAATAAGACTAAATCATTTCACGAGGAAAGTCAAGTTATTTTAATTTTTGAAATAAATCTTTGAAATTAGTGATTATTAATTTTAAATATAATAAAAATTTAAGTCAGATATTTTAGGATCCTAACATCATTCTATATTCATATTTTTGGGTAACAATCCTGTGATGTCATTTCATTTATTTATCAATGTAAAAAAAACAAACAAAATTTATTTACCATTTTTTGATTGTCAGAAAAGTTAATTTTTCCGATTGCATTATCCAACTTATACTTTTGATAATTTGAATTTTAATAACAATTTAAGTTATTAATACTTTCTGGTCTTCTACAAAATACTATTTTAGTTATTATCCAAATTCAGAATTAAAAAATATCATAATTTAAGAACTTTAATTAAATCAAGACATATATATAGACATATACTATTTACACAAGGATCCAATAAAAATATTAAATAAGACAGTAAATTTATAAATTAGTATAGTTTAATTAATTTATATATTATTGCACAAAATTCAGATTTACGCCCGACAAAAATTACACAACTATGATGATTTTGGTTGTTTTAAACCCACAGTATAATCCTGTTACACTTGGTTAAAGAATGATTAACAGATCAATCATATAAAACTAAGATAGTTGATTCTATTAGTACATCAACATATCATCTCCTTCCTCCAATTGATTTTTAAAAAAAATTGCTAAATAGCCACATGAAACAGATGAATGAAAAGATGATGACCAAAACTAACAAAGCGAACTGGATTGCAATAAGGTCATCTACTTCCACACAAGTATCCTGGCGCATTGAGTCTATTCACACAACTGTACCTACCTACAGGCAGTACTACAAGTACAAAGCTCAGGTCACAATCACCTAAATTTCCTGTCATTCTAAGAACTGCCACTTCAGAAATTTGTTCACGGCTCCACTATGATTCGTCTTTCAGACGTGCAATCAGCTCGTCCTGCAGAAGGGAAACAAGTATCGTTCTTGTAGAAGTGTTTGGTGAAAAAGAACTATGGGTTTCACAAAACAGGCAAAGCAAAACACTGAGAAAGATAAGAATATAGAAATTTAGGGTGCATTTGATTTGTTCCATTTTTTATTTTTATTTTTTAAAAATCATATTTTTTTATTTTTTGAAAAATAATTTTATTTTATTCTTTAATTTTTCAAAAAATACTATATTTTTTCTGAAAAACAAATTTGGAAAATACAAACTAAACAGGTTTTCTGAAAAATCATATTTTTTTGTGAAAAATAAAAATAAAAAATAAGCCTACCAAATGCAACCTTAGTTTTATAAAAATTTGAGATGATTAGGTCTTAGTTTTTGCGGAAAGATAGAGTTGAATCCTTACCTTTCTCCCTTTGGCTGAGAGCCCTCTGTTTTTCAAAAGTGTACGCAATCTTTCTACCGTCATTGTCTGGAGTGTCTCCAAAAATTCAGTACTTGAACTCCCTATGAAATAGAATTAAATAACGGACAATATAACTCCCACATTTGTTTTATAATGGAGGCCAAACGAAACTGAATAATTGAAAATGTTTGAAACCCATTAGTAAGATTAATCAAGGATTTGAATCAATAAAATCCTAAGTCGTGGATATATATATATATATATATATATATATATATATATATATATATATATATATATATATAAAAGTTTGAATTATCCAGCTTACATCTGCACTAGGCAGAATCTTCAATGCAACTAAAAATGGTGTTGTACTAGAAAAAATTTACATATTACTGAGATTGCTGGTATCTGATTTATAAGCGTGGATCCAAGTTTCCAACATGGCAATTACCAAAGCCTTTTACTCAGCGACAGTAAGTATCTTGAATATCCACTTGAGGTGCTAGTGCCCACATATCAGTATCCAACACAAACAGGGTGGATAAATGAAGAATCTATCAAAGTTTTTGGAATATGAAATAGCTAGATGAGGGAAAATGTGTATGTTTAGGGGTTATGTGCATTTATTGTGTGTTGAAGTTTTGATTCTAAATATCGTTGAATATTAGAGAATTATTATTCAACAATAAATATATTGATTGAAATGTAAGTACTAGAATAGATAGTTGACATGAAGAGAAGCTTCTCAGTTCTTGTATGATTGTCGTATTCCTCTTGAGCTAAAAGTAAAATAACAATTAACAATTAGTAAGAGGGAATAACAATTTGTCACAATGGCTATTTCAAGTTAATTAACAACAAAACATATAACAGTTGTTCCATAGAAATTGGCTGCGTTTGGTTTGAGTCATTTTCCTTTTCCTTTTCTAGAAAATCATATTTTCTCATTTCTTAAAAAATAACTTTTAGATATTTTCTAGTTTTCTAGAAAATAATATTTTTTATTTTCTAGAAAACAGGGTGGAAAGTACAAACTAACCATCGTTTTCCATAAAACCACATTTTCTCAAAAAAATGAAAACAGAATATAGACAAACCAAACGCAACCTAAGTAATGAAGGTTCCTAGCATCACCTATGGGTTGCAAGCCCACCTTACAATAAATATGATTAAGATAAATTGCTATGTGGTTTAGATACCTTTTCTGTTGAGTATCATGGTCTACCAGAACTCTCAATGTTTTCTTTCTAGACATATGCAGTGTTGAATTAACTTAATACTATATCAAAATTTTATAAATCTTAGTGGGTCTAGCAAATAAATAAATGCTCGAATCACTAACTCCAATAATAAAATGGCAAATGAAAGATAACCCACAACAATTAGTTTTCAAATGGCTTAAAATGTTGGTTAATGCAAAAACAAATCAGAGAGTTTATTCTATTTGATCATCAAACATGTTCATTCTTATTTCAAGGAAAATACACGGAGTTATACTATGCAGATACAGATAAAAACACAAAAAATACCCAGGAAAATGAGAAGCAAACAAAATTCAATTTTGATGCTTTTGAGTTGCAACAATTGTAATCATAAAATCATAATCAAGTACCTTGATGACTAGTAGTAGGTACACAGTTATTCTTCAACTTTTTGGGAGAAGTCCCTCCTTCAGAAGTTTGAATGGATCTGGTGATGGGGAAAAAACATATATATGTCCATCCATAATTCAATATACCACATATCTGTTAACTCTTGAAGAAAAATGAAGTTGGACATTAAAAATCCTAATGTGTTCTTGAAGTTCTACAAGATAGGAACTTATAACAATACCTGTATAGTGGAGAATATTGATTCCCACGATAACTAGCAACTTACTACCACTGGGAACAAGGATATAAATAACAGATCAATCATCTTATTGTTTTGTGGTCTGAGTTTCCCCACTTTCCAAAAATTAGCATGATATGCCATTAATATGTGTTATATAACTAACTAGCAAACTGTGAAACATAAACTCGAAATAAAAGTGAAATAGATATATACTATGATATCAAACAATTTCAACCATGAATTTAACCAACAAATTAGAAATAAAAATAAGAAGTAGAAATAAAAGCAGACTAATCAAATTGCAGTTGATGTATTAAAAAGCTATTAATTCAACTTGGGCATGAGTATCCAACATGGAAATAGATCTAGGTGTTAAATACAACCACAAGAGTCCAAAAACACTCCTTTATCACCATTCTTACAGTTAGTGCTTCTAAACACTAGTCTTAACCACCACCTTAAATAAGTTGTACCATATCTTTACATTTGTTTTCTTTACTCAAAATAAGGCAGGAAATTACTAAGCGGGAGTAGGATAGAGAACGCTCATGAAAACTTCATTTTCATATCTAGGTATTCCACGATGTCTTCTATTACAAGGACAAATTTAAATTCAAGAATATTCAACTGCCAGCCTGTACAGAAATGAAGTAACACAAGCATGCACCATGTATAACAATGAATGATTAAGCAAAAAACAAAGGCACAGTGACTGGTACCTTTTACTAGTGCAGCCATCTGTTAGTTCATTCTTTAGATTACTGATTTTGAGAGCTCTTATCAATATGTTTGTTGTATCTGTCGTGATTACTTGACTCTCTAATCAACCAAAATTAAGAATGAGAAATCTTAGTATTACAACAACCTAAAAATGTGATAAAATTTTTTTTTGAAAAAGGATACATCCATGAAGTAATTGTCCTGTAATGTTAGGGAAAATGTGGTGTAGTAATAAGCAAGTCAAGGAAAATATAGAATGTACATAGTTTCACTTGTTCCTATGAATCAAGATATCCAAGGACATAAATCCACTGGGGACCATTAGATATTACTACACGTAACACTGAGAAGAGGCAATAAAGTATGAGCACAGAAATGAGAAGGAATCATGAGTCGCCGCGAGAAAATATAATAATGTAACCTTAAGATACCCAAAGTGCCTCCTTGAGTAAGACTGCAGTTCAACTACATGTCTCGATTCAAGAAAAAGATCTACTAAATTTCAAGTTCAACTAATCTTGATCAATGTTTACTTCTGCTCGGAATTAAGACCTAACAGCTAACATGACTATATTGTTCATTTATCTGATGTGTAGTAGTTGCAATTCTTTAAAAAGAAAAAAGAAAGAAAAAAGCGAGACGAGACCAACCTGGTGGCGCTGTCTCACGCTCACACACATACGCGCGCATTCCACCCTACAGATTGATCTTAAATCATAAGGCAATGCTGGTGAAGCACTCCAAACGTTAAGAAGGCGGTAGTTTGAGGAAATTTAGATAAGGAAAAAAGAGTGTTCTGAGAAAGGAAAAGGAGGAGGGAAGAGTACCAGATCGGAGGAAAGCACCGGGGAGGAGAAGAAGCCGCGTGAAGGAAGGCCAAAGAGGTGTTTCGAGGCTCCCCTGGCCGGCTGCCCTGCTGCTCCTTTTGGCCCGGAGGGAAGGTCAAAGAGGCGTTTCGAGGCTTCCCCGGCTGGCTGCACTGCTGCTCCTTTCGGGCGGGAGGGAGAGAAGTCGTCAATCTCCATGAGGTCCATTACCATTCGCAATGGAGGAGAAGAATCGAGACAGGCAGACAGCTTATGGCTCGTATCGAGTCCGGTTCGCTCTGCGATTATACGCGCTGCGTTCCGCTTCGGTTGGGTGAATCTTGGCGATCGCTTGTGTCAGCAGATTGCGGAAACCAAGCAAGAACTCTAGATAGGTCAAGTGGATCCCGATTTACCCTGACGGTCGGTGGAAAACTTCCGTGAGGTCGGACCGATCGCCCGAGGTTGGTTGGAAAAACCTCGTTAATTATTTTTTTAGATGGGTCAAGTGGATCTGATATCTTGTAGGTGGATTCGGTAGTTCTAGAGGACTTGATATCAAATCAAATGGAAGACCTGACAGGCTGATCCGATGCTATGCAGTGAAAGTCCAAATATGTCCGGAAGATCCGATGGTTAGTAAGTAAGTTGAGGTAAGCTTCTAGAGGGAGTACAATGATATCGTGTCCTATAAGGACAAATCTTAGGCGCTGATCTAACGAAAGAAACCAACGGAGGCTTCTAAGTTAAGATCAAGATAAGTCATATTGTCTTAATCATGTATACTACCTATCTACTTGTACTAACCTTGTTTGTAGGATTACTTTTTGTACTATTACATGTGCCAACTATGTGTTGCAGATAAGCTAAAATTGGGTTGACCAGGGGTTCGATCGACTGATAAATGGAAACAATCGACCGATCCGGCCAGCATGGTACAACACCGATCAGAGCTGTAGAGTTATCCATCGACTGATAGTTTGGATCAGTCGATCGATCCATACTTGGTAAGCATGAATTTCATAAAGAAATTTTTGTTTAGTCAATTGATCATGAGGATCTGTCGACTAATAAAAATAAGGAAAGACAGGCAAGCGACATAAACAAGGAAGAGAACAGAGTTTAGTCGACTGATAGGAGGATCTGTCGATAGATAGTTTTAGTCGATAGAATAGGCTTTTAAGTTGAACAAACGCATCCTACAAAAGAGTCTTGAGATCCGAGCCAGGATAACTGATTCACTGTGCTCTTCATCTTATTTTTGCTGCTACGTCTACGCAAGTGTGCTACTACTACGTTGGAAGTCTTACCGACAACCTATGCTTCACTATTGTTGTTGGTATAATTCATATTTTATACTTGCATTCTTATACTAGGAGATGGTGTTAGGACACGTAGAGAGCTAGGAGAGGGGGGGGGATTGATTAGCTTCGATCTTTGTTTAATGTAAATTTGTCACGATGAAAGACTTGAGCAAACACTAATACTCTAGGATTTACTTGGTATTCACCTCCTTGAGGTAACTAATCTAAGGATCCGCTCCTCACACTCACAAACACTATGAATGTCTCCTTCGTGGAGGCAGAGAAGCCTTGTACATACTTACACAAAGAAATACAATAAGAACAAACAAATATAAGATTAAACCTTACAAGATTTACAATAATGACTCTTTTCTTTTCTTGCTTTCTTCTAGTTTAAAATTACCCTTTGCCACTTGAAAATATAACAACACTTATCCCTAAGAGCGCACAAGAATGGGTGAAGGAGGAAGAGAAGAACTACTTCAACCTACGTGAAAAACCCTTTATATTGCGCCGACCTAGGGTTCCTAATTGATTGCTCAATCAATTACCACTTCAAACCTAGTCGTTTAACGACTCTTTTTCAAAGCTTAATCAATTACCCAATCGATTAAGAAGATCTTAATAGATTAGCCGATCGATTCAACATCTTACTGTGCTCTCGCGAGATGCTTTGATTGATCACCCAATTGATTAACAACATCCCTAATTGATCACCTAATCGATTAGGGTAGTTTCTATTCTCGCGACAAAAACTCACCCAATCGATTAGCTAATCAATTGGAATTGCCCTTAATCGATCACCCAATCAATTATGGGTCATTTGTTTCTTGTGAGAAATAATGCCCCAATCGATTCACAATCGATTGCCCATACCCTAACTTGCCTAAACCAAGACTAGGGTTCCCTTTGCCTAACTTTCAGTCAACCGTGACCTGTTAGGACTTTCCATTGCCTAGTTTTTAGCTAGGTCTACCAAGTCCCACTAGGACTTCTTGTTGGGGCCGATGGCATGGCTAGAGGGAGGGTGAATAGCTCGGTCACCTCAAGTCGATTTCCCTCTGCAACGTTAGCACAAGCGGAAGCTTAAACTAATAATTAAACCAATGCTAACACGTTACCGATTACGTGGTTCAGAGATTGCTTGCTCCTACTGCACGGCGTGCCCTTGAGTGGACGAACCCTTGATCCTTCGGTGGATCACGTCTCGGCAATCTCCAGCTAAGTCTTTCCCCTTCTCGGTGGAAAACAACATCTCACAATCCTTCTTCCTCCTTACAAGATGAAGTTAGGGTTTTGGGAGGAAGATGAACACTTAGAGCTTGAGCACTAGAGAAAAGATCTTACAATGAAGAGCTAACCTTCTCCAAGTCTCAAGCTTCCACTTAAATAGTGGAGAGAGTTGTTAAATAAATAACTCAGCCCCGACATCTGTCGACTGCCCCCAGGGCCAGTTGACTGATCCCTTAGCCAACGGCTATTCTAACGACTCTATTTCGAACAGACCAGTCGACTACTCCCTACTGTTCGACCTTACAGAAAGATGAGTCGACTGGTGTCCATACCAGTCGACTGCTACAGTGCGCTCTCAGTAGTATCAGTCGACTGTATCCCTTACTAGTCGAGTGTCGTACTTTCAAATGCACTCTTAGCCTCATCGGAGTTCACCCTTCGCGTATACCTTGAAGTCCACTTCCTTGGCTCTCCCTTTGAGGTTCTCTTCCTTTGGCTCTTGTCCCTCGGATGCGCACACAAGCCCGTGGCTTGTCTCCATGCCATCCTTCGCGTATGCCTTTGAAGACTACTTCCTCGGCTCGTCCTTGAAGTCCTCTTCCTCAGCTCTCATCTCTCGGATGCTATACTCCGTTACTTATGTATGATTCACTAAGTCCTGCATGACTCAAACACACATATTAAAACAATATGAAAATCTAACTTAATCATATTGACACACACATCAAAATCTATGATCTACCCGATCAACCGTGAGTCGATTGCACTATCAATCTCTCCTTTTTGATGTGTGACAATATGTTTAAGTTAGGTTCAAAGATAACAATTGAAAATTCAAAAGCATAACATATAAAGACACATAAATATGCATCCTCCCCCTTAACCTATGCCTTATCACAAGATTTTCAATTTTTACACAACATAAAGAATTAAGTTAAAATCTAACTTAAACCTTTTAATTCTCCCCCTTTGACACCATCAAAAAGATTGCACCAAGCAATATTACCCTTGGTATCGATTTGGGACACCTTTTATTTTCTGAAAATCCCCAGAAATCAGAAAATGCAAGTGTCAGTCGATTGAATCAGCTACCAGTCGACTGGCCAGCTCAATTGGTTACCATGATTCATAAACTCTAGTACTTAAACGTGGAGGTCTAGACTTCGAATCCTGGGGAAAGCAAAAATCCACTGGCCAGGGGTGGGGAGTCCTAGTGAGTAACGGCATGGCCGACGGTCATAAGGGTCGCCAAAGGGGTCGGTTGGCCGCCAAAGGGACCGACGGGCTGGTTGGATGCCAAAGGGACCGAGGGGCGGGGTCGTTACACGGTGTCTATGTATGAAGTTTGGGATAAGCACAACATCCTGTTCTGGCGATCCCTTATGACCTTGATCCCAAGGATGTGTCTCGCTTCTCCTAAGTCTTTCATATCAAACTGTTTGGACAATCATACCCTTACGTCTGACAACACTTTGACATTGTTGTCAATTAACAAAATGTTATTTACGTAAAGTACAAGAAACACCACTACGTTTCCGTCACATCTCTTATATACACATGATTCATCCGGGCTTTGAATAAATCCATATGACTGGATTACTTCATCAAAGCGGATGTTCCAAGATCGCGAAGCTTGTTTCAATCCATAAATGGATCGATTAAGCTTCCATACTAGATGCTCTTTGCCCTTCGCAATGAATCCTTCTGGTTGCTTCATGTAGATGGTCTCCTCAAGTCTTCCATTAAGGAAAGTTGTCTTGACGTCCATCTGCCATACCTTATAGTCCATATGAGCGGCAATAGATAAGAGAATTCGGATAGACTTAAGCATGACTACCGGTGAAAAGGTCTCCTCATAATCGATATCCTCTTTCTGAGTATACCCTTTCGCAATAAGGCTAACTTTGAAGGTCTCAACCTTCCCATCTGATCCTCTCTTTCTCTTGTAGATCCACTTGCATCCAATGACTTTTACATCATTGGGTGGTTCTACTAGCTCCCAGACATGATTAGAATCCGTAGATTCTATCTCAGAATTCATTGTCCTTTGCCAAGATTCTGCATCCCTATCTTGGAGGGCATCGTCATAGGTCCAGGGATCCGGTTCATGTTCTCCAGGGACCAAGTCTGAAGACTCCCCCAAAAACATGAACCTTTCTAGTTGTTTAACAACCCTCCCACTGCGATGAGGTACCACCGGTGTATCTTCTGTGACACGCGGTGCAGTGACTTGTGGTGTATCCTCTTGTACAGTTGGTACTAAGGTCGGAATGCCCCCTCTTAACTCTTCAAGCACTAGTCTACTCTTGAGCATGTAGTTCATGTTGGATCGAGAAAGACCGATAGAGGGGGGGTGAATATCGGAAAATGTTCGGATTTAAAAGAAAGAGTAAGTGCGCGGCGGAATAAAATCAAACAACGCAAACACCAAGGTTTTACTTGGTTCGGAGCCTGGGTCGACTCCTACTCCAAGGCCCACAGTCGTTGACCGTTTACTTTGGGCAATCCTATAGTGCGCAAAATGGTTACAGAGTGAGATTACAAAATTACTGTAAATAGAAATATACACTTTGTTTTACCAACTCCCGGTGTAGATCGAGTTTCGGTGCAGTGGGAGGTTGACGACGCTTCGTTCTTGAGTCGGGAAGTTTCCGGAGCAGAGCGCGGTCGTCAGAGCGTTTGGATGCGTTGAATGAAAGCAGTGTATTGAAGAGAAGGGTCTAGGGCCCTTTTTATAGTGCCTGGGGGCGCCCTGGTCGACGGGGGCGCCCCCCCACGTGGCAGCAGATCCACACAAGGCGCAGTCAACGACTTATCCCTTGAACCTCGGGATAAGGTCTTGACGGGGGCGCCCTGGTTGACTCGGCCAACTCTTATCCGCAACGCTGAAGTCTCCTGCGTAAGAGTGGCTGGGGGCGCCCTGGGCGCTGGGGGCGCCCGGGACAGCGGGGGCGCCCTGGGTGCGCAGTGCAGACGCGGCAGCAGCTTAACTCTTCAGTTGGTTTGCCATGGGGCGCCCGGGACAGCGGGGGCGCCCTCAGAATGTACTGTCGAGGTTCATTTTCTTTCTTTGTGTTTTGTGTTCACCTTGGGGGCGCCCGGGACACTCCGGGCGCCCTGGTCAGCAGTTGCCTCTTTCCTTTGAGGCATTCTGAGCTGCAGACACACGTTCCTTCGGTCCTGCTTCCAGGGTTATCCAAAACACAATAAAATAAATATTTAATTTAATTTATACAGCCTCAGCTGTCTTGGTTCTGACTTTGGTCTCCAAAATGAAGCCCTAGGTCGAACCGACGCCTAATGTTCCCTCAAGGGGAACGCGTCCTCACCTACACCTCTCGGGAGAATTTACCTGGTGCCAACCGGCTCCTCCAGTTGGACTTTTGCCCGGCAGCCCTTCGCCAGGTCTTGAGTACCACGCAGCCCTTCGCTTGGTGCCTAGCAGCCCTTCGCTAGGTCTTTTCTTCTGGCAGCCCTTTGCCAGTGCCTAGCATTCCTTCGCTAGGGTTTGTCCATTCTGACAGTCCTTCGCCAGAGCCTAGCAGTCCTTCACTAGGGCTTTTCTTCTGGCTGACATTCCTTTGCCAGTGCCTAGCATTCCTTCGCTAGGGCTTTTCCTGTACACTCAAGAAACTTGTTAGACAACAACTAACCCTTAACTTTTGAACCCTTTTGCCAATATCAAAACACAGGTTTGACTTGGGTGCATTCTGCACCAACAATCTCCCCCTTTTTGATATATGACAACCTAGTTCAAAAAGTTAAGGAAAAAAAATGCTGAAATTGAAATCCTAAGTTAGATTCCCTCCCCCTGGAAGAAATCTCCCCCTAGGTTTTTCAGAAATAGGTGGTGTGAGTTAAGTACTTAGAAGATTTCATGTTTTGATAATAAGTTGGGAAATCTCTAAAGTTTTTGCTAAGTTTTTCAAAAAGATGTTCTAAGTTTGGAAAACTTTGAAAACTTTAGACAAATTTTCAGTTTTAGGAACATTTCATACTTTGGAAAATTTTCAGTTTTGGAAAAATTTCAGACTTAGAAAATTTCAGTTTTGGAAAATTTCAGACTTTAGAAAGTTTTCAGTTTTGGAAAATTTTCAAGCACTACGTTAAGCTTAAACATAATTTCAAAACACATAGTTCAGAGTTGGAAATTTAAAGAGAATTTTAAAACCTTTAAGCTTAACAATAATTTTAAGCAAAAACATTAAGTTTCAAAATAATTCAGAGTTTAGAAATAAGCTTAACAATAATTTTAAGCAAAAACATTAAGTTTCAAAATAATTCAGAGTTTTAGAAATAAAACTAACTTTGATTTACCAATTTTAGTTCAACTTTTTGAAGAAGACGATGGGAAAAAAATTTAAAAAAATTTTTGTTCCCTGTTTCCTTTCCAACTCTCCCCCTTTGACATATATCAAAAATGCAGAAATTTTTTTTTGCAAAAATTAAAGTATTTGCTGTACTGAATCAAACTGGAACCTAAGTCTGGTTAAATCTTTAGGGACGTGTCTAACCCAATTAGCTACTTACCAACTGTTATAAACAGTAGTTTTCGCTAGGGTTAGTCAAGTTAAGTGCATTGTTCAAGTTAGATTGTCTAAACTTGATACTTAACTTGATTGCTGTTCAGTTTGTATTTAGTGCCCCAACTACTGCAGATGCACTGACTTAAAGCATCTTGAGTTAAGGCAAAGACCTAAGCATCTCAACCCTTTCTAGGTTATCACTCAAAGTACCCTAAGGTGCTTGTGAGATGCTGGCTTCTAGATCTATAGGTGCATGCAATTCTAGGGTTAGAGCCTAGGCTAAGTCCATTTCGAAGAAGTTTTTGAAATAAAACTAAGTCAAGGAAAAAATTTTAAAACCAAAGTAAAACTTTTTAAGATTAAGTTAGAAAAACTTTTAAAATAAACACCATTTTAAAATCAATTTAAAATATTTTAAAATTAAAGTAAAAACCTAATGATTCTATTCTATTAAGCATAATCTTAACTTAATTAAGTCAAAAGTAAACAAGCCAAGCTAAGATTAGCATAGTTCAAGCAGGAGTCTAGTACAAGTCACCAGAAGTCAACCCTACTCAGTAGGGGTAGTCAAATAGGTACATGTCCAAGTCATCTAAGAAGAGGGACCAGGCTGATCAGGTGAGCCTGGATGCCAGGATCTAAACATGGTCATCATCTCCTGATGCTGGGCGTTTCTTTCCTCCCTCTCTGCTGCAAACGCACTCATGTACTCGGTATAGTAGCCTTGGTTAGTTTCCAGCTGCTCAATGTGGTAAGCCTCCGATTCCTCTCGGAGGCTCTGAACCTGTGTTTCGAGGAGTGATACTCGCTCGTAGAGTGTCGGAGGATCGGGCTGAGCTAACTCTGCTGCTAAGTCGGCAACGTTGACCTCGACCTCCTCGTCGGCAATGTCCTGTGCGGCTGGTCGGCGTCTCCAAGTCAGAACCCCGGTGCCCGAGACATCTATACCGGCTAAAGAAAAGTTCCTAAATCCTATCTCGTCGAAGTCAGTCATCGTGGTAATCTCGCCGTCAGCGATGTTTCGGCCGTGGTGGTGGAGGATAGAGGTGATGACGTGGCAGAAGGGGGTGCGGACCCGCCCCTGAGTGGACACACTAGAGGCATGTAGGATACAGTGGAAGAGGTGAAGGCCTATATCTATGTCCAGATGGTGGATAAGGGCATAGAGAAGAAAGGTGTGAAAGGGTTTCATGGTGGCTATGTCCCTAGTGGACAGGGGAAGGATGCAACGGACAATTACTCTGTAGAGAGCGTAGTCCTGAATCGGGAGTCGAGTGGAGTGGAACTGCCCTCCTATAGGGTCCATGGCCTCCCTAAAGAAATAGTTGTATAAGGTGTTCAGGTCAATATGAGAGTAGGGGGCATCGAAAGGCAGGTTCCTTGGAGGGTAGCAACAGAAGATGGACTGAGATGGTCGGAGTCCCAGAAATCGGTTCAGTAGGGTAGGAGTGATGCTCAAGGGCATTCCTTGAACGGTAGTGACGAAGCTTAACTGGTCTTGCCTAACTATGTTGTTATAGAATTCTGCACATAGGGTGTTGTTGATCGGATGCGTGCAGAATACGAGTTTATCCAGTTGATAGAAGTTAATTGCGGACATTGTGACTGGACAGGATTGGGAAAAGAACTGACGGTTAAGGTAACTTGTCTTAATCGGAACGTAGGTGGTTCGGGCAAATTTGTTACAAAGTTCTAGGTTTGGAAACCTAGGGTCGGGACTGGGCTCGTTACCGGGGTTCGACTGAACTGCTCGGCGTTTTCTAGTTGAGAAGAAAGTAAGCAAATTGAGAATAAGAACTTAGATTATAGGAAGAGGCATGATTGACTTAGAATTTGCAATTAAGGGAAGAAAAATAACAAAAATTAAGTACCCAAAGTAAATTTCATACCTTGGAGGCATGGTTGAGGCAAGGGAAGCTTTAGGGTTACTTGATCCTCAAGAATGAATAGAGTGAGAAGAAGAATGTGTTTTTGGTGTGGGAAATGAGGGAGTCTCGGGTCCCTTTTATAGGGGTTTGAGGGGGGGGCGCCCGGGAGGTTCCGGGCGCCCTCAACAGGTCGGTTTGCCTCGAGCAGGGAAACGGTCAGTGGGCGCCCGACAAGTCACGGGTGCCCCGGTCAAAGGCTGGTTGACTGCAGCTTTTGATTGCTTTGATCAGCGTGGTCGACAGGTTTTTGATGGGGGCGCCCGACATGTCACGGGCGCCCTGGTGAAGGCTGCGGGGTCGCAGTCTTTTGACTACTTTGGTTGGCGTGGGGACAGCAGGGTAAAGGGGGGGCGCCCGACAGGTCACGGGCGCCCTAAAGGCTGCTTGGCAGAGAAAGCTGTCACAGCTACTTTTTGACTGTCTTGGGGGCGCCCGCTATTGTCAGGGCGCCCTAGGCGGCAGCCTTTGACTTGGGAGGCTAGTTTTGTGTGGTTGGGGGCGCCCTGGACGGTCAGGGTGCCCTATGAGGCAGCCTTTTGACCAGGTTTGACCATGTTAATCATAGTTAACCATAGTTTGACCGTGTTAATCATGGTTTGATCATGTTGACCATGTTTACGAAAGCACAAACAAGGTGGTTTAATTTCAGCTTAACTTTCTTGTCTTACTGAATCAGCTTAAATTTCAGCTTAACTTTATTTATAGTGTATACATTGTTTTTCTGAGTCTTGTGCATTTCTAATCAGGCAATTAGAATTGTTGAAAGTAACTAAATAACCAGAATCACATAACTGACTTATGCTAAGTAAGTTAAAATTGAAGTTTTCCACCAATAGAACTTTCTTAATAATGAAATTGGATTTAAGTTCAATATTACCTGACCCAATTACCTTGAGTGTAGCATTGTTACCAAATGCCACTGAGCCCAGGTTTTTGAACTTGAGTTTGGTGAACTTCAATTTGTCCCCAGTCATATGTCTGGAGCACCCGCTATCTAACATCCATTGGTCCAAATCTTTATGTTCCTACACATAAAGAATTTTTGATGATTTGGATCCAATTTAAGTTAGGGATAGCTTAAATTGAGTTTCACTTCCTAGTCTGTCTCACCCCAGTCTAGGGTTTTCAATCACGTTAACCTTAAGGTTTTTGTGAGACAGGTTTGAGGGTAAAAATTAGTTTTGAAAAGGAATTTCAATTTATTTTCGAAAAAGTTCTTTATTTTTGAAAACAGATTTAAAAAAAAATAGAAATTTTGAAAACAGATTAAGTGTTTTCAAAAAGAGAGTAAGTTTGAAAAATAGAAATTTTGAAATCAGGTTAGAATCTATAATTATTTGAAATTTGAGTTAGATTCGAATTTGACAAAAGATAATTTGAATTTGAATTTCAGAAATTGGCTTCTAGGTCTTGGCGAGGCACTAGGCCTTCTTTGGACGTAGCCTTATGGGATCATCCACCCTTTCCTTGACAAAGCCTTTTAATGAAATTTCATTTTCAAATTAAATTAGGTCATTTTCTGGTCTAACTAGCTTGGGTCTTGGATCGGTAGCTTCGGCTGGTTTCACCAGTCTAAAGAGACCAAGTAGACTTGATCTTATTAGAGTTGGTTTCCCCAACGTACTATCATCTCACCTCCTCCCAATACTATGTTTTCAAGTTTCAAGTAGTTGAGTCCTTAAATCTAAGTATCCCTAAATCTAAGCATGGCAGATTGCAGAAAATTAAATAACCAAGCAATCAAGCAAAAAAAATTATCTAATTATAAAAATTGTTTTGATTTTGGCTCCCCCTGGACTAAAGCCTCTGTATGGGATAGGCAAGATGTGAATCTTGTCCTTGGGGATCCAAAATTGATTTGAACCAATTGGTTTAGTCAGCCATAGTTTTGGCACCCATGCCTGAACCTTAGGTCTTGACTGGTTCAGTACAGCAAAGTAAGATCTTTGCCGAGATTTGGTTCTATAGCCAAGTCCGGATCGGTTTAGAACAGACTTCTGTTTTCCAAGAATCATATCAAGGTTCTTGGAACCAGAAGTGAATCGTTCTAAGGCTGTTCTTAAGTCCTTACCTTGAGTTTTCAGGGAGGAATTCTCTGATTCAAGTTTTTCAACTTGATCAGGGGTTCCTTCCTGAAGTTTCTCAGTTAAGGCCTTAGTCTCAGCTTCCTCTTTCAGGAATTTTACTTCCTGTCGGAGGGACTCGATTCGGAGTTTGGCTTTCGCCAAATCTCGGGATAGATAGGAAATAAGCGAATTCAATTGCAATTTTGAAAAACCCGTTACCCTTATTTCGCCGTTGTCGGAGAAGGTCAGCTTGCCGTCATCCTGGTCCGAGTCTGAGTCAGTCTCGATTTGATCCGAAGCGGTCAGGGCTAGAAGATTGGACTGGGGTGCTTCTTCTTCTCCTTCTAAGGAAGACTCGTCCCAGGTTGCTTGGAGTGCCTTCTTCTTTCTGGTCTTTTTGGACTCTTTTAGGCTTGGACATTCAGTCTTGTAGTGGCCCTTCTTCTTGCATTCGTAGCAGGTTACGTTGGGCTTGTATTTGTCAGTTGCCGGTTCAGCTTGTCCGTCCTTTCTTCGGCTTGTTCTCCGTGTGTTGGTTTGGTTCTTCAACTTTTTGTAGTAGCTTCGAGCTAGCCGGACCAGTTCAGATTGATCTTCTTCTTGATCTTCTGTTTCTGAATCTGAGGTAGATTCGGGTTCAACTTGAGTTTGCTTCTTGGTCGTCTTTCCTGTTTTCCCTGCAAAGAAAGCTATACTTTTCTCGACCAAATTGCAGTTAGTCTGTTCATGTAGTTCAAGTTCAGAAAATAACTCATCTAGCTTAATTTTTGAAAGATCCCTAGAGACCTTGTATGCATCTACCATAGATGCCCACAAGGTGGTCCTAGGGAACGCGTTTAGGGCATACCTTATAAGATCACGGTTTTGAACCTGGTGACCTATTGCGTGAAGACCGTTCATCAATTCCTGGATTCTGGCATGGAGCTGAGTTGCTGTCTCGTTATCTGCCATTCTGATGGTGAAGAGCTTGTTCAGTAGCAGATCGCGTTTGCTGATCCTCGTATTTGAAGTTCCTTCGTGGAGCTTGATCAGTTTAGCCCATAGCTCCTTGGCACTGTTGAATGGGCCTACGCGGTTCAGCTCCTCTTTTGTCAGTCCGCATTGAAGGGTCTGAGTTGCTTTGGTGTCAGCTTCAATCTTGCGTTTAAGGGCAGTGTCCCACTCTGAGTAGTTTTGTGGTACGCCTTCAGCATTTGTGGGAATCATCAGTCCAGACTGGATGATTATCCACATATCCACCTGAGTTTTCAGGTGGACCTCCATTCGACTTTTCCAGTAAGGAAAGTCTTCTCCATTGAAAAGTGGAGGTCTAGCGGTGCTAAAACCTTCTTGGATGGCCATTTGTTACTGAAATAGCAAACAACAAAAACAATGAAAATATTCCAAGACTTGGTCTTGGATTAGTAGTGCGGGAAAAAAAACAAATTTCAAGGGGTGTTGCACCAACCTTGAAAGAAAAACTCGAACGAAAATATTTAAAAAAAATGAGAGAGAAAATGAAAGAAATCCGAAAAATTTTCAAACTGGTGGTTGCACCAAGTTTGAATTCCCCGCTCTGATACCACTTGTTGGATCGAGAAAGACCGATAGAGGGGGGGGGTGAATATCGAAAAATGTTCGGATTTAAAAGAAAGAGTAAGTGCGCGGCGGAATAAAATCAAACAACGCAAACACCAAGGTTTTACTTGGTTCGGAGCCTGGGTCGACTCCTACTCCAAGGCCCACGGTCGTTGACCGTTTACTTTGGGCAATTCTATAGTGCGCAAAATGGTTACAGAGTGAGATTACAAAATTACTGTAAATAGAAATATACACTTTGTTTTACCAACTCCCGGTGTAGATCGAGTTTCGGTGCAGTGGGAGGTTGACGACACTTCGTTCTTGAGTCGGGAAGTTTCCGGAGCAGAGCGCGGTCGTCAGAGCGTTTGGATGCGTTGAATGAAAGCAGTGTATTGAAGAGAAGGGTCTAGGGCCCTTTTTATAGTGCCTGGGGGCGCCCCCCCACGTGGCAGCAGATCCACACAAGGCGCAGTCAACGACTTATCCCTTGAACCTCGGGATAAGGTCTTGACGGGGCGCCCTAGACGCTGGGGGCGCCTTGGTTGACTCGACCAACTCTTATCCGCAGCGCTGAAGTCTCCTGCGTAAGAGTGGCTGGGGGCGCCCTGGGCGCTGGGGGCGCCCGGGACAGCGGGGGCGCCCTGGGTGCGCAGTGCAGACGCGGCAGCAGCTTAACTCTTCAGTTGGTTTGCCATGGGGGCGCCCGGGACAGCGGGGGCGCCCTCAGAATGTACTGTCGAGGTTCATTTGCTTTCTTTGTATTTTGTGTTCACCTTGGGGGCGCCCGGGACACTCCGAGCGCCCTGGTCAGCAGTTGCCTCTTTCCTTTGAGGCATTCTGAGCTGCAGACACACGTTCCTTCGGTCCTGCTTCCAGGGTTAGTCCAAAACACAATAAAACAAATATTTAATTTAATTTATACAGCCTCAGCTGTCTTGGTTCTGACTTTGGTCTCCAAAATGAAGCCCTAGGTCGAACCGACGCCTAATGTTCCCTCAAGGGGAACGCGTCCTCACCTACTCCTCTCGGGAGAATTTACCTGGTGCCAACCGGCTCCTCCAGTTGGACATTTGCCCGGCAGCCCTTCGCCAGGTCTTGAGTACCACGCAGCCCTTCGCTTGGTGCCTAACAGCCCTTCGTTAGGTCTTTTCTTTTGGCAGCCCTTTGCCAGTGCCTAGCATTCCTTCGCTAGGGTTTGTCCATTCTGACAGTCCTTCGCCAGAGCCTAGCAGTCCTTCGCTAGGGCTTTTCTTCTGGCTGGCATTCCTTTGCCAGTGCCTAGCATTCCTTCGCTAGGGCTTTTCCTGTACACTCAAGAAACTTGTTAGACAACAACTAACCCTTAACTTTTGAACCCTTTTGCCAATATCAAAACACAGGTTTGACTTGGGTGCATTCTGCACCAACAGTTCATCACATAGTCTTCTTCCAAGAATCTGGCATTCGTGCTAACGATTACCTTCTGATCCTCAGGACTATAGAACAGACAACCCTTCTGTTAGTAGGAGTCCTAGAGTTAGTTATATGATGATTGACTAGAGACTTTTTGTATCATATTCTATCATTAATAAAGACATGTTTGGTTATTATACTTACTTTATACTTGTACCAAATAACTAAGTATAATAATGTCCTTGAGTAGTAGGTTCTTATCTACATTATATCGATTGGTTGAATCGATAGTGAGATAATGTAAAGAATGTAAGATCGCTTGCGTTGCTAGAGGGGGGATGAATAGCACTTTTTCATCATTCTCTTCACCTACGTTGTTAGTTGCATAACGGAAATACAAGATAATAAGACTAACAACAAAGAAAGCACTGCTAACAAACCGATTTACTTAGTATCCACCCCGGACGGGTGACTAATCCAAGAATCTGTCGGTGGATCAATCCCCGGATAACCTTCGGCTAGCCTTTGTCGCTCCTTGTGGGTGGAGAAACCTCGCCACAGCACCAAGCACACTCTGAGCATAAAGAGACTACTAACAAGTCTTAACCAAGCTTGTTTCGTCAAGAAAAGAAAGCATGAAATGAGCCCCTTTAAATAGGGCTCGAATCTGAAACAGTCGCTACCAGTCGACTATCCCTGGGGCAGTCGAGTGATCCCACTCAGATTCGACCGTTGCCGTACAACGTTCGAATCTGCCAGCCAGTTCTAGCCGACACCAGTTGACTATCCCATGGGCAGTCGACTGGTCCGAATCCTAAGTCTAGGATTACACTCCCGAGTACATTTCACTCCGCACTCGAACCCTCCTGGCTTAGCCCCTGAGTACAAACACTCATACTCAGACCCTCACAACCCAGTTAACTCTTCACCAGCAGCCTCGACTGTTGCTTTCACACCCTCTTCATCTTTGGCCCTCGTCCCTCGGATGCACACGCAAGCCTCCAGCTTGCCTCCATGCCACCCTTCACGTATGCCGCGAAGTCTGCGTCCCTCGGCTCATCGTCCCTGCTATCCACAGTCCCTCGGATGCACACACAAGCCTCCAGCTTGCCTCCATGCCATCCTTCACCTGAAGACATCAACCATGTCTATGTGTACCTGTACACCTGCACACTCATGTATACATATTAGTTCACAATAAACCCTAACTTAACCATATTGACCGCAGACATCAAAACCCATGATCCTCCAGATCATATCAGGGCCGATTGTCTCAACAATCTCCCCCTTTTTGATGTGTGGCAATATGTTAAGTTAGGTAAACATAACAACAATAATAATAGACAGTAGCAATAGCAATTGAAAACACAAAGCATAACAAACAAGAGGCAACCTCCCCCTTAACCTATGCTTTCTTCTAATTTTCAATTCTCATTGCCCATACCAAGTTAAGTTCTCCCAACTTAACTCCACTCACAACAACCAATTATGTTATCCCAACTTAACTCTAAAGTTTCACAAATCAATCAAAGTTAAGTTTCAACCCAAACCTAACTTAACACCCAAGTTCTCCTCCTTTGACACCATCAAAAGATTGCCCCAAGCAACCCTACCCTTGGTGCCAAATAGAACTCAACTAGATTTCTGAAAAACCCCTCAGAAATCACAAATTCACATTCTGTCCAAACCACCAATTGACTGCCTCCCAGGGCAGTCGACTGATACGGCAGTTTCTGATTTTTCAGCCGAATTTCAGAAACTGCATATAAAATTCTAAAAAATCCGAAAAAATGTGAAAATTTGCAAGCACATTTATTAGAGTATACTCTACTCTAGAAAAATATATTTTCATGAAAAACATCAAACGTACTTGACTTTGGTACAAACCTAAAAGTCCTTAAAAGAATTGACACTTTGTATCAACTTTCAATGCCATATATATTTCCTTATGTTTGCCAATTCCATTCACTATGATTTTGCCCATAGAATGATTCTCAAACCTCCCCTTGTTATATACCTATTTTCATTTGGACAAAAACTCCCCCTCTTTATCTCTTAACTCTAGATGATCATGAAAAATCATTTCCCATGCCCTTATCTATAGATAGCTTGTTCATTCAATACAATCACTAGATTTAGGAAAAAAAATCAATATGAAATTTCAAGACACATCATGAAAGCATAGATAAAGATCTTAGCTTAAAAAAATGCATATCCTTCAATTAGTAGCAACCAATAAAGAGCAAAAGCAAATCATGACATAAAACTTCATAATACATCATAAAGTGAAATGTATCATCAGAAGGGTCATAGCCCTGAAGTCATCAAAATGATACAAATCCAGAATAATGAGTGTTTGAGAGATATAAGAATACATCAAATAAAAATGCTCTCAACACTAAGTCGCTCTAAATGCTGTGCCATCCCATCAGATCATGTCGTCGTCGCCTGGAGGAGGAGGAGGAGGTGGGGCCTGATATGAGAGATGCATCTGCCGTAGCATCTAGTACATCTCGTCCTGCCGGCTGGTAAACCCATGAACCTCCGCCTCAATCCTCTGCTGGAAGCCCAACTACTGCTGCTGCTGAAAGCTCTAGAGGTCCTCCTGGATGCCGTGAACATCAGCCCGGAGCTGAGAGAACTCCTCGCGTGTAACCCCTGCAGTAGGCTCCTCGTCAGAGCTAGAGGACTCCGGACGCCGCCTCCAAACAAATGCCCCCTGCCGACTCTCAATACCTGCTAAGGACAGTTGGCGTGTGTCAATCTGGGCATAGTTGTAACACCCCACTAAAATTCCCTTCAATATTATCCCTAATATTGAGTATAATTGCATGAATAATAGCTATATTGGTTATGATTCATGAATGATAGTTATAGTTGTGGGAATTTTAGTGTAAGTGTTAATGGGCCTTATATGAGCTCTAAATGGTGGAAATTCCTAATGGGTCTTAAATAGCACTTCATTAGTTATCCTAATGGGCCCCATTAGGATAAAAGAAATAACACATCATGTAATGGGCCTTACTTTAGATGGGCTTGCAAAAGAAAATATATTAAAAAAATGACATGAGGTGGGTGCCAAGGATCTAACCTTGGACCTTAGAGATGTTGTAAGCCTTAAGAATGCATATGTAACCAATTCACCTAGAAAGGGAGTGCTATTAGGAGGATAAAGGAAATTGTAGATAGGTGTAAGGATAAGGGAGATGAAAAGACACCATGGAGGATGAAGAGTCACCATGGAAGGTAAAGGAGTCACCATGGAAAGTGAAGAGGCATACCTCTTCATTTACTATAAAAAGATGAGGAAAGAAAAAAATGCCATAAGGCATCTCCTCCCTCTTCTCATTGCCGAAAATACCAAGGTCCTCTCTCCATCAAAAAAAAAAAAATTCTCTCCAAGAAGATCTAGTGAAGGCTTTGTGTTTGTGAAGCAAAGGAAGAGCTAAGGAGCAAGAAGTTCTTTCTTTCTCCTCCTAGGTGATATATATTGTTTGAAAATCTTTAGCACAAGAGTAAGACTCCCCTCACCTGCAACATAATAGTTCATATATGTTTTGTTCATGTTCTTGTATGTTCTTGCGATGTGTTGCTAAAATCGTGAAGTTTTTCCCCTATGAGCAAGTTTCGGCCAACATGAGTTTTAGGGCCTAGGTTTGTGTTTGATGCTATCTAATGACTCCAATGTTTTCTTGATGTTATGTTATGAGTTATGATGAAAAAAAAAGATGAAGCAAAAAGACCCTTAAAAGTTTAGGCCAAGGCTCTCAAGAAGCCATAGACTTTTTGGCCATAAGAAGATGTTTGGGTTCTTTTTGACTAGCTAATGGTTTTTAATTCCTTGTTAATGTTTGTTTGAGGGTTATATATATATTTTAGGCCATATTACCCCTCTGAACATGTTCGGTTAATACTCTAAATAAGGGCAAAAAAAAAAATGAGTTAAAGATGTCATGTTACTTGCTAATGTTTTCTAGTGTTAGAGTATGTATTATATGCATGTTGTATGAATTAATTGCTTTTGTTTTTTTTATCATTTTCATGTTGATATAAACCTTAGAAATTTCTGATCAGTTTCTTAAATTGGGATTTAGGATGGGTTAAGGTCACTACCTCACTTGATAATGTCCCTTTGTAGTAGGATATTCAATGTATGCATGTTGTATGAGTTGTGTGATGTTGTGTTGTGTTTTATGCCATGATAACCCTATTTAAATGTTTTTGACCAGTAGAGTATATGTTGAATTATGGTTGAATTAAAGGTATCCATGTTTCATTATCCCATGATAGGGGTTAAGGTCACTACCTCACTTGATGATGTCTCTTTGTAATAAGATATTCAATGTATGCATGTTGTATGAGTTGTGTGAAGTTGTGTTGTGTTTTTATGCCATGATAACCCTATCTAGATGTTTGACCAGTAGAATATATGTTGAATTAGGGTTGAATTAAAGGTATCTATGTTTCATTATGCCATAATAGGGGTTAAGGTCACTACCTCACTTGATGATGTCTCTCTGTAATAGGATATTCAATGTATGCATGTTGTATGAGTTGTGTGATGTTGTGTTGTATTTTTATGCCATGATAACCCTATCTAAATGTTTTGACCAGTAGAGTATATGTTGAATTATGGTTGAATTAAAGGTATTCATGTTTCATTATGTCATGATAGATGAAAAAAATGAAACAAGTTCCCTAGATGTATTGTTCATAGTTTTAAATTGAACATTATGTGTTTTATGAATCATGAATGATAAGTGGGCATGTTATGAATTTTCTTACCATGAAATTATGTTTTCACCATGCCATGTTCATGCTTAAAAGTTATGATGATATTTATGCTTTGAATGTATGCCTATGACATGTATGATATTATGAATAAAAGAATATCTAAAGGGCAATTTCTATGAAAAGAAATGAAATGATGAACGCTATGCTAAAGAGTAATTGCTATGGAAAGAAAAGGAATCATGTATGCTATTTTACTTTATGTATTGGCTTGTACCGGATCTTGAAAAAGGTCCAAGGGTGGGCTCCTAAGCAAGGCTCCGATTCTGGACTACCGCAGCTGTCCCTAGGCCCAAGGTCGCCTAGTACCTTAGTAGGTCGGGATTAGCTACCTCGTACTCTACTAAGGGATGTGCGCAAATGATGAATGGGTACAAGCCAGGGATCCCAATGATGATGATATGTTAATGTTCAAGTATTATATTATATATATTTTTCAAAGAGCATCTTTAATATTTATGCACATGTTTATGTTTAATGATATTGCATATGCTATGTTTAATGTTTATGCACATGTTTATGTTTAATGATATTATATGCTATGTTTAATGTTTATGCACATGTTTATGTTTAATGATATTGCATATGCTATGTTTAATGTTATGCACATGTTTATGTTTAATGATATTGCATATGCTATGTTTATGCACATGATTATGTTTTAAAGATTATGCGAATGTTAGGTGCTTTAAGTACTTACTCATGTCATATGTCCTTAATAACGACACACATATTCATGTTTTAAGTGTTTATGCTTATGTGCTTTAGATGTTTTAAGTATTTATTCATGTTATATGTTTATGTCAAATGATATAGATTTCTATTTATGTGTGATGTACGGATTTTGTGAGTAAGCAAGGAGCTTACTAAGCATTTTATGCTTATAGTCTACCTTCTTATGTTGCAGATCAAACTAAAGGGGAAGCAACAGGAGGGCATGTGTGTGTGTGGCAGTGACTTGGCAGAACGATCCTACTGTTGTCTTTACTCTTACTTATGAACTTATTTCTCATGGACTTAATGTTGCTACTTATAAACTGCATGTGTTAGTTCTTATGTTTACGCTTACTACTTGTTGGCGTTGAAGTTTTTTATGATATACATGCTTAATGTAGAACTATATACTCTCTTGTTAAATATGCTATGCTATGATTCACATGCTTAAAGTAGTTTAGTTAGAAAGAAATTTATCCAATTGCATATGTTCATGATTTAGTATTATTTCCGCTGCTATATTTACGCTTCATATGCAATAATGTACAAAAAAAAGTAACGCGTCGCTTACGTAAGGGGCGGGTGTTACAATAGTCCTTGGACAGGTGCCTCACCTGACCGCTAGTGACACGGATACCAAACCGCAACTGGAAGAACTCGGTCAGAACATAGCAAAACGACATGTAGATTTTCCCATTGGCACTTTGGGAAAAATGGCAGATGGAGGTAAATACATGAAGGGAGACATCTATATCCAACCTCCTCTCTAGGGCATACATCATCACTAGATGAGGTAGTCAGATCCTTGCCCTACCCTTGGTGACGATGGGTAACAGACATTCTAACACAATCTTATATAGCACATGACTGAAGGGACTCATAGGCTTGACATCAAAGATGCGCTCAGACTCATGCCTATGCCTCCTAAAGTAATGCAGATGAATTTGATCGATTGTGACATCAGGAAACTCAAAAGGCTCAACAACATTAGGAAAATAGATGTTTACATTATTGGATACCCTACACTCTAAAAAACTGGCTAAAACCATGGCCGAGAATGGAATGGTGACTCCAGCTACTCTAGACTCATACAAGTTATTTTCAGAATAAATGCACGTCAAATTGGCATAGAATTCCTTGCATAGGTCAACATTAATATCATGTTGACAATGCACGAGTTGTTCTATCCCAAAGTGGGTGACCATCTCGGTGATTTGAGGTGACTTTTCTTGAAAGTAGGCCTTATTCAAATACCTACAGTTCATCAGGACAAATTCATTTTCCTCAAATCGTTTCTTGCATTCCAAAGACCTAAACCTAGATTCCCCCGACTGTCCCTGACCTTGGTGAGATGACCCCTCACCCCTTGGCCTCTTAGAAACAACCCTAACATCCCACATATATGCATGCACACCAAGACACCCCCCAAAGGAAAAAATAACAAATAAAACATGCACAAATTATCACATTAGTTCCAAAATATAGTTTGAATGAAAAACTAAACCTTAAACAATGATACCTTTTTACTAATCTCTTCATGATGATGATTTAGAAGTCTAGACTTGGGAAGAGGAAGTTTCACAAGCCCTAGGTCGTAGATCGGGGCTAGAGAAGGCTTAGGGAAGAGATTTTAGGGCTCGGGGAAGGCTTAGTATGAGAGAGATGCTCGGGAGAGGAAGAAATCGCCGGGATGGCACGCCAAAACCCTAGGTTTTGGCTGCCCCCGCGCCCTTTTTCTTTTATAGAACCCGCGGACCAGTCGACTGCCCCCAGGGCAGTCGATTGGTAAAGTTCACAGAAGGTTTTTCCAGTCAGGATCAGTCGACTGCCCCCAGGGCAATCGACTGATAAAACATACAGAAGGTTCTGTGTTGTGGACCAGTCGACTGGCTCTGAGCCAGTCGACTGATACTTGAAATTCTAATTTTTCAGTCTACTTTCAGAAATACATAACTAATTCCACAAACCTCCAAAAAATCTGAAATTTTGTGGAGAGATTTGTGGATCCTAAGTCTACTTGGGAAAAATATGATTTCAGATAAATTCACTCCGGATCCCAAGATTGATACGAATTTCAAACCTATCCAAATTGAGTCATTTAAACTCAACTAGAAGTTCTAATTTGGACCTCTTCTAAATGCTTCCTCTCATACTTATTCATAATACACTAATTGTTGGTGCTTAGATGACTAGAGAGGGGGGGGGGGGTGAATGTAGCCAGACACAAATTTCTCGCTCTTTTAAAAGGTTCTGCACTTCAAGGGTTAGCAGCAATAGTGGAAGCAATACAAAACAGAGAAACAAAGTTGCAGAAACTAAAACCCTAAACTAAGCACAAGCTCAAGACGCTAACAAAGAGGATTTACAAGGTTTGGGGATAACTTGCCCCTACTCCTTGGCGTGCCCGTAAGGTGGACGATCCCTTGATCGTCGGTAGATCAAGCCCCGAAAAATTCGGATAGAATGGAACCTCCTTCTCGGAGGAGTAACCTCTCCACAGAGTTTCAATCAGAATGAAGAAAATAAGTACAGAGAAACACGAGAAGGCTTACAGAGCACTTAGAACAAAAGGAACACAAGAGAACTCTCCATCGAGCTCCACTCAGCACAGATTTCACGTAAGAACTCCCTGCTCTTCGTGTCTTCTTGCTGATGGACTCGCCAAGCTCTCTGCCTCTTCCAAGTGCTCAAGAGTATGATCAAAGTTGTCGCTCAAGTGATTCACCAAGGATGATCAAGTGTTGCTGCAATCGAGAGCTCTCTTTCTCTTCATCGCCAGCCAACACTTAACCCAGTTGCCCAACTCCAGGTCACAGATGCTCCTCTGCAGCTCTCAGCTGCTCATCTGCAATTGCCCAACTATCCTGACCTCTCCTGGACTCCCTGAGCTCTCCTCAGCCGAACCCCAGTCAGCCCCAGGTCAACTTCCAACCGTTGCCAGCAGCGCCCGTTGTAACCTGCGATGGAAAACTGCCAAACCTGATGCAGCAAAAGACACTAGTTGACTCTCTTTGAGTGTTTGAATCCTTCCTGTCTAACCTGCACACTGATCAGAGGCTTAGCAAATGGGTATCAAATAATATCAGCATTGTATCAAGGAAACGCAAAGAAAACAGACTCGATCAGAGCGTCTGACAGCGATTTGAATTAAAGTGATCAGCTACTAATCGGTCACCAGACCGATCAAAGTGAACCCTGATCAGTCACCAGACCGATCAGGATAGGCTCAGTCCGATCAGGCTCCAGCCTGATCGGTCCCTAGTGAGAAACCCGAAATCCCGACTTTCTAGTGATCGATCACCAGATCGATCCCAAGCCGTGGATCGGTCGCGACCCACCTCTTTGCAGAGTGTTTCTCCAGTTTCGTAGCTCAAACCTACTGATCGGTCACTGGACCGATCAGGTTGTGGCATGATCGGTCTGGGGACCGATCAGGGCACTCCCTGATCGATCAGGCTCTAGCTTGATCGGTGATAATGAGGAACTCGCGATGTTTGATCGTTCACCAAAACGATCAGGAGGTCTCCCTGATCGGTCACCAGACTGATCAGGAGCCAAGCAGAAGCCAACCAAGAGTTCTCTGTTCTCTCCTTGATCGGTCACCAGACCGATCAACCTTCACTGGATCGGTCACCGGACCGATCCACACCAGGAGTTCGTGCCAATCTCCCTGATCAGTCACCAGACCGATCCATAGGCTTCCAATCCAACCCTAAGTCAAGAGAACGGGCTCCCAGCCTTCTTTGACTCGTGCTCAGTCCCCCAGACCAAGACTTCATGCCCAGTTTCACTCACCAGGACTTCATTCAACCTAGGTTCCCAAGCTAGGACCTGACTTCACTCACCAGGATTTCATCCAACCTAGCTTCCCAAGCTAGGACATGGCTTCCCAAGTCAGGGTTTCATCCAACCTAGCTTCCCAAGTTAGGACCTGACTTCACTCACCAGAATTTCACCTAGTCCCACTAGGTATGCCTAGTCCCACTAGGTCTTTTCCACTTCACCTAGTCCCACAGGTGTGCCTAGTCCCACTAGGTCTTTTCACCTAGTCCCACTAGGTGTGCCTAGTCCCACTAGGTCTTTTCACCTAGTCCCACTAGGTATCCATCTAGTCCCACTAGGTGTGCCTAGTCCCATTAGGTCTTTTCCACCTAGTCCCACTAGATCTTTTCCACCTAGTCCCACTAGGTGTGCCTAGTTCCACTAGGTCTTTTCCATGCCAGCGTGCGATCTCCCAGATCCACCTGGGCTTAATCCGAATTCACTCAACCAAACTTAAATCGTTGTCAACACCAAAACAACAATCGGGCCAGACTGCATCAACAATCTCCTCCTTTTTGTTGTTTGACAACCCGATTTAAGTTTAGGTATTAGATCAATTGAAGTCTATTCAATTGTCGTAAGGGAATCAAGATCCTCCCCTACAAAATCACAACCCTAAACTTAATCAACCATTCTCTCCCCCTTTGTCAAACATCGAAAAGGGTATGGTTATTAAGTTTCAACATAACTCCCCCTTAACCATGGGTCTCTCCCCAAACCCAAAATAATCAAAGGTAAATTTTGAATTGCATATGAAAATATATACAGAATAATATCATGGTCAAACATGTATATGTTTCATATGACAAGTATTAATGCAGCTTTATCAGACTGATGATTGATATAGAAAAATTTCTGATTTATCTATGAACGATCAGTTTTTAGAAAAATTTCTGTAATTCTGATTCGTTCACGATCAGACTGCATTAACAATCAAAATTTCATAACTGGGGTTTCTTGAAAATTATTCCTCATCAAGGAGCAAGAGATCAAGAGACATGATTCAAACAATCCGTTCATATGAATTTCAAAAATTTTAACATGGGTTTGTATCGAATCAGTATTAAATTTGCTCCAAGTACGATGAGTATGTTCCAATTGTAATTGATTTGTATCAGATTTGTGTGTAATATGATCATTGAACAATTTGGTGAAAGGTGATCAGACTGAGGAGTAGTCCTATACCTTTGGAACGATCTGGGAGTTCCCTGATCAGCACTAATCTAATCGGTCACCAGACCGATCAGAATGATCCCTGATCGATCACCAGACCGATCAGGGTGAGTCCTGATCGGTCGGTGGACCGATCAGGTTTGATACAGAAGGTTTGTTCCGATCAGATTTTAGAAATTTCTGAAAGTTCAGAAATCTGATAAGTTTCAGAACCAGTTTTCTCATCAAACCCCAGCTCCTAAACCCTAATCCAATTAGATTTAATCCCCTTTTTATCATTTATCCAAAATTCATTTCTCTTAACCAATACAAACAACATGATTTGTGTCCCCATCAAGAATCAAGAATTTCTATGGAACAAAAATAAAATCAGATTTGTATCAAGGTTCAAGACTTTAACCCCTATCAAAGCATGATCAGTATGTGCTAAGTCTGAACTTGAGTATCAAAAACAGGTTTGTATCAAGGCATGATTATTGGGGAAACAAACAAGTCATGGAACCTTAGTTTGATACAAAGAAAGCATTAACCCTAGACCTTAAGCTCATGTTCTTGTCTATCAAAACCTTATGAGTGATCAGTTCAAATAAAACCCTGAGGAAGTTGAGAAGTAATATGTTCATCTTGTTCTTAACCGAAATTTTCATGCCATAGAATAATATTAATAACACATACATCAAAGTCATGTCATACTCAACTAGGTTCATCTCCAAAATATTAAAGAAAACTTGAGTCTAACCCTTAAGATCATGTTCTTGTCTATTGATGTCTTATCAGTACAAATTATGTGTTGATATTTTCCTTAGCATACATTCATGTTGTATAACACATACAAGAAAATAAACACCTTGGGCTTGAGATAAGGCATTTCATAAACCATAAATTGCAGTAAACCATAAATTGCAACAAGAAAACTAATTATTCCAAGCAATCCATGGCAAGAGCAAGTTATGTGTTAATCTAAATCATCCATGTGAATTTGAGGGAATGGTAAGCACATTCCTAACTAGGAATGACTATATGTTTGGAGCACCAAATATCAACCACCCATATTGATAGATGCTCCCCCTCAATCAATGCTTATACAATTCTAAATATAGAGGTTTTAGGTACCCAAATTTTGGGATATAATGCATCAACAATGAAGGACTTAGGTACCCATGCCTTAGTCTTTTTCTTTCTAGCTTTTTGAGCCTTAGAATTATTTGATGATCCAAAATGTGTTCTAGACATTAATGATACAAAGGTTGGTTCCTTAGGTCGGTAACCTATACCGGCATTGTTATAAACCGCTCTTTGTGAATTTAGTATCATGTCTAATGTTTTAGAGCTTGTTGAAAACTTCACAAGAATATTCTTGAGATTTTCAACTTCGCTCTTCAAGTCCTTATTTTCATTTTCAAGAGTCTTATTATGAAAATCATTAATATCCTTAACCCTAGAGGATTTTAACTCTTCTACTTCCAATTTTAACAATTTAACTTTGTTCTTGGATTTTTTAAGCAACCTAGTTAGACATGCAATGATTCTATAGCACTTATCCAACTCGGGAGAGATTACCTCTTCATCATCCGAAGATGATGAAGGCGCGGTTGAGGAGCTCATTGATTCGTTATCATTTTCTTCTCTCGAGTCCTCTAGTGCCATGAATGTCATGTGACAGTGAGTGTTCTCATTCTTCTTTTCCTTTCTTCTGTTACCTGCCACAGAAACAAACCTTTTCTCCTTTGGGCCTTGGTTAGAGATCTCATGTAGTTCCATTTCACAAAATAGATCTTTTAACTTAACAATTGAAAGGTCCTTGGAGACCTTGTAGGCATCCACCATGGATGACCACAAGGCATTCCTAGGGAAAGCTTTGAGAACATACCTTATAAGATCTCGGTTCTCTACCTTCTCATTAATGGAGTGGAGATCGTTGAGTATCTCTTTAAAACGACCATGAAGTATACTTACAGTTTCATCCTCTTCCATGGACAGATTTTGGAGTTGGCTGTGAAGGAGGTCTTTCTTGGCAGTCCGGGTTTCATGAGTTCCTTCATGGAGCTCAATGAGTTTATTCCATAGGTCTTTGGCAGAGGTGAAGGGGCCAACCTTGATTAGCTGCTCTTTGTTCATCCCACATTGCAAGGTGACAACAGCATTGGCATTGGCTTCCCCCCTTTTGATTTGCTCAGCCGACCACATGAGGAAGTCTAGATCTTTTCCCTCAATATCCTTTGGAGGAGAGAAACCCTCCTTCACTGAGAACCACATGCTCATGTTGGTCTTCAAATAATACTCTATCTTCGATCTCCAATATTGGAAATCAGTGCCGTCGAAGAATGGAGGTCGGTTGGTGCTAAACCCTTCTCTTAAAGCCATCTTGTCGTAAGCTCTCGGATGTTAAGCCGCTTGAACAGAGCCCCAAGCTCTGATACCACTTGTTGGTGCTTGGATGGCTAGAGAGAGGGGGGGGGTGAATGTAGCCAGACACAAATTTCTCGCTCTTTTAAAAGGTTCTACACTTCAAGGGTTAGCAGCAACAGCGGAAACAATACAAAACAGAGAAACAAAGTTGTAGAAACTAAAACCCTAAACTAAGCACAAGCTCAAGACGCTAACAAAGAGGATTTACAAGGTTCGGGGATAACTTGCCCCTACTCCTTGGCGTGCCCGTAAGGTGGGCGATCCCTTGATCGTGACAGATCAAGCCCTGGAAAATCCGAATAGATTGGAACCTCCTTCTGGGTGGAGTAACCTCTCCACAGCGTTTCAATCAGAATGAAGAAAATAAGTACAGAGAAACACGAGAAGGCTTACAGAGCACTTAGAACAAAAGGAACACAAGAGAACTCTCCACCGAGCTCCACTCAGCACAGATCTCACGCAAGAACTCCCTGCTCTTCGTGTCTTCTTGCTGATGGACTCGCCAAGCTCTCTGCCTCTTCCAAGTGCTCAAGAGTATGATCAAAGTTGTCGCTCAAGTGATTCACCAAGGATGATCAAGTGTTGCTGCAACCGAGAGCTCTCTTTCTCTTCATCGCCAGCCAACACTTAACCTAGTTGCCCAACGCCAGGTCACAGACTCTCCTCTGCAGCTCCCAGCTGCTCATCTGCAACTGCCCAGCTATCCTGACCTCTCCTGGACTCCCTGAGCTCTCCTCAGCCGAGCCCCAGTCAGCCCCAGGTCAGCTTCCAGCCGTTGCCAGCAGCGCCCGTTGTAACTTGCGATGGAAAACTTCTAAACCTGATGCAGAAAAGACACCAGTTGACTCTCCTTGAGTGTTTGAATCCTTCCTGTCTAACCTGCACATTGATCAGAGGCTTAGCAAATGGGTATCAAACAATATCAGTAATGTATCAAGGAAACGCAAAGAAAACAGACTCGATCAGAGTGTCTGACAGCGATTTGAATTAAAGTGATCAGCTACTAATCGGTCACCGGACCGATTAAAGTGAACCCTGATCGGTCACCAGACCGATCAGGATAGGCTCAGTCCGATTAGGCTCCAGCCTGATCGGTCCCTAGTGAGAAACCTGAAATCGCGACTTTCTAGTGATCGATCACCAGATCGATCCCAAGTCGTGGATCGGTCGCGATCCACCTCTTTGCAGAGTGTTTCTCCAGCTTCGCAGCTCAAACCTATTGATCGGTCACTGGACCGATCAGGTTGTGGCATGATCGGTCTGGGGACCGATCAGGGCACTCCCTGATTGATCAGGCTCCAGCCTAATCGGTGATAATGAGGAACTCGCGATGTTTGATCATTCACCAGAACGATCAGGAGGTCTCCCTGATCGGTCACCAGACTGATCAGGAGCCAAGCAGAAGCCAACCAAGAGTTCTCTGTTCTCTCCTTGATCGGTCACTAGACCGATCAGCCTTCACTAGATCGGTCACCGGACCGATCCACATCAGGAGTTCGTGCCAATCTCCCTTATCGGTCACCAGACCGATCCAGAGGCTTCCAATCCAACCCTAAGTCAAGAGAACGGGCTCCCAGCCTTCTCTGACTCGTGCTCAGTCCCCCGGACCAAGACTTCATGCCCAGTTTCACTCACCGGGACTTCATTTAACCTACCTTCCCAAGCTAGGACCTGGCTTCACTCAACAGGATTTCATCCAACCTAGCTTCCCAAGCTAGGACCTGGCTTCCCAAGTCAGGGTTTCATCCAACCTAGCTTCCCAAGCTAGGACCTGACTTCACTCACCAGGATTTCACCTAGTCCCACTAGGTCTTTTCCACTTCACCTAGTCCCACTAGGTGTGCCTAGTCCCACTACATCTTTTCACCTAGTCCCACTAGGTGTGCCTAGTCCCACTAGGTGTGCCTAGTCCCACTAGGTCTTTTCCATCTAGTCCCACTAGGTGTGCCTAGTCCCACTAGGTCTTTTCCACCTAGTCCCACTAGGTCTTTTCCACCTAGTCCCACTAGGTGTGCCTAGTCCCACTAGGTCTTTTCCATGCCAACGTGCGATCTCCCAGATCCACCTGGACTTAATCCGAATTCACTCAACCAAACTTAAATCGTTGTCAACACCAAAACAACAATCGAGCCAAACTGCATCAACACTAATTCCATCAAGTTATATGATATTTTCACATTAAAACCAATTTCTTTCAATTATAACCCCATTTTCAATCTTTTTCTCCATACCTCTCCCTTTAGTATGTCAATTCTCTAGTATTAAGGCTAACCTTAGCCTTTTGAACCCTTTGACACACTTCATAGCCTATCTAGTCTCTTAGAAGAAAACCACCAGAGATCAATTGACCATGGATCCCTTCATGGCTTCCAGAGCTCTCCTTTGAGCTCCTAGCCCTAGTAACCTCCCTAGGTAACTCATCTACAAATGCAAGACCACACCGGTTCTCTTCCGGTACTTCTTGACCTTCCACTATCACTCTCTTGACTCTATAGACCTTTTCCTTGGTCAATTCCTTTTCTTTTCCTTTAAATGGCTTTTCTTTGTCATTTTTGATCTTTTCTCTACAATAGTTATAGGGCACCCTTGAATATACCATTTTACTAGCATTTGCTTTCCTATGGTGGTATCCTAGACCCGACCTACCATTCCTAAGAGGTTGATCTTTTTGCATCATACTTGACCTCTTGGACCTCCTAATGAGTCTATCTAGGTTTTTCTCCAATTTATCAAGTTTTGCTTTCAAACCTTGATTTTCCTTTTCCAAACTTCTAACCTTAGGATCATTATACCTAATTTGATTATTCCTAGGTCTACCCATTTTTCTAGGCATATGTCTCCCTTTCTTAGGGTTTATGCCTTGGTTCTTTGTCCTAGCATTCCTAGATTTGTCATGAAACATAGAATTTTTGATGTTTTGGCACGTAATAGTGTTTTTATTCCTATTATGATATTTAAAACCAAAATTACATCTAGGCAAACAATCATTTACATTTCTAGTATTCATGGAAGAATTTGAGGTATAAGTGGAGTTAGGGATTACCTCCCTTACCCTTGGGGCTCCCCCTTGATGTGTGCTCCTCTTCCTTTCTTCTTTCTCCTATTTCCTAAGGTGCTCCATCTTCTTGAGCTCTCCTTTCCTTGGACATTTTGTATGGTAATGCCCTAGCTCCCCGCATGTGAAGCATCAAATTCTTCTTCTTTTGTTTTGAGCTTCCTCGTTCCTACAACCCATATTAGATTTAAATTGAATGGACCCGGATTTAGGAATTACCTCCTTTTTACCTAGTGGGCACTTATCCTTGTAATGCCCCTTTTTGTTGCACCCAAAGCATATAATGTGTTCCTTTTTCCTTGCTTTGGTGGAGGTAGAGACTTCTTCTTGTTCTTGTATTATTGAGGATCTCTCCTCCCCCTCAATACTTGACATTGATACTTCCTCTTCTTCTCTTGAGGAAGTTGATGATTTTTCACTTTCTAGTGCTCCTTCACTTGATGAAGTTGACACTTCTTCCTCCTCTTGGTCCTCTTGAATTATTGACCTTGCTTCTTTGGGCTCCTCTACTACTTGAGCTTGTGTAGGGCTCTTATGAATTTCTTTCAATTTGCTCCATAATTCAGATGCATTTTGGTACGCTCCTACATCACTTAAAATATTGTCAAGCAAAAGATTTACTAAGATACTAATTACCTTTTCATTTGCTTTCGCTTAATCTTGTTGTTCTTGATTCCAATACCTAGGCCTAAGCCTCTTCCCGTGCTTATCCTTTGGAATCTCGAACGACTCTTCTATGATCATCCTACACGCCCAATCCATTCTAAGCCAAGTCTCCATCCTTGCTTCCCAATAGCCGAAATCCTTATGGTCGTAGGGCGGCAGAGTGTAGATATCTTTCCCAAATTTATCTTCCATTGTTCTTCTCCTCTAGCGTGTGCTCCCTCGGCGGTTAGTCCAATCGAGAGCGGTCATTCGCTCTGATACCAATTGTAAGATCACTTGCGTTGCTAGAGGGGGGGGGGTGAATAGCACTTTTTCGTTGTTCTCTTCACCTACGTTGTTAGTTGCACAGCGGAAATACAAGATAATAAGACTAACAACAAAGAAAGCATTGCTAACAAACCGATTTACTTAGTATCCACCCCAGACAGGTGACTAATCCAAGAATCCATCGGTGGATCAATCCCCGGATAACCTCCGGCTAGTCTTTGTCGCTCCTTGTGGGTGGAGAAACCTCGCCACAGCACCAAGCACACTCTAAGCACAAAGAGACTACTAACAAGCCTTAACCAAGCTTGTTTCGTCAAGAAAAGAAAGCATGAAATGAGCCCCTTTAAATAGAGCTCGAATCTGAAATAGCCGCTACCAGTCGACTGCCCCTGGGGCAGTCGACTGGTCCCACTCAGATTCGACCGTTGCCATACAACGTTCGAATCTGCCAGCCTGTGTTGGTGCAGGCAGCACCTAAGTCAAACCTGGGTTGTGATAATGGCAAAGGGTTCAAAAGTTAAGATGCTATTTTTGTCTAACATGTTCACTGAGTGTGCAGGAAGAAGCCCTAGGAACACTAGGCGAGAAGTCCTGGCAAAGGGTGGGGCAAAGAAGTCTTGGTCAAGGACTGGGCAAGAAGACCTGACCGGAAGTTGGGCAAAGAAGTCCTGGTCGAGGACTGGGCACGAAGTCCTGACAAGGGGCTGGGCACCGAAGACCTGACCGGAAGTTGGGCACGAAGACCTGGTCAGGTGGATAGGGTAAAAGTTTAACCGGAGGAGCCGGTTGACAAAAGATAAACTCTCCTAAGAGGAGTAGGTGAGGACGCGTTCCCCGTCGAGGGAACAGTAGGCGTCGGTTCAACCTAGGGTTCCATTTGGGAGACCCGAAGTCAGAACCAAGACAGATACGACTGTAATTATTACTTACTATGTTTTTTGGGACTAACCTTAGTTGCAGGGTCGAAGGATTGATCGTCTGCAAGAGAAGGTTCTTCACTGGGCCTAGGCACCCGAATGAAGTCAGGCGCCTGAATGGGCTCAGGCGCCCATAATGATACGAGCGCCCAAGAGTGAAGGCAAATCCCAAATCATAGTTGCGAAACCACTGAACCAAGGCGGATCAGGCGCCCGTGAGGTCACAGGCGCCCCCATCAGCTCAAGCGCCCAAGTGGGGAGAATAAGTGCTGAACTAGCCCGCAGATAAGGATTCACAGATCAGAGGGCACGTGTCAGGTGCCCCCAATCCATCAGGCGCCCGATAGAGCACTATAAAAGGGGCTCGACCCCAAGGCTTCAACAACACAGTTTTCTAACGCTCCAAAGCTTTTCGTTCAAGTGCTACGCCCTGGCAAACTTCAACTTCGAGATTCCGGCACCGACGATGTCCCTCTGCTCCGAAATATGATCCACATCGGGTGTCGGTAACGAAAAGTGTAACTAGTTTCATTTCCTGCAATATTTCTGTACTCAACTTGTAAACCTATTTTGCGCGATTATAGTATTTCCCAAAGTAAACGGTCAAGGACCGTGGGCCTTGGAGTAGGAGCCGACCGTGACTCCGAACCAAGTAAAAATCCTTGTGTTCTTGTGTGCATTCAATTATTTCAGCTGCGTATTTGCTCTTTATGCTATCCGAAAAGTTTTAACGATATTCACCCCCTCTATCGTTTTCTCGATCCAACAAGTGATATCAGAGCGGGTGGCTCAAATTTGGTGCAACCACCAATTTGAGAGTTTTTCGGATTTTATGAAAGTTTAATTTCTTTTTCTTTCGAAGTTTTCTCGTCAATCGAGGTTGGTGCAACACCACTCGATCGTTTTTTATTATCTTACTCCCGCACTACTAATCCAAGACCAAGTCTTGAGACAGAATTTCTCTGTTTTTTTGTCATTTCAGAAATTTTAATGGCCATGCAAGAGGGGTTCAGTACAGCCAGACCACCACTCTTCAGTGGAGAAGACTTCTCCTACTGGAAGAGTTGGATGGAAGTCCACCTGAAAACTCAGGTGGATATGTGGATCATAATCCAATCTAGTCTGGAAATCCCCAAGAATGCTGAAGGAGTGGCACAGCATTACACAGAATGGGATGCCTCGCTGAAGAAGAAGATCGAGGCTGATGCAAAGGCGACCCAGACACTTCAATGCGGATTAACCAAAGAAGAATTGAACTGGGTGGGACCCTTCAACAGTGCGAGGGAACTCTGGGGTAAGTTGATTGAATTGCACGAAGGTACCTCCGACACCAGAATCAGCAAGAGGGACCTACTACCGAACAAATTGTACACCATCAAAATGAACGAAGGCGAGTTAGCAGCCCAGCTCCATGCCAGGATCCAGGAGTTGATGAACGGCCTACACACAATTGGTGACAAGGTGGAAAACCGTGACCTTATCAGGTATACCCTTAACGCCTTCCCGAGAAATACTTTGTGAGCATCTATGGTAGATGCGTACAAAGTTTCTAGGGACCTTTCCAAAATTAAATTAGACGAATTATTTTTTGAACTAGAATTACATGAGCAGACTAACTGCACCTTAGCCGAGAAAGGTATTACTTTTCTTGCAGGAAAAATAGGAAAGGGGACCAAGAAAAAGCCTCAACCTGCACCCGAGTCAGACTCAGACTCAGAAGACAGCGATGGAGATCGACCCAAACTGGTTCGGCTAGCCCGAGACTACTACAAGGAGCTGAAGCATCAGACCAATAGAAGAAAAGCCAGCCGAAAGAAGGAAGATCCAGTTGAACTATCAACGTCCAAGACCAAATCAAACGTAACCTGCTACGAATGCAATAAGAAGGGACACTACAAATTGGAGTGCCCTAATCTGAAAGAAGCCAAGAAGACAAGAAGGAAGAAGGCCCTTCAAGCCACGTGGGGCGAGTCTTCCTCCGAAGAAGAAGAAGAGGCCCCACAATCGAAACAGAAGTCACGTGGGCCCTTCAAGGACCTTAGAGTGGCTTTAGAATGATTCACTTCGGGTTCCAAGGGTCTTGAAATGATCCTTGGAAAACAGAAGTCTGTTCTAAATCGATCCGGGTTAGGGTATCGAACGAAGGCTAGACAAAGGTCATACTATGCTGTATTGAACCAATCTAGGCCCAAAGTTCAGGCATGGGTACCCAAACTTTGCCTGAACAACCAACCTGGACCAAACCAGTATTGGATCCCCAAGGACAAGATTCATATCTTGCCTAATCATTACCATGGCTTTAGTCCAGGGGGAGCCAACTTAAAAATAATTTTTATAGTTAGATAAATTCTTTTCTTATTTTAAAATTGTATGTTTGCTTGCTTATTTATTTGCTGCAATTTACCATGCATAGACCTAGGACTGGTTAGATTAAGGACTAAAATGATTAACTGAAATTTGAACAATATAGTATTGGGTGGAGGTGAGATGATAGTACGTTAGGGAAGCCATTTTGGCGGAACTAGCCGAAGCTACCGATCCAAGACCCAAACTAGTTAGACCAAAATCTTTCAAGGAGTAACTTGAAAATGGATTTTCAATAAAAAGCTTTATCAAGGAAAGGGTTGATGATCTAATAAGGTTACGGCCAAAGAAGGCCTAGTGCCTCGCCAAGACCTGGAAGACGATTATTGAAAACCAAATTCATTTTACTATTGTCAGATTTGAATCTAACACAGATTTCAATTAATCTTAGATTCAATCATTTTTTTCCAAAAATAAATTTAAAGCATAATTAATTGTTTTTAAAATTAATTCAACATTTCAAAAGTAATCATTGTTTTCAAAATAAAATCTTTACTTCTATTAAAACCTGTCTCACAAAACCCATAAGGTTAACGTGATTGATAACTATAGATTGGGTGAGACAGACTAGGTTGTGAAAATTATTTTAAGCTATCCTTAATTCTAATTGGATCCAAATCAACAAATTCTTTATGTGTAGGAACATAAAGATTTGGACCAATGGATGTTGGATAGCGGATGCTCCAGACACATGACTGGGGACAAATTGAAATTCACCAAACTCAAGTTCAAAAACCTAGGCTCAGTAACATTTGGCAACAATGCTACACTCAAAGTCATTGGGTCAGGTAACATTGAACTCAAATATGATTTCGTAATTAAAAAGGTACTCTTGGTTGAGAACTTTAAGTTTAACTTGCTTAGTATAAGTCAATTATGTGATACTGGCTATGGAGTTACCTTTACCAACTCTGACTGCCTGATTAGAAATTTACAAGACTCAGAAGTCATGCTTAAGGGCACTAGGAAAAATAATGTTTACACTATAAACCTACCCTTAGTATCTAAATGCTTCTTAACTCAGTTAGAAGAATCAAACCTCTGGCATAAGAGATTAGGTCACACTAATCTAAGATTAATTTCAAAAATCACCCAACTTGGTTTAATTAAAGGAATACCAAAAATTAAGAACCATGAAAACTTGATATGTGAATTATGCAACCAAGGTAAACAAACCAGGTCTAATCACAAACAAATTCAATCAGATCTAACTCAAACCACACTTGAGCTCCTTCATCTTGACCTATTTGATTCACATGGAGCCAAGTCACTAAGCAGAAACCGGTACTGCTTAGTAATTATCGATGATTACTCTAGGTTTATGTAATGCCCGAAAATTCTCAAACCTAATTTTAGAAATATCCTAGAATTAATTCTGAATTTATGGATATTTTTATAGAATTTTTCCATGGACAAATAAGGCAAAAATGAATAAAAATAGAATGCGCAGTAAAAAAATTTAAGTGAGATTTGAACCCTAGACCTATACCTTAAGAAGAAAATAGACTTACCAAGTGGGCTAATCTATTTTCATTGAAATAGAATAGAGGGAAGGATAAATAAGGTAAAGTTAGTTAAATTTTTCCGTAAGTATAAAAGGGGAACTTAGGGTTTTTATATTCATTCTTTTCCTCACATCTTCTCACCGCCGACTCTCTCTCTCTCCCTCTCACGATTTTTCTTCCTCTCCTCCTCTTCTCTTGCCGCCCAAGACAAAGGGAAAGCAAAGGCAAGGTCTCAAGTGGCCCTATTCTATACGGGGACCCTCGTAGACGCGAGGAGAACGCCAAGAAGCAAGAAGAACGTTGTAGTTCGATGTTCCCTCAGGAATTTCAGATTTTATTCGTAAGAAAACCTAGCGCAGGATGTAAGTACCCCTCACCTGTAGTATAAGTAGTTTCGGTTGAGTTGTCGTATGCTTTATTTCCTTATATGTATGTTTTACGATTAGAAATCGTAAATTATGAACAAGCACGTTGTATTACCCTTCAGTTTTGGGTCAAGGAGCACGTGAGGTGTTTGTTAAATTTTTCAGTTCAGTTAATGCTATAGAAAGCATTAGAGAATAGAAATTCTTGCTTCAGTTTATGATTGGGACCAAGGTCCAACGGGATGGGCTCCTAGTTGCCCCTAGGTTTAGATAACCTAGTAAAAGCAAGAATCAGAAGAGAAAAAGAAAAGTATAAAAGAACTATTTTATTTTCAGTTGGCATTGTACCGGACTTTAGTACAGGGATAGGCTCCAAGTTGCCTCTAGGTTTAGATAACCTAGTATGGGATGGGCTCCTAGTTGCCCCTAGGTTTAGATAACCTAGTAGAACCCTAATGGATTCGGGATTTACTACCTCGGGTTTATTAGGGATGCGCGCACAGTTGGTACATTGCCGGGCCCACAGCAGTTGATTATTACTTTCACCTACTATATGTACTTAGTTTTCAGAAATTCATTTTGGTATGTGGTGAATTTAATAATTAGTTTTATGTTAGTTGGTTTAAGTTTCAGTTCAGATATGTATGCCATGCTATAGCGTAGTTTTCAGCTTCAGTTCAGTATATGTCATGTCTCAGTTATTTGCCATGACATTTTATGACATGTATTTTAGCATGAGCATAACATGATTGTTTATGAACATGAGCGTGTATTTGCATAGCATGTTTTGAAAAGCATAATCTGAGATTTTATAGTTTTGTGAGGCTAGATGGTACTTACTAAGCTTTATGCTTATTAGTTTGCATTTCCTTATACTGTAGATACAGGTAAAGGAAAGCACAAGTAGCGGAGGCGGCGGGCTTAATGCAAGTGTGTGTGATGGTGGAGTTGGAATAAAAGTCTTCGGAACTTGCAAAGCATAGAAATAATCCTTTTTATGCTTCTTTCGTCATTCCGCAATATATTATGAGAACTATGTATGGACTTGTTTAGACTCTTTAATTGTGGTGCCTAGTGTACCTAAAGTGGTTTATTTACCTGATTTAATATTTGTTTAGTGGATGTTGAATGATATGAGTTACTACTTGTAATATGGTGATTTAGATCCATGCTTAAGCTTTAGGGGTAAGAACTTGATACTTTTGATCCACATGCTAAATACTTAAGATATGCTTGTTCTAAGATTAATGCACCATATAGAATGACATGTAGTAGCTAAGGATGTCTTTAGATAGGAATACTGATCAATAAGAAGTTGATACAAACTTGGCACATTCATGTTATGCTTCTACATGTCGTTTTTGGTGATTTCTAAGTTGCTATACATGCTAGAAACCCTCCAAAAACATGTAATAAATGCCCTAGAATAGTTGTGGAACTTTATTTATGTCATTATGCTTGTTAGATATGATTTTGGTACATTGTAGCTCAAGTTTGATAAGTTCTGGAAATCTGAAAGCTGGAATTTCAGAGCTACCAGTCGACTGGGAAAACACTAGTCGACTGGTGTCGGGCACAGAAACATTCTGTGGCCCGACCAGTCGACTGACATATATAGCAGTCGACTGGTACTGTGTAAAACAAAGGCGGTGTAGAGCAGCTGGTTAGTGCTTTAGCCATGCAATGCAGAGGTTGGGGGATCAAATCCTACCAAGCTAATAAAATTAAAATTTTTGTTTTATTTTGGCTGGTTAGTACTTTCAACATGATTATGAATTGTTAGTTCAGTAAATAGCGAAATAAGTTTTTCTAAAATTCTCCCAGTTGGTTTAGCTTAAATGAAAACAAGGATCATAAGTCAGCCAGTTAGTAGTAGCGATCCGCCTTAAAGCTTAGTACCAGAAGGTGGGTCGTTACAGTTTACTTGGGTTAGGTTCCTAAAGACTAAAGATGAAACCCTAAACCTGTTTATTGATTTTTGTAAGATAATTGAAAATCAAAATGATACCAAAATCAAAAGACTTAGAAGTGATCACGGGGGAGAGTTTGAGAATCAAAGGTTCGAGGAATTTTATAAAATAAATGGGTATATTCACGAATTCTCTGTCCTAGAACCCCCCAGTAAAATGGGATAGTAGAACGAAAAAATAGAACCCTACAGGAAGCCGCTAGGACTATGCTCAATGAATTCAATCTAATCAATCAATTTTGGGCAGAAGCAATAAGTACGACTTGCTATATCCAAAATAGGGTCCTAAATAACAAACGACATAATAAAACTCCCTATGAATTATACTACCATAGACTTCCAAACCTACATTACCTAAGGGTCTTTGGGTGTAAAGTCCATATCCTAAACACCAAGGACTACCTAAGTAAATTTCAGTCTAAGTCAACCCCTGGAACATTCTTAGGATATTCAACAACAAGCAGGGCCTATAGGGTCTACAATAGATAAACTAACAAAATTGAAGAAACAACTAATTTAATCTTTGATGAGGAAACCAGTCCAAAACCTGATAATCAAAAGCTGAACTCATCAAATTTCGATCAAGATGAAAATGAATAAATTATTGAACCATCAATTGAACCACTAGTTGAACCTCTAAATGAACTGACTATTGAACCAACTACTGAGTCAATTGAACCAATAATTGAACCAACCCAACCAAATACTGAACCAAACCATCTAGCTGGACCTGAGGCTGAACCAAGTAATAGAAGAACTAAGAAACCCAGACTCAGTCACCCAACTGATCAAATTATGGGTGATCCAACCTTAGGAGTCAGAACTAGGTCTTCCTATAGAAATCTTAGTCAAATCGCACTGATCTCAAAAATTGAACCTAAGACTATAGAGGAAGCCTTACCTGATCCTGATTGGATTATAACAATGCAAGAGGAGTTAGCCCAATTTTAAAAGAACCAAGTCTAGGAACTAGTACCTAAACCTGAGGGCAAATCCATTATTGATACTAAGTGGGTGTTCAGGAATAAGCTAAATGACCAAGGGAAAATAGTTAGAAATAAGCCCGCTTAGTAGCTAAAGGGTTCAGTCAAGTCGAAGGGTTAGACTATGACGAAACCTATGCCCCAGTAGCCAGACTTGAGTCTATTAGAATGTTGCTAGCCTTTGCAGCCCATAAAGGATTTAAACTCTACCAAATGGATGTAAAGTCAGCCTTTCTGAATGGGTTTATTGTTGGGTTCTCCCGGCACAAAAACATAAAAACGCAGCGGAAACAAGAACCCACGAGCGATCCATGCGAAAGAAAACTCGTACAAAGTTGATCTACATCTACTTCTAAAGAAGATATACCTTTGGAGCGTGCCCTTTGCTTATCCCGCTCGTCCAAGGTGCGCCGGATCTCTTGCACGTTCAAGTGTCCGTGCCTCTATTCGTATCCACACGGACACAATCTCTCAACTTCGAGAGAGCTACCTTAGTTGTCTAGCAACTTGAGGTAGCTCGCAGAACACCAAGAACCCTACAGTAGGGTTTCGGTCAAAGGAGGAAGATGAGGGAGGGAAGAGGAAAGGGAAGAAGGAGAGGAGAAGAAGAAGACCTCATCCAAAGTCACAAGACCCTCTTTTATAATCATCCCATGAATATGAAGAGGTTTGTGTCTCTTTGGCTTCCGAATAAAGAGCACATCTTTTCATGTGGCTCTTTATCATTTCCCATGCAAGAAAAGAATCTTTTCTTTTCCCTTCATTAAACACTTTAATGAATCTCCCTTTAATCCCGACCGAGCCCCTCGGGCTTCCGACCGGTCTCCCGACCAAGTCTGCCGAGTGCCGAGCTCCCGACCCAGTCTGCCGAGCTCCGACCCAGTCTATCGAGTTCCGACTCAGTCTGTCGAGTGCCGACCCAATTTGCCGAGTGCCGACCCAGTCTGCCAAGTGTCGACCCAGTCTGACTTCCCGAGTTCCCAACTTGGGTTCGGACTTCCCGAGTTCCCAACTCGGGTTCGGACTTCCCAAGTTCCCAACTTGGGCTCACTAACTGACCTCCCGAGTTCCCAACTCGGGCTCCCGAAGCATCATGTCCTTAGTGTGTGACCCAATAGGTTCTCGTGACGTTGGCAATGCGCCTAAACCCTTTAGACACATAAGCAATGAGCGGCATCTAGCAATGCATCATTGCTACCCAAGTAACAAGAAAAGTCGAGATCCGACTAAACCTCCGTGACTATGATAATGTATGACCTTGTCCTTCTATCCTTGATATCTAGATTGACCAATGAGGCATAGACCGTGTCATCCTCAATCAATCTTGTGTTTCTTGATCCCCGAGTGGACTCACTCAAACAAATGAGCTCAATATCTCATATTGACTCATTCGAGCATGGCCATGCGTTTTAGTAGTCCTATTCGATCAAGGGGCCCACAGATATCACTCCCGTCATATGGGAGGGATAGATCCCATCTACATCACTCACATCCCTCCGCATAATTCATTACATACCCAGTGATCACCTTTATAGTCCGCCCTGTTACGGGTGACGTTTGACGATACCAAAGTACATCACTCCTTATGTAGGGAACCGTAGTGACTTCAGGTCTAAGGACTATTCATACAAATAGTCACATGAGAAAGTTTATGACACTCATATGACAATCTATGAAACTTTCTCATGGCGGGTCAAGTCAGTACACATTCTCCAATGTATACCCATGTGTCAACTTGATATCACATATCCATGACTTGTGAGCTCAAGTCATCAGTTGACCTACATGCTAGTCTCCATGCATTAATATTGTCCTTGAATATTAATGCTCGACTAGGAATAGTTTAGTGTAGTGTTCTCTACATCATCTCACTATCGATTCAACCAATCGATATGATGTAGATAAGAACCTACTACACAAGGACATTATTATACTTAGTTATTTGGCACAAATACAAAGTAAGTATAATAACCAAACATGCCTTTACTAATGATAGAATATGATACAAAAAGTCCCTAGTCAATCATCATATAATTGGCTCTAGGGCTCCCACTAACATTTATTAGAGAAGAAGTCTATGTAGGACAACCCCCCAGTTTTGAGGACTTAGAAAAACCTGACCACGTTTACAAACTCAGTAAAGCACTGTATGGACTAAAACAAGCACCTAGGGCATGGTATGAACGCTTATCAACCTACCTCATTTCTAAGGAATTTAACCAAGGACAAATTGACTCAACTCTTTTTGTTAAGACCTTAGAAAAAGACATCTTTATTGCTCAAATCTATGTCGACGATATAATTTTTGGATCCACCAACTCAAATTTCTTAAAAGAATTTGAAAAATAATGGAAAACAAATTCGAAATGAACTTAGTTGGTGAGCTCAACTTCTTTTTAGGATTACAAATTAAGCAAACTAGGGATGGAAATTATGTCCATCAATCTAAATATGCTAAGGAGTTAATAAAGAAATTTAAAATGGATAACTCCAAAAGCATAAATACCCCTATGGCCACAAATGTAAAAATAGATAGTAACCCTGATGGTAAACCTGTAGACCTTAAACTATATCGAAGTATGATTGGTAGTCTACTTTACCTTACAGCCAGCAGACCTGATATCCTTTTCACTGTAGGAATGTGTGCTAGATACCAAACCTGTGCTAAGGAAACACACTTAGCAGCCCTAAAAAGAATACTTAGATATATTAAGGGCACCCTAAATATAGGGATTTGGTATCCTAGGATCTCAACTTTTGACCTGTCAGGATACTCTGATTTTGACTATGCTGGATGCAAACTAGATAGAAAAAGTACAAGTGGAAGCTGCCAACTTTTAAGAAATAGTCTAGTGAGTTGGTGCAGCAAAAAACAACACTGCGTAGCTCTATCCACAACCGAAGCTGAGTATGTTGCTTTAGGAGAGTGTGTAACATATCTTTTATGAATGATGCACACTCTTAAGGACTTCCAGCTTGATTACACCCAAGCCCAAGTCTGTCTCTTCATCCAAGGCAGTTAGGGTTATGCTTGGTAGAATAGGACTGCTCTACTTATACTTCTTTTCAAAAACTATTTTATTTATTATTTCATTTGAAAAATTATTTGTTATTTTTAAAATGATTTTCCGACTTAGTTTTTTTCAAAACTTACCCCCTTCAAAACTAGGACTTTTTCGCAAATGGACTTAGCCTAGGCCCTAACCCTAGAACTGCATGCAACTATAGATCTAGAAGCCAGTATCTCACAAGCACCTTAGGGTACTTTTGATTGATAACCTAGACTGGGTTGAGATGCTTAGGTCTATACCTTGATTCATGATGCTTTAAGTCAGTGCATCTGCAGTAATTGGGGCAATAAATACCAATTAAACAGTAATCAGGTTAAGTGTCAAGCTTAGAAAATCTAACTTGATCAAATCACTTAACTTGACTAACCCTAGCGAAAGCTACTGTTTATAACAGTTAGTAAGTAGCTTACTGGGTTAGACAGGACCCGAAAGAGAAAATTTAAATTGATTTGGTCCAGTTTATACTTAGAATTGGTTCAGTACGACACCTTAGTTTTATTACTCAGTTTTTTTGCTATATTTTTTTTTGATATATAGCAAAGGGGGAGAGATTGGAAAGGAAAGAAAAGAAGGTTTTAAAATTTTTTCAAACTTTTTATCTCCTTTTTCAAAAAGTAAAGTAATTCAAAATCATTTTGGAAAAATTTTGCTTGAAATTTTTTTTCTAAGTATTAAAACAGATTGAAAATTTTCTAAATGTTAAAACTTCAAAATCAGTTTAGAAAATTTTCTAAAAGTGCAAAAACAAAGTATTTTCAAAATTATTTTAAGTGTTTTAACTCAAAATTATTTTCGAAATTATTTTAAGTACTTAACTCAAAATTGTTTTCGAAATTATTTTAAGTACTTAACTCAAAATTATTTTCGAAATTATTATAAGTACTTACTCTAAAATTTTTTTTTGGTGGAAAATTTTCCAAGTATTAACTTCAAAATTCTCTTGAAAATTTTCTAAGTGCTAAAGCTAAATCTGTTGAAAAATCTTCCCAACTCAAAATACTTTGAAAATTTTTCTTACTTAAAAAGGTCCCGAATTGAAAATTTTCTAAGTATTGAAAACCTGAAAAACTTTTCAATTTTAGAAACAGAGACTTAGAAACTTTTTCAAAAACTCCACGAACTTTTGAAAAACTCAGGGGGAGATTTCTTCCAGGGGGAGAAAATTAAAACTAGTACTTTACTTAATTGTTATTTAACTTAACTTTTTGAACCGGGTTGCTATAAATCAAAAAGGGGGAGATTGTTGGTGCAGGTAGCACCTAAGTCAAACCTGGGTTTTGATAATGGCAAAGGGTTCAAAAGTTAAGATGCTATTGTTGTCTAACATGTTCACTGAGTGTGCAGGAAGAAGCCTAGGTACACTAGGCAAGAAGTCCTGGCAAAGGGCTGGGCAAAGAAGTCCTAGTCAAGGACTGGGCAAGAAGACCTGACCGGAAGTCGGGCAAAGAAGTCCTGGTCGAGGACTGGGCACGAAGTCCTGGCAAGGGGCTGGGCACCGAAGACCTGACCGGAAGTTGGGCACGAAGACCTGGTCAGGTGGATTGGGAAAAAGTCCAACCGGAGGAGCTGGTTGGCAAAAGGTAAACTCTCCTGAGAGGAGTAAGTCAGGACGCGTTCCCCGTCGAGGGAACAGTAGGCGTTGGTTCGACATAGGGTTCCATTTGGGAGACCCGAAGTCAGAACCAATGGCTGTAATTATTACTTACTATGTTTTTTGGGACTAACTTTAGTTGTAGGGTTGAAGGACTGATTGTCTGTAAGTGAAGGTTCTTCACTAGGCCTAGGCGCCCAAATGAAGTCAGGCGCTCGTAAGGATACGGGCTCCCAAGAGTGAAGGCAAATCCCAAATCATAGCCGCGAAGCCACTGAACCAAGGCGGATCAGGCGCCCGTGAGGTCACGGGCGCCCCCATCAGCTCAGGCGCCCAAGTGGGGAGGTAAGCGCTGACCGAGCCCGCGGATAAGGATTCGTAGATTGGGGGGCACGTGTCAGGCGCCCCCAACCCATCAGGCGCCCGATAGAGCACTATAAAAGGGGCTCGACCCCAAGGCTTCAACAACACAGTTTTCTAACGCTCCAAAGCTTTTCATTCAAGTGCTACGCCCCAGCAAACTCCGACTTCGAGATTCCAGCGCCGACGACGTCCCTCTACTCTGAAATACGATCCACATCGGGCGTCGGTAACGAAAAGTGTAACTAGTTTCATTTCATGAAATATTTCTGTACTCAACTTGTAAACCTGTTTTGCGCGATTATAGTATTGCCCAAAGTAAACGGTCAAGGACCGTGGGCCTTGGAGTAGGAGCCGACCGTGACTCCGAACCAAGTAAAAATCCTTGTGTTCTTGCGTGCATTCAATTATTTTCGCTGCGTATTTGCTCTTTATTCTATCCGAAAAGTTTTAACGATATTCACCCCCCCTCTATCGTTTTCTCGATCCAACAGCCTGTTCCAGCCGACACCAGTCGACTGGTCCGAATCCTAAGCCTAGGGTTACACTCCCGAGTACATTTCACTCCGCACTCGAACCCTCCCGGCTTAGCCCCTGAGTACAAACACTCATACTCAGACCCTCACAACTCGGTTAACTCTTCGCCAATAGCCTCGACTATTGCCTTATGTCCTCTTCATCTTCGGCCCTCATCCCTCGGATGCGCACGTAAGCCTCCAGCTTGCCTCCATGCCACCCTTCACGTACGCCTCGATGTCCGCATCCCTCGGCTCATCGTGTAGGATTGGTGTCGTCGATAGAGGGGGGGGGTGAATATCGACCGTGAAATCTTCGGAGAAAACTTTTCGAATCTTCATTCTAGACTCAGTGTTAGTGCAGCGGAAAATATAACGAACGAAGAAACATACACCACAGTTTGCACGCGGGATTTTTACTTGGTTCCCGACCCCCCAGGGTCAGTACATCCAAGGCCTATGGACGGGAACACCCATCCATTATTGGTCTCCTTTCTAGACTTTCCAGAGGCGGAGAAACCCGTCATACAGTGCAGAAATTACAATCAAAGATAGATAAAAATAAGTACGGAATTGTAAATTCAAACCGAACGAACAAGATCTGAAACTCAGCTGATCTGGACCTCCGAAGTGCCGCACACTTCCTCCTAGAGCCTCCCGGTCGTAGAGCCTCGTCTTTAGCACGTTGTCGTCACTTGAAAAGCTTAGAATTGTGTTTGGAAGTTATGTCTGAAGATGAGGGGTCGAAGCCCCTTTTATAGGCTTCATACGGGCGCTTGTGATGATGGGGGCGCCCCTATGGGCTGGGTCAAACCTTATCTCCACGCCAAACTCGTCGCAGCTGATAAAACCTTTAACTAGGGCACCCTGGACATCCCAGGCGCCTAACTGAAAGCTTATCTCTGCTTCGAACTCGCAGCAGCAAATACAACTTTCAACTTTGGCGCCTGTATCATCTTGGGCGCCTGAATGGAAGCATGTTCTACTTTCTTCACCGAAGCTGTTTTTTTTTGTTCTTTGGCTTGGGCGCCCCTATTGATGGGGGTGCCTGGATGCTGTTGGGCGCCCCCATCAATGGGGGCACCTAGCCGCTTAGGTTCCAGCCCAGTTTGCCTGCTTTGTCTTCCATTCTTAGTACCTGCAAGATACATAAATGCAAGGCAAATATACACATATTCTTAACCTTAAGTACTTGGTTCTGACTTCGGATTTCCATGAAACCCTAGGTCGAACCGACGCAAGTTCCCACCCCTGAGAACGCGCCTTTCACCTACTCCTTTTAGGAGACGGTTGCCACCTAGTCCTTCGGGTGGACTTTTACTTAGCCTCCGATACTCTCGGATATCGAGACGTCCGAACCCTGACCCGTCTCTACTTCTGTCCTTAGTAATAGCTCAGCTAAGTTGCTCATTCCCTCAGACCAAGACTTTGTGCCCAAACCCTAAGTCCAGGACTTCGGTGCCTAACTTCACTCATTAGGACTTTTGCCCAGCTTCACTCACTAGGACTTATTGCCCAGCTTTACTCACCAAGTCTTCGGTGCCCAACCCTCGACTAGGACTTCTTGCCCAGTCCTCGACCAGGACTTCGTGCCCAACTTCCGGTCAGGTCTTCGGTGCCCAGCCCTTTGCCAGGACTTAGTGCCCAATCCATAATCAGGACTTAGTGCCCAATTCTTCGAACCAGGACTTATTGCTAGGTTTACTAGGACTTTCTTTCACTTTGGTTACTCCTCTCTTAACTCCCCTTCCCTTATTTAATGTATCACTGATTTAAGTATATTGTTAAACATTAAAACACTTAGAGGAGGACATCACTGATGCAACTTGCACCAACACATCGTCCCTGCTATCCACGGTTCCTCGGATGTGCGCGCAAGCCTCCAGCTTGCCTCCATGCCATCCTTCACCTGAAGACATCAACCAAGTCCATGTGTACCTGTATACCTGCACACTCATGTACACATATTAGTCCGCAATAAACCCTAACTTAACCATATTGACCGCACACATCAAAACCCATAATCCTCCAGATCATATCAGGGTTGATTGCCCCAACAAAGAACGCTACACTAAACCATTCCTAGTCAAGCATTAATATTCAAGGACAATATTAATGCATGGAGACTAGCATGTAGGTCAATTGATGACTTGAGCTCACAAGTCATGGATATGTGATATCAAGTTGACACATGATATACATTAGAGAATGTGTACTGAATTTACCCGCCATGAGAAAGTTTCATAGATTGTCATATGAGTATCATTAACTTTCTCATGTGACTATTAGTATGAATAGTCCTTAGACCTGAAGTCACTACGGTTCCCTACATAAGGAGTTATGTAGTTTGGTATCGTCAAACGTCACCCGTAACAGGGTGGACTATAAAGGTAATCACTGGGTATGTAATGAATTATGCGGAGGGATGTGAGTGATGTAGATGGGATCTATCCCTCTCATATGACGGGAGTGATATCTGTGGGCTCCTTGATCGAGTAGGACTACTAAAATGCATGGCTATGCTCAAATGAGTCAATATGAGATATTGAGCTCATTTGTTTGAGTGAGTCTACTCGAGGATCAAGAAACACATAAATTGATCGAGGATGACATGGTCTATGCCTCATTGGTCAATCTAGATATCAAGGATAGAAGGACAAGGTCATACATTATCATAGTCACGGAGGTTAAGTCAGATCTCGACTTTCTTAACTTGGGTAGCAATGATGCATTGCTAGATGCCGCTCATTGCTTATGTGTCTAAAGCGGTTTAGGCGTATTGCCAACGTTACGAGAACCTATTGGGTCACACACTAAGGACATGATGCTTCGGGAGATCTGATCGGGAGCTCGAGTTGGGAACTTGGGAGACTAGGTCGGGAGCTCGGTAGACTTAGTTGGGAGCTCGGGGACTTGGTCGGCAGACTTGGTTGGGAGCTCGGGGACTTGCTCGGGAGACCTGGTCGGGAGCCCGAGAGGCCCTGGTCAGAATTGTGGGAGAAATTCATTAAAGTGTTTAATGAAGGAAAGAGAAAAATCTCCCTTCATTGAATGAAGAGAAGATAAAGAGTCACATGAGAAGATGTGCTCTTTATTGGCTTAATGAAGGGAAGCCAAAGAGACAAAAGTCTCTTCATATTCATGGGATGAGTATAAAAGAGGGCCTAGTCATTTTGAAGAAGAGAGCTTTCCCTTCTTCCCTTCCTCTCTTCTTTCTCTTCTCCCTCTTGGCCAAAACCCTTTTGGGGTTCTTGGTGGTCTTGTGAACTACCTCAAGTTGCTAGCACAACTAAGGTAGTTCTTCCCAAAGTTGAGAGATTGTGTCCATGTGGATACGCATAGAGGCACGGACGCTTGAACGTGCAAGAGATCCAGCGACACTTGGACGAGCGGGATAACGTAAGGGCACGCTCCAAAGGTATATACTGTAGATAGATCTATTAGATAGATGAACTTCGTATGAGTTTTCTTTCGCATGGATCGCTCGAGGGATCTTGTTTCCGCTGTGTTTTATGTTTATGTCATCGGGAGATCCCAACACCTTCATCCCTTTAGGATAGCCTATGAACAAGCATACTTTTGTTCGAGATTCCAACTTATTAGTATCTTCCTTCAGCACATGTCCTGGACTACCCCAAATCCGAGTATTTCCTAGACTAGGCTTTTGCCCAGTCCACAATTCTATGAGAGTAGAAGGGACTGACTTAGATGGTACCATGTTCAGAATATACATTGTTGTATTTAGAGCATATCCCCAGAACAAATCCGACAACTCAAAGAAGCTCATCATTGACCTAACCATTTCCATAAATGTCCTATTCCTTCTTTCTACTACACCGTTCTGCTAGGGTGTGCCGGGTGCAAATAATTGGGATTATATCCCAGCCTCTGACAAATAGGTCTTAAACTCTCTTAAGAGGTACTCGCCACCACGATCTGATCGTAGTGTCTTGATACTTTTACCTTGATGTTTCTCCACATCAGCCTTGAATTCTTTGAGCTTATCAAAGCATTCAGACTTGCGGCGCATCAGGTAAATGCATCCATACCTTGAATAATCGTCAATAAAAGTGACGAAGTATTTAAAGCCACCTCTAGCCTGGATGGACATAGGACCACACAAATCAGAATGAACTATTTCTAACACATCTTTGGCCCTATACCTCTTAGCCTTAAAAGGCCTCTTGGTCATCTTACCTTCCAACCAAGACTCACAGGTCGGGAAGTCTTTCACCACCAATGAACCCAAGGGCCCATCGGCTATCAACTTCTGAATCCTACTAAGGTTAATATGTCCAAGCCTAAGATGCAAAAGATATGTCTAGTTCATTTTAGAAGGTTCATTTCTCTTATTTTGGTTAGATGATGAGCTATTGGCCTCTATTTGCATCATGGGAATTTTTGGTTCTAAAGTGTACAAATTGTCATTCATAGTACCCGAATAGATAATCTCTCTATTTCTCTTTATAACAACCCTGTTATTAAAAGCAATAGAATATCCATCCTTTATTAATTTAGAAATTGATACTAGGTTCTTTCTAAAAGAGAGTACATATAAGCAATCTCTCAAAATCAAAACTTTATTTCTCTCAAAAGATAAATAAATGTCTCCCACTGCAACTGCTGCCACCTCTGTAGTCTTGCCCATGTAAACGATGATTTCCCCATCAGCTAGCCGTCGGGTTTCCTGGAAACTCTGTAGAGTATTGCAGACATGATCAGTGGCTCCTGTATCTACACACCGGGTACTGGTAGATAGCACTGCTAAACATGTTTCAATGACTAAGCATGAAGAAATACTTTTGTCTTGACGACGGGGACAGTTCGCCTTCCAGTGTCCAGTTTGCTTACACGTGAAGCACTTGCCTTTCGGCTTCTTCACGCCAGTCCGAGGTCACTGCGATCCAGCTGCCTTCTTGTACCCACCTTGTTTCTTCTTCTTCCTGCCTTTCGGCACAGAAGTAGAAACCTTCTGAGTGACTAAGGCCTGAGAACTCTGACGAAAAAACCCCTCTGCCGCCTGGAGTTCTCCTAGTAGTTCCCTCAACGTATATTCACGTTTGTTCATATTATAGTTGAGCCGAAACTGCTCAAAACTCCTAGGCAGAGACTGGAGTATAATGTTGACCTGGGTTTCCCCATCGATCTGTGCTCCCAGTACCTCAATCTCATTGAGGTGAGCCGTCATCTTAAAGACTTGATCCCTTATGGATGTCCCTTCGACCATAGTAGTCGTCATCAAGCTCTTCATCGCAACCTGCCTGGCGGCCCGACCCTGGTGTCTGAAGAGCTCCTTGAGGTTCAGCATCATATCATAAGCAGTGGGCATGATCTAATGCTGATGTTGCAATACATTCGATATAGATGCCAGAATGTAGCACCGCACCATCTCATCTGCCTTGACCCACTTCTTAAAGTGCTCCCTCTACTCTTCACTAGAGTTTTCGCCAGGCTTTTCAGGACATTCTTCGAAGAGCACATATTTGTACTCTTCAGCAGTAAGGACAATGTCTAGGTTTTGTTCTAGTATATGTAATTGAGTCTAGTAAACTTGTTTTCCTTAAGTATGGTCGCTAGTGGGTTAAAGGCTATTTTGAAACTACTTGAGAACTACGACAATCACAACTTTAGATTTCTAAAAATAAATTGATTCCTCAAACAATAAATTTTTGAAATCAACCAATACCTCAAACACCGAGAATTCTCATGTCACGTTAGTGTGGACGTATACGAATTCTACATTCGTTAGAGGAGGTTTTACCCATTAATCTTACTATCTTGTCAACCTAACTTTTTGACATATAAGATTAATAGTTGGTTCACTTCGGCCCTACAAATAACAGTAGTGACTCCGTTGGGGAGGATACTAATATTTGCATCTAAGTGTTTACCATTACATGACACTAAAAAAATTATTTCTGATTATGTGTCTTCCGTTGGAGAAATCACACTCTCTTCAATAATTTTCTATAATCTTTTTTGACCCAGTGATCCGCAGAACAAGCCTATCCGTTATGGAGGAAGACACTTAGAGCCGACGCACGGGCTTGTTCGCATCACTTGTCAGATTGTAATAGAGGTCACGGGACCCTTAGGGTCCCTCTCCCACTTAGTTATTTAATTTGAGGAATTTTACATGCACACACACGACAAGCACATAAACCAACATAATGAAATAGAAAAATCCTAGATTTTCCAACTTTCATGGCCTTGGTCTCCAATGCGCCTCCAGTGTGTCGTCACCTCGTCCGCTCCTCCCTACACCATGCGCAAGCCACCATTGAAGGGATCTCTAAGCCGAGATGATTAGCTAATTATACATCCATCGATCCTATACTCCACAAAGGAGTGTACATGATATCTAGGTCGAAAGTAAACAAAAAGCTTGCTAAACACATGTCGTATTTAATTACAAAAATTAAATACCTATCTCGCCTCGTCAACCCCGAGGATTTAATTAATTATAAAAAATTGCACAATCAATCACACACATCTATTATTTTGGCCATGATAAGTTAGAATCTAGTACCTGCAACAAAGAGTTAGCCTACGCACATCCACATATCATTCAGAAAAAATAAAGTATATGATAATGCGTAAAAATTAACTGAATCCTAAACACATAAAATCGGAAATCTATGCTCTGATACCAATTGATGGGTATGACTTGGCGAGCTTCCTAAGCGAATACTTGGTCGTCCTTGAGAGACCTCTCCATGTCTATGGATTAAAAAATTAATCCGAATGGAGACCCATATCTCAAACGACCATCTCGTCATCATATCAATCGGTTCAAATTACAACTTGGCCAATCTCAAAGATCGAGCCTTATAATTTGCCTAACCGTTCGACCACGGAAAAGATGACGAGTAGATCGCCAATTTTTGTGTTTATTATCGGGGTTCAATTAATTAATTATAAAACATGATTAACAAATAATCAAAATAATAATAATTAATTAACATCCACATGAAATGATAAGAATAACAAGGAGCCAAGGAAGAAAATTATACCTTCCTTTACCTCATAGTCTTCTACCTTATGTCCCTTCCCTCCCGGATGTCGTGTGGGCCATGAGCTACTGAGAACCGGAATCACCAAGGAGCACCAAAAGATCGCTTCTTCTCACTTAGCAAAACCCTAAGCCTAGGGTTTGCTACTGCCGACCTCCTCTACCTTTGAGCTTGCGCCGCCGACCACAGGGGAGCTCCCCCGATCGCCGGCCACAAGGCAGCCCTCAAGAGGAAGATGAAGAAGAAGATTAAGGAGAAAAGAGTCCTCCTTCCCACCTCAAACTAGCCGGAGTTCTCCTCTCTTCCCTTGCTTGCGCCGCCGCCGGACACCAAGGAGAAGACTGCTTCTCCTCCTCCGGCGAGACTCTTTTCTCCCAATTCTTGCTGAGCCACACAAGGAGGATGAACCCACTCCTTGTATCTATGGTCGCCGAGCACTCAAGGTGAAGAAGAAGGGAGAAAGAAAAACAAGAAGGAGAGGAACTCCTTGTTGTTGCCGATGCCCTAGGAGAGAGAAAAGAGAGAGAAGAGAGAAAAACCTATGATATGGTGATCTCTTGGATTAAGCCTTGGTTTCTTGATCCCATGGGGTATATATAGGGCTAAGGTAGGGACCAAGAGGAGGAGTTGGGTCTTGGCCCACTAATGGATCTAAAACCATTAATGAAGACTCATTCCACTAAAGGATCTCCATTGAACTTCCTCACTAACCCCCATATTTTCATATGGGCACCACCTATTATGAGTACATCCATCCCTCCGTGTTTAAGTTATCGTATGCCCGTTGATTAATTTAAATTACTGATAATTTTAATTAATCAACTTCTAACTCCTTGACTAGTACCACTCAACCTTATCATCATGTTGGATCAAATCCACCTACAGGGTTTAACATGATGAACCTTATGAGCTCATCAACGGGCATCATCATCTCGACTCACTAGAACACGGATTTCGTCAATAATCAACGGCTCACCATATAATTAATATTATTTTCCAACTTACCGGGCCTATCGATTTAGCAGAATAAATCTCACCCATTGGTAAATCAAAGAAATAAAATATTAACTATACGTGCCTGTTATTATATCAAGATTTAGGGATTGTACTCCATAATAATCTGAGATCCAATCCAATTATTAAGTCAGTACAAATTGGATGACCTCTAGTTTTGGTCCTGCTCAATGCACACAAAGCACACTAGTGTAATTCTATGGTCAAAACAAACCACACCTAATTACACTACAACCATCCCGATGGTTTGTCCATCTCCATCTCGGTTGTGAGTTTCTACTTATACTATGCAAGGGACTGATAACATGATCTTCTGTGTGTCACCACACACTATGTTGTTTACAATGCAAAGTATCGGACTTTTATGCATATACTAATATAAATGTGCATCTGTGTTGTTGTGATTCTCTTTCAAAATGTAGATGATCATATATATAAAAAGACAAGTCTTTTAGTATATACATCTAATACTTTCTTCTAGACTTGGGCTTCTCCTCCTTTAGGTTTGGGCACTCATGTTTGTAGTAGCACTTTTTGTTGCATCTGAAGCACGTGATCTTTGATCTTGATGTGGTTGATGTACTTTATGGTTTTGTTGGGTACTTCTTGGTTCTTCTTTTAACAAACATCCTTCAGACCATGTTTGCTAATTCTTCTTCGTTGGGTGAGTTCAACTCTGACTCAAACTCAGACTCAACTTTTGATTTTGACTTGGTTTTCTTACTTTTGTTTTGTCCTGCATACAAGGCAATTCCTTTCTCGACTGGACCTAGGTTAGTTTATTCATGTAATTCAAATTCACAAAAAGGCTCATCTAACTTAATTATTGAAAGGTCAAACGAAACCTTATAGGCATCTACCATCGATGCCCATAAAGCATTCCGAGGGAATGAGTTAAGAGTGAACCTTATTACATCTCGATTTTTGAGTTGGTGGCTGATTAGGTATAGTTCGTTGATGATATCTTTAATCTTTCTGTGGAGTTGGGAGGCACTTTCTCTGGGCAACATTTTGATATTGAATAATTGATTCAAAAGTAAGTCGCGTTTAGTTTCCTTAGAGTCGTCCATTCCTTCATGTAGTTTGACTAATCGGTCCCAAAGCTCCTTTGCATTGTTGAAAGGTCTAACTTGGTTGAGCTCTTCCTTCATTAGCCCGCACTGAAGTGTGTTCATGGCTTTGAAGTCAATTTGGGCTCGTCTTTTCATATTCAATGTCCACTTCTCCGGATCTATGATTTTGTCATCTTCAGTTGGAGGAGTGTAGCTTCTCTTGATACTTATCCAAAGGTCGATATCGACCTTTAAGAAGGACTCCTTGTGTTTCTTCCAATCGTTGAAATCGTCTCCATTGAATAGTGGGGGCAGATCGTGCTTTATCCCTCCAGATGTGAACTCGTCATTCTAGTAATTCCAAAAATAATAACAAAAGAATTTCTAAGACTTTAGTCTTGGGATTGGTAGTGCTTTAAGAAATAAAGAATACTAAAAAGAAAAGAAAGAAAAAATTGCTAAGAAAGATCACAAGATCTTTTCAAAGTGAACCTACCTCTAATACCAATTATAAGATCGCCGAAGATAGAGAGAGGGGGGGGGGAATCTCGATCTTTTAAAAAAATTTCTTTTATTTTAGAATTTAAAAGAAAACAAAGTTTCGCAGCGGAAAAAGAAATAGAATACTTTTTCATTTTACTTGGTTCGGAGCCTTGGGTGACTCTTACTCCAAGGTTCGCAGTCCTCGATCGCTCTCGATAGTCAATCCACTAATTCTTTCTCCGAAAATCATTCGGAGAAAGCAATTTCATACAAATGTGAGGGATGTTAGTAACAACCTACTAACTCCCTTTTGTTATGCATGTACAAATACGGAAAACAAAGATTATATCGACAAAGAAGTAGTAGAAGTTCGCAGTATATTGGAGTGCTTCTCGATGTCGTAGCAGCGGAGTATGAGTAGTTCGTCGACGTAGAAAGCAAGAGTAGGGCATGTAGGAGTGAATAGAAACACTAACTGCTGAAGCTGGTCTCGAGCTCCTTTTATAACCCTCGATCCATCAACTGAAAAACATTTCAGTCAACGGATAGGATCAGTCGATGGAGCTTCTAATCGGTCAATGGAAGTCAGCTCCCTTCCTTCTTTATTGTGCTCGATTGTTGCACCATTAAATGAGTCTGTCAACTGAACCCCTAATGGGTCAACAGATAGGGATCACTCCAAGTGCGTGCCCGTGTCATTCTATATATGGATCCGTCGACTAAACCCTTGATCTATCAACGAATAACTTTGAAAACATGCTGTATTTGGCTTGACGCCAGTCTGCTCAAACTTTATCAATCGATTGATCCGATAGTCAACTGTATTCCTGCATCAGAGTGTTAGCACAATAATATGTAAAGCAAATGACCCTGTAAAATAGAGGTTAACACAGATAAATGTTGAGTGATCGATAGTCGTAACTGTCCTGATCTCATCTTAAAAATCTCCGTAGGTTTCTCTAATTGGATCAGTGCCCTAAGGCTATCCCAAAGGGACACGACCTCATAGCTCTCTCCTCTAGAAGCTTACCTCACTCAACTGCGAGACATCGGGTCTACTAGACCTGTCTTGACTTTGGCTTGGAATCGGATCGGTTCGCCAAGACTTCCACTTGCTCAATATCGAATCCTCCAAACCTACCACGACTTCTTGCCAGATGTCCACCCATCTGGACTTTCTGTCTGGTTTCCACGATCTGTCAAGACTTCCTACCTAGTATCAGATCCTCAAGACATACTAGGACTTCATTGAGGTAATCTTCCTACATATTAGATCAACACATCAAATCATAACAAGACTTAATTGTGAACTTTTACTAACATCAAAACATGGGTTCAATTGTGGTGCACCCTGCACCAACAGGACAGACACCTATTGTTCCTTTCAAGGGATTGCATTCTCATCTACTTCTCTCAAGAGATTTTATTTAATTTGCCAAACATTCAGTCCTCTAGAGCTTTTTGGACTTCTTGCTTGACATCTGACCCTCCGACCCATCAGGACTTCCTCTTGATGTCTAGTCTTTCAGACCCATTGACTTGCTAGATGTTCGGTCCTCCAAACCCATCTAAACTTCTTGACTGGCTTACTCGATCTGTCAAGTCTTCTGCCTAGTATCTTATCCATCTGACCTTTTATAGGGTTTTTCCTTGCCTAGTATCCAATCAGCTTGACCTACTATGACTTTTTCCTTTACCTAATATCCACTAAGATTTTTTCCTTACCTAGTTTCCAGTCAATTTGACCAATTAGGACTTTTTGATTGAGCTATTTGCATACTTGGTTAATTTCATTAGATCACAACATTGCTTAACTTTGAACCTTTTGTCAATATCACAATCAAGTTCAATTAACTGGTACTTATAGCACCAACATATATAACATTTTCCGAGGGTAATAGCTTGGTTTGAAATGTCACGGAAATAACTTGGTTTGAAATGTGTAAACCCAAGGAGTAATGTGGCCTAGGGATGAAGGACCTACAGTTCTGGAACAATACACTACTTGCTAAAGTATTATGGAGTATCTAGGATAAGAAGCGCCCCCTGTAGACCGATGGGTGCACCACACTTATCTGTAGCAGATGGATGTACGACAATGACAAGCAAAACACACAAATTCTCCACTCATCAAGAAGATATTGCACATCATGGGCATACTATTAACCTCGATTCGGTCTGTGGAGCTGACTGAGTAGAGGTTAGTAGGATGGTTTAGTCAGCCAAGTTAGGCACTAGATAAACATATGATTACTTCATAGGGTCGGGCATGAAAAAGCCATGGACAAGGACAGTCTAGAAGAGGTAATTGTAGCCCAAACACTCCTTCACTCTTTGGTTGCTAACACATAGAAGGCTACCTACTAGAGCTCGTCTTGAGTACATGGAGGACAAGAGGTGCACCTTTTGTAGGGTGACAAAGAAACCTAGGAGCATATTTTCTTTGTCACCCTCGTCAATAAACATTTATTCACCCAGCCCTTCTAGCCACATTCACCAATCGGACAAACACCTATCTAACTTTCAAATTTTGCCCATGACTTCTTTTAACAAATGTTTAATAGTTCTTGGCCCACTTCAACTTCTGTCAACTCTTGTTAGTGTTTTCCACCTACATACTCAACACAAAATATTAATCTAATATAGATCTAAATTCAAATATCGGTAAATTGCCATTAAATCCCCAATAGCCCTTTGAACTTTGCAATCACTCCCCATACAAGTTTTTCTATGTTTTTACTCCCTGATGGATTTGAGTATAAAAAGGGGAAAATTGAGTATACATCAGTGAAAACTGAGTATAAAAGGGTGAAACTTGAGTATAAAAGAGTGAAAATTGAGTACAGGGTTATTGATGTGGTGGATGCAAACTGCCATACTCAGTTTTCTAACTTTTATACTCAATTTTCTTCAAATAATACTCACCAAACATCACATCAGGGACTGCATGCAAAGAAATGTTTGTGTAGGGATTGCATGCAAAGTTGACTTGGTAAGTGGGGAGTTTAGGAAAATTTACCCTTCAAATATTTGGTCACAAACACTAACAATTAAAAATTCCGTCGTTATTTAAGAATTTTTTTTTAAAATGAATATCTGCTAATTACATCAAAACCACATCATATATATGGTCAAACTCGACCATATGATGCTTGCTTGCTTTCACCAACACTATATTAATCACATACATTATATCTTATGCATCTTTTTTACTTAAATTAATTTGTTTAGTAATGGTTTTATCGTTTATCTATTATTATGGGTGGTAAAATCAGCAAATGCCAAAATTAAACAAATTTGATACGTGTGGCCATGCAACAAAGGATTGAGTTGCTCCCCTGCACAGATTTCTCCATCAAGTGCGCCCCTCCTTCCTTTTCTCACGCCCATAGCCTTAATACCTCGCAATTCCTACATTTCTCCTTCCTTATCTTCTCCCTCTTATTTTCTTCGCCCTTTCTCAATCCCAAATCTCTAGTCTCTTTTCCTCCATCCTCAGCCATGGTGAGCAAGATAGTTTGATAAATCCTTTCATATTGTATTTTTGTGGAATGCATGCATGTTGATTTTTTTTTTTTTTGATGTAAATATGTAGGCGAATTCAGCCTCTGGAATGGCAGTGAACGATGAATGTAAGCTCAAATTCTTAGAATTGAAAGCAAAGAGAAACTTTAGGTTCATTGTGTTCAAGATTGACGAAAAGATCCAACAAGTCATGATAGAAAAGTTGGGTCAACCAGAAGAGAGCTATGATGACTTCACTGCCTCCTTACCCAGTAATGAATGTCGTTATGCTGTCTTTGATTTTGATTTTGTGACTGATGAGAATTGTCAAAAGAGCAAGATCTTCTTCATATCATGGTAAGAAAAAAAAAATACAGTAGCTATATTTAAGAGTTGCTAAGAAAATTATTATTATTTAAAAAAAAGAATATGAATCTGATATGATACGTTGTGCAACTGTCTTACTATTAAAATTATCGTCCAAGATTATAAGAATAATTTGCTAAAATCCATGATTGCATCCAAGTATTTAATTTATATATATATATATATATATATATATATATATATATATATATATATATATAATTTTTATGCATGATGAAGGGCACCTGATAACTCAAAGGTGAGGAGCAAGATGCTTTATGCAAGCTCCAAGGATAGGTTTAAGAGGGAGCTTGACGGGATTCAAGTGGAGCTCCAAGCAACTGATCCAAGTGAGATGAGTTTTGACATCGTCAAAGCCCGAGCTCTATAAGAACATTATCCTCCTCCCCTAATTCATTTTCATTCAGAATTATTTTTTAATTATCATTATCATGATATGGACTTTAATTTTATGTTGTATTAAAGACTTAGCTTATCAAACTATATGTGAAAATATTGAGTTTATGATATCAATTTATGTATTGTTTCGCTGAATATTTATAGAATCTTGAATTGTCGTCCTAGTTTGAGAGAAAGAGGAGTACTGGAGGAAAAACAAAGAATGGGTAACATGAGCAATTTGTTGGTGACTAAGTGGAGCACAAGGGAACCAACAAAATATTATTCTTATATATTATGTATACTCATTCAATTCATATTTTAGAGGAATTGAAAATTAATTTGTTTATCATAAATTATACCAAAATTAATTTTAGATAAATTCAATAATATAAAATAAAAAATAATTGATTCCTACATTTAAATATGAAATTTACTATTATGAAAAAATATTGAATATATTAAATATATTAAATTAAATTAAACAATATTTAATATATTTGATACCGTCGTACTAATCACCTGTTGCGTAAAACGGGAGTAACAACCTCTCAACCTCTAACGCGCGGAAGAAGAGGAAAAGACAAAGAGATCGCGTGGAGCAACAAGGCAAAGACGCACAATAGAGAGATAAAATACAAGAAAGAAGTAGAAGAGGAGAGAGAAGAAGATGAAGAAGAGTTATCTTGGTTTGACGGTATGCCTACTCCACAAAAAAGCTGAAGCTTTATTAGAATTCTCTCTACATAAGAGAATACACATTATTCTCTTGATACTAATGATGATGATACAATAGACTTACAATAATCCCTATAAATAATGTCTAAACCCAAACTCGCTAAAATCATAACAGAATTTTGTTAGGAATAATTTTAACAAAATTTTATTAGAAAAAATCTTAACAAGTATTTTATTAGAAAAAGTTTAATGAAATTCTGTTAGGAAAAATCTTAATAGATTTTTCTTGCATGACATCCAGTATTTAGATATGAGCCACCCATTAACAATCTTCACATTGACGAATATTCACCCCCTTCGAAGAACACGAGTATCTGAGAAAAACTCCACCTAGAACTTTAATTAGGTTTGGGTTTCCTTTCCTCTAGCATCTAGAGACATGGATCAGTTATTCTAACCAACCCTAAAAGCTATAAAGTTTCCTTCTTCTTGAATACCCACTCGCACCCTATAACTTGTTTCCCTTAGAAAGTTTCACTAGATCCCACATTTCGTTCTTATGCAGCAACTCCATCTGTCATGCCTCGAGACCAACGAAGTTGCTGATCCAATATAAAATCGGACAACATCTCCCCTGTCCGGCGGACAATTTACACATACATACACACACGCAGTTTATAATTTGGCCTCAGGCCTCAATCCAGATATATAACATAGGGGAAAATAGAAACATCTCAATACTGAAAACTGTAAAGCTCACCTGAGCTGCCCGGGGCAGGTACGCAGCAAAAACAATCACCCATAGTCCAACAAAGGACTCAAAAATATAATACCGCGCGAATGAATAAAAATACATGACTGCGATATTGAAATGAATACAACACCAACGCAAATGCTATAAAGAAAACCAAATGCGCAGAAGCACCTAACAAATGGAGTCATGGGGACCCGGGACTAGCAACTAAGCTCCTCCGGCGAGCTATCAACCTGAAAACAAAAGCATTGTGACGGGGGGGGGGGGGTGAGTCCATGTGGACTCTGCGGGTATAGAGAAAGATATGCATGACAAAAAAATTAGCTGAATAAGCTATACAGAAACAACAGGATATAGTCTCAGTAGGAGTATCTGAAATATGCATAACTGAAGTAACAAAATATTGTACATAACAGAAACCAACTTATCTTGGTCATAAAAAGGTCTCATATCATACGAGCAAGTGTAGGGTCATCAAACGACACAAACAATATATTCTATATGTGTATGTCAAACAAGTGTTGTAAATCAATGCAACAATCACAATCAAATGCACAATGCATCATATGCACATGATGCAATGACATGGTCACCCCTGACGTTAGTCAAGCTACCGAGACATGCAACAATGTGTCGACCGAGTGGGTAGGGTTGTGACACTGTACGCACTCTGCCATCATTGTTCCTGAGCGACTGAGTGGTTACGATGCTGGCGGGGGACCACCCCCTACCCCATGTATATATGAGAGAGCGTTGCTCTCATCTCCTCTAGTCTATGGAAAGAGAAGGGATCTCTGCCTACTACCACGCTCCGGAACCACTATCCATGAGCGGTTGAGCATAACAGTACAGAGCAAATGCACACACCCAACGGTATCCACTAACCTATGAGTGGCCGTGTGTGCATATTATGTACCAGAAGCTGATAGACTCAATCACAAGGGAGTCACTGATCGTCGGCATGCAATAGTGCAGGGATGGTGCATGACTCTAAACACATGCAACCAATCCCGGTTATCATACATAACTCAACTTAACATGCATAGGTTGATCACAGGTATAATAACCTAACCATCATGTATCTAAATACTCATACAAGTAATACAAAAATCAACAGATCATATCCATGATCAAACAACAAGTATCAAATAGGATAACAAATGGTAGGAGATTTAAAGTAAACAAAACCTACCACAATAAACATAACTAGCCATACATAAAGATAACGTGAATTTAAGGGAAATAATCAAGAAGTACCCGCCTCGAAGTAGGAGTCCTTATATGTAGAGAACCACCTATCCAATAATCAGCAACAAATCAGTGCCCTGTATCAAAACACAGTTTTAGCTACTTTAACAAATGCTAAATTAGCTAAGTATATATATAAACCAGCTAGGATCACCTTAATCCTATCAAGGTCAATACCACGACGGTAGCGATCACTAGAGATCATTTTAAAATCTATTGACCCAATAATAACCTAATCCCAAGCCAAACCAAACTAAATATGTACCCAATAGTAAGATCGACTCCAAATGAACCATTCAATCTTTACACCAAAAGGTAGTCACAACATGATCAAGGGAAAAACAAGCTACCATACCCTCTCAACAAGATTCACCTAACCCAAATGAGAACTTCGCGTCTAGTTCCTATCAGAGTCTACTATCCAATTGGGTTGCAATTGTAACCACACTATTTTTGGATCAATTCAACATTGAACTCATCCAAGATTAATCCTTAAAAAGGGTTAATCCCAAATGGGAAATCCCTCAGCAGAGATACACCCTCAAAACAACACCGAGCCACAACAAAATAGTAAGAACTCCTATCAGAATTCCCAACCAAAGCAATACCAAGATCATTAGCAAGATGAACAAACAAAGCTTACCTCCTAATTCCAATTACAATCCAATTCAAACCCATTTCAAAACATTGTTCATGGCAAGGTAGCAAATCATAACAAAATCTCAAGATCTCTAAATAAAACATCCTCATCTCATACATATTAGGATGTATACTAAAAGCCTAGCTTTTGTACGAACAACTATTTTGGAATAAGAATCACATGGTCATTGTTTGCATTTTATATTTGTTATATATGCTATTGTCCTTTACTTTACAATGTAGATAACATGGTGTGTGGTGCCACATAGAAGATCATGTTATCAGTTCCTTGTGAAGTATAAGTAGTGGCTCATAACTGAGATGGATTTGAATAAACCATTGGAATGGTTGTAGTGTAATTTGGTATTAGTCTATCTTGACTATAGAATTACACTAGTACACTTTGGGTATATTGAGCAGGACTAATTAGAAGCGATTCGATTTATACTGACTATATAATCGAATCAGACCTTAGTTATTATGATGTACATGCTCTTAATCCTGATATAATAACGGACACATGTATTTAATATTTATTTATTTAATTTTTCAATGGGCGAGATTTATTAGTTAAATCAATAGGCCCGGTAAATTGGGAAATAATATTATTTACATGGTCTGCCGTTGATTATAGAAGGAAACCGTGCCCTAATTTTGAGGATGATGATGCCCCCTTGAGGAGCTCATAAAGTTTATGTTGGGTATGGTTTGGCGGGTTTCCTCAACGAATACCTGGTCGATCCGAGAGACCTCTTCATGTCTATGGATTAAAAATTAATCCGAATGAAGACCCATCTCCCATCGACCGTCTCATGCCGTATCAAACGGTCCAAATTACAACTTAGCCAATTACCAAAATTGGCCTTGTAATTTGCTCGACCATTCGACCCCGGAAAAGGCGACGAGTCGATCACCGACTTTTGTGTTTATGGTCAGGGTCCAATTAACAATTTATTCATTATGATATGAAACCAAAATAATAAATTATCAAACATAAAATAACGAGACATACGATCATGGCACATAATTGACATAAGGTTAAACAAAGGAGCATAGGGAAAGATATACCTTTCCGATCACCTCGCGGTCTTCTACCTTATGTCCCTCCCTTCGCAGACGTCGTGTGGGCGACAATCTACCGCGAACCGAGATCACCAAAGCCTCCAAAAGAGCTCTTCTTCTCACCTTGGCCGAAAAGGAAAACCCCAACCTAGGGTTTCCCTAGCCGCCGGCCCCTTCTTTCTCTCCCTTTGCACCACCGCCCACCGGAGCTGCACCATGGCCTCCGGACCGGCTGCACACCTTGAGAGGAAGGAGAAGAAGATGAAGAAGGAGGAAACTCTCCTTCTTCCTGTTGAGGCAATCTGCCCTTAAATGATTGGAAGATCATGGTTTTGATGTGTGTGTGTGAATATGTTTAAGGTTAGAGTGTTATGTTGTATTTGATGTGTGTGATTCAGTTTGTAGGACTTGAAAATCACACATGGTGGATATAGCCGAGGGACGAGAGCCGAGGGAGGAGGACTCCAAGGGCAAGCCGGGAAGTGGACTTCAAGGGCACACATGAAGGGTGGCATGGAGGAAAGCCAAGGGAGGCTTGTGTGCGCATCCAAGGGACGAAAGCGAGAGGAAGATGACTTCAAGGGGTGAGCCAAGGAGTGAACCTGAAGGCATACGTGAAGGATTATGTGAAGACTGGCTGGGAGTGAGCGGGCAGTCGACTGCCAAAAATGACAGAAGGTTTTCAGCCTTCTACCAGTCGACTGCCCCAGGGGCAGTCGACTGGTATATCCCGAAAACTAGCCGTTGGCTAGCAATTAATGCTAGGCCAGTCGATTGCTCCAGGGGCAGTCGACTGGTGCGGGGCTGGACAGACTGCGAGTTTGTTCTGTTCTCCTATAAAAGGAGCACCTTTTTGCACGTGAGCGGTACGGTTCCGTACGACAACGAAGTGCTGCTCGTCTGAAAAGTATTTTCTACTTCCTCTCTCTTATTCTACTACATTCTATAAAGAGGAAGATCACCACTGTAAAGGTTTCTCCACCTGAAGGAGATTTTTGATAGTGGAAGTGGTGTACGGCGCGGATCCTTGGATTAGTCACCCATCTGAGTGGATACCAAGTACACATTTGGTTGTTAGCAATGTTCATATTTTCTTTGCATATTATTGTTTCCGTTGCGCTAATGACTTTGTAGAGAAACGACCGAAAAAGTGCTATTCACCCCCCCTCTAGCACGCCAAGCGATCCATCACTTCCTCACCCAAGACCGCTAGAAATCTCCCTCCTCCTCTAGCTTGCGGCGGCGCCGACCAAGAGGATCCCCTCCTCTTCTCCACACCACCCGACCACCTTTCTTCCCTCTTCTTGCCTAGCCACAGAAGGAAGAGTCTCCCCTTCCTTATCCCTGTGTTCAGCAAGCACCTGAAGTGAAGAAGAAAGGAGCAAACAAAAGCGAGAAGGAGAGACTCCTCTCTTTGCGCCAGGTGACCTAGGAGAGAGAATCGAAGGAGAGAAGAGATGGCTTGGGTTATGGATTGTCTAGCCTTGGTTTCATGGTCTCCTAGGGTATTTATAGGGCTAAGGTAGGAACCAAGAGGAGGAGTTGGATCTTGGTCCACTAATGGATCTAAACTCGATCCATTAATTAAGATCCATTTCACTAAAGGATCTTAATTAAACATCCTCACCAACCCCCATATTTTCATATGGGCTCCACATATTATGAGTCGTCCATCCCCCCGTGTTTAAGATCTCGAATGCCCATTAATTAATTAAATTACTGACAATTTAAGTTAATTAACTTCTAGATCCTTGATTAGTACCACTCAACCTTATCATTGCGCCGGATCAAATCTACCTGCAGGATTTAACACGATGAACCTTTTGAGCTCATCAAGGGGGCATCATCATCCCGACTAACCAGGACACAGATTCCGTCAATAATCAACGGCACATCATATTATTAATATTATCTCCCAACTTACCGGGCCTATCGATCTAACAAAATAGATCTCGCCCATTGGTAAATCAAAGATTTAATAATTAATAATATATGCCTGTTATTATTTCGGGATTAAGGGATCGTACTCCATAATATAAACTGAGGTCCTATCCAATTATCGAGTCAGTACAAATTAGATAACCTCAGGTTTTGGTCTTGCTTAATGTACTCAAAGCATACTAGTGTAAGTCTATGGTCAAGACCAACCACACCTAATTACACTACAACCATTCTGATGGGTTGTCCAATTCCATCTCGGTTGTGAGCCTCTACTTATACTAGGCAGGGAACTAATAACACGATCTTCCGTGTGTCACCACACACCATGTTATCTACAATGTGTAGTACTGGACTTTATACATGTACTAATGTAAACAGGCACCTAGTGTAGTTCTGATTCTCTTTTCATAATAAAGATGTTCATATACAAAAAGTCATGTCTTTTAGTATACACATCTTACAATCTCCCACTTATACTTAAAGACACTACTGTTCTTTTACTGCCATACATCTGACTCCTATATCCTCCAGATGCCGATCAAAAGCTGTAGCTGGAAGAGCTTTCGGGAAAGGATCTGCTAGGTTGTCCTCTGATGCAATCTTGGCGATAGCCACTTCTCCTCGCTTTACGATTTCTCGTATCAAGTGGTACTTGCGCTTTATGTGTTTACTCGCCTTATGGGCTCGTGGTTCCTTCGAGTTTGCAACTGCACCACTGTTATCACAAAATATTGTCATAGATCTGGGCAAACCAGGAATCACATCCACGTCCATGATGAAGTTCCTGAGCCATACATCTTCCTTAGCTGCCTCCGAGGCTGCCACATATTTAGCTTCCATGGTGGAGTCCGCCACGTACTTCTGCTTGACACTCCTCCAGACAATGACTCCACCTCCTAAAGTAAACACAAACCCCGAGGTAGACTTACTCTTGTCCCTATCTGACTGGAAATCTGAGTCTGTGTAACCCACAGGGACTAATTTGTCTGCTCGGTAAACCAGCATATAATCCCTAGTCCGTCTCAAATATTTCAATATATGCTTTACCGTAGTCCAATGTCCCTGTCCAGGGTTACTCTGATATCTACTAACCATGCCCACGGCAAAACAGATATCAGGTCTCGTGCACAACATAACGTACATGAGCGTTCCTACTGTCGAAGCATAAGGAACTTCCTTCATTTCCTCTATCTCCTTTGATGTTTTCGGACATATCTCCTTGGATAGAGGAACTCCATGCCTGAAGGGTAGGAAACCCTTGTTGGAGTTTTCCATGCTAAAACGAGACAAGATAGTGTCAACATATGAAGCTTGGGATAAGCACAACATCCTTTTCTAGCGATCCCTTATGACTTTGATCCCAAGGATGTGTCCCGCTTTTTCCAAGTCCTTCATATCAAACTGCTTTGATAGCCATACCCTTACGTCTGATAACACTTTGACATTATTACCAATTAACAAAATGTCATCTACGTAAAGTACAAGAAACACCACTACGTTTCCGTCACATCTTTTATACACACACGACTCATCCGGGCTTTGAGTAAATCCATATGATTGGATTACTTCGTCAAAGCGGATGTTCTAAGATCTTGAAGCTTGCTTCAATCCATAGATGGATCGATTAAGCTTGCACACTAGATGCTCTTTGCCCTTTGCAATGAACCTTTCTGGTTGCTGCATGTAGATGGTCTCCTCAGACTTCCATTAAGGAAAGTCGTCTTGACATCCATCTGCCATACCTCTAGTCCATATGAGCTGCAATAGATAAGAGAATCCAGATCGACTTAAGCATGGCTACCCACGAAAAGGTCTCCTCATAATCGATACCCTCTTTCTGAGTGCAGCCTTTCGCAACAAGCCTCACTTTGAAGGTCTCAACCTTCCCGTCTGATCCTCTCTTTTTCTTGTAGATCCACTTGCATCCAATGGTTTTTACACCATTGGGTGGTTCTACTAGCTCCCAGACACGGTTAGAATCCATCGATTCTATCTCGGAGTTCATTGCCCTTTGCCAAGAATCTACATCCTTATCTTGGAGGGCCTCGTCATAGGTCCGGGCATCCGGTTCATGTTTACCAGAGACCAAGTCCGAAGACTCTCCCAAAAACATGAATCTTTCAGGCTATCTCACAACTCTCCCACTGCGACGAGGTACTACCTGTGTATCCTCAGTGACACGCGGTGTAGTGACTTGTGGTGTGCCCTCTTGTACAATTGGTCCTAAGGTCGGAACCTCCCCTTTAACTCTTCATGCACTAGTCTACTCTTTGGCTTATGGTTCATCATATAGTCCTCTTCCAAGAATCTGGCATTTGTGCTAACAATTACCTTCTGATCCTTAGGACTATAGAACAGACCACCCTTCGTTCCTCTAGGATAGCCTACGAACAGACGTACCTCTGTACGAGATTCCAACTTATCAGTATCTCCCTTCAGCACATGTGCTGGACTACCCCAAATCCGAACATGTCCTAGGCTGGGCTTGCGCCCAGTCCACAGTTCTATGGGAGTATGAGGGACTGACTTAGATGGGACCAAGTTTAGTATGTACGCTGCCGTTTCCAGAGCGTATCCCCAGAACGAATTAGGTAAGTCTAAATAGCTCATCATTGACCTAACCATTCCCATAAGAGTCCTATTCCTTCTCTCTCCAACTCCGTTCTGTTGGGGTGTACCGGGTGCAGTTAGCTGGAATTGAATCCCAGCTTTTGATAGGTAGGTCCTAAATGTTGGTGCAGGCAGCACCTAAGTCAAACCTGTGTTTTGATAATGGCAAAGGGTTCAGAAGTTAAGGTGTTATTATGATCTAACAAGTCTACTAAGTGTACAGGAAAAGTCCTAGGTACACTAGGCAAGAAGTCCTGGCAAAGGACTAGGCAAAGAAGTCCTGGTCGAGGACTGGGAAAGAAGACATGACCGGAAGTTAGGCAAAGAAGTCCTGGTCGAGGACTGGGCAAGAAGTCTTGGCAAAGGGCTCGACACCGAAGACCTGATCGGAAGTTGGGCAAGAAGACTTGACCGGAAGTTGGGCACGAAGACCTGGTCAGGTGGATTGGGCAAATGTCCAACCGGAGGAGCCGATTGGCAAAAGATAAACTCTCCTGAGAGGAGTAGGTGAGGGCGCGTTCCCCATCGAGGGAACAATAGGCGTCAGTTCGACCTAGGGTTCCATTTGGGAGACCCAAAGTCAGAACCAAGACAGCTTAGGCTGTAAATAAAGGCTAATATGTTTTGCTTCTTTGTTTTGGAACTAACCTTTGTTGCAGGGATCGAAGGACTGGTTTTCTGCAGCTGAGACACCTCAATGGAGTGAGGCACCTTACTAGGGTTAGGCGCCCGGATGCATACGGGCGCCCGGATGGACACGGGCGCCCCAGTGCAAAGGTAAAACAGAAGCAAGCGAAGCAAACAACCACGAAGACACTGGACATACTCAGCTCAGGCACCCGTGAGGTCACGGGCGCCCCCATCAGCTCAGGCGCCCAAGTGAAGATGGATAAGCACTGACCGAGCCTGCGGATAAGAGATCGCACAGGGAAGGCCACGTGTAGGCGCCCCCATCGACACGGGCGCCCCCATGGGTGCTATAAAAGGGGGTTCAACCCCAAGGCTTCGAACAACATCGCTCTCTACGCTCCAGACACTTTCGTTCAAGCGCTGCGCTCCGACAAACATCTACTTCGAGATTCCAGCGCCGCCGACGACCCTATGCTCCGAAATTCGATCCACCTCGGGCGTTGGTAAACTTAAATTACGAAAGTGTTGCTAATTCAATTTCCAATTCTATATCTGTACTATCAATTTGTAAAAGATTTTTTGAATATAGAATTGCCCAAAGTAAACGGTCAAGGACCGTGGGCCTTGGAGTAGGAGCCGATTGCGACTCCGAACCAAGTAAAACCAATCTGTGTTCGCGATTGATTTATGTTCCACTACGTATGTTCTCTAGTGTTCCAAAAAAATTGATCTCGATATTCACCCCCCCTCTATCGAGTTTCTACGATCCAACAAGTGGTATCAGAGAGGGTGGCTCAATTTTGGTGCAACCACCAATTTGAGAGATTTTTTTTTTTCAGATTTTCTGAAATTATTTTAATTTTTTTTTCAAATTTTTCTTGTTAATCGAGGTTGGTGCAACACCACTCGATCGTTTTCATTTCTATTAATTTTCTTCCGCACTACTAATCCAAGACCAAGTCTTGGAACAAGTTTTCTCTTTTTCTTATTATTTTTCAGAAAATATTATTGCCATGCAAGAAGGATTCAGCACAGCCAGACCACCGCTTTTCAGTGGAGAAGATTTCTCCTACTGGAAAAGTAGGTTGGAAGTCCACCTGAAAACTCAGGTGGACATGTGGATAATAATCCAATCTGGCCTAGAGATCCCCAAGAATGCAGAAGGAGTGGCACAACACTGCTTTGAATGGGACGCCTCGTTGAAGAAGAAGATCGAGGCTGATGCAAAGGCTACCCAGACGTTGCAATGCGATTGACCAAGGAAGAGCTAAACCGAGTGGGACCCTTCAGCAGTGCCAAAGAACTCTGGAGCAAGCTAATTGAGCTGCACGAAGGTACCTCCGACACCAGAATCAAGAAAAGGGATCTGTTGCTGAACAGACTCTACATGATCAAGATGAACGAAGGAGAATCAGCAGCACAGCTCCACGCTAGAATCCAGGAGCTAATGAATGGGCTGCATACAATAGGTCACAAGGTAGAGAACCGTGATCTAATCAGGTATACCCTAAACGCGTTCCCTAGGAACACACTGTGGGCATCTATGGTAGATTCTTACATGATTTCCAGGGACCTTTCAAAAATTAAATTAGATGAACTTTTTTCAGAGTTAGAATTGCATGAATAGACTAACTGCACTATGGTCGAGAAAAGTATTGCTTTTCTTGCAGGTAAACCCCAAGGAAAAGTCGCCAAGAAGAAGCCTCAACCTGCACCCGAGTCTGACTCGGAAACAAACTCAGAAGATAGTGAAGGGGATCGACCCAAGTTGGTGCGGCTAGCTCGGGACTACTACAAGGAGCTAAAGCATCAAACCAACATAAAGAAAGCAAGCCGACGAAAGGAAGATCCAGCTGAACCTTCAACCTCAAAAGGCAAAACAAATGTCACCTGCTACGAATGCAACAAGAAGGGACACTACAAATCAGAATGCCCCAATCTGATGGAAGCCAAGAAGACTCGAAGGAAGAAGGCTCTCTAAGCCACCTGGGATGAATCTTCCTCCTCCGAAGAAGAAGAGGCCCCGCAATCAAATCTTCTCGCTTTAACCGCTTCGGAAGATATCGACATCGGATCGAAATCGGAGCCAGACGGCAGAAGGCTCACAATCTCGGAAAACGACCAAATAACGGTAAGAGGTTATTCTGAAATTGAATTATCTAAATTAATTGCTTATTTATCTCGCAACTTGGAGAAAGCCAAAATCCGGGTCGAGTCCCTCCGACAGGAAGTAAAACTCCTGAAAGAGGAAGCCGACTCGAGATCCTTGACCGAGAAGGTTCAAGAAGGAAACTCTACTCAAGTTGAAAAGCTTGAGAAAGAGAATTCCTCCTTGAAAACTCAAGTCAAGGAGCTCCAAGTGGCTTTAGAACGATTCACTTCGGGTTCCAAGGGTCTTGATATGATTCTTGAAAAACAGAAGTCCGTTCTTAACCGATCTGGATTAGGGTATCGAACCAAGTCTAGACAACAGTCTTATTATGCTGTATTGAACCAACCTAAAGCCAAAGTTCAAGCATGGTTCCCCAAGCTTTGCTTGAACAACCAAGCTGGACCAAACCAGTATTGGATCCCCAAGGACAAGATTCATATCTTGCCTAATCATTATTGAGGCTATAGTCCAGGGGGAGACAATTTAAAAACAATTTTCATAATTAAGTAAATTTTTTTTGCTTAATTCTTTAATTTTATTGCATGCTTGCTTGATTATTTCTTTCTGCAATTTATTATGTTTAGACCTAGGACTAGTTAGACTAAGGACTAAAATGACTTAATTGAAATTTGAACAACATAGTATTGGGTGGAGGTGAGATGATAGTACGTTAGGGAAGCCATTTTAGTGGAACTAGCCGAAGCTATCGATCCAAGACCCAAACTAGTTAGACCAAAATCTTTCAAGAAGTAACTTAAAGATGAATTTTCAATAAAAGGCTTTGTCAAGGAAAGGGTTGATGATCCAATAAGGCTACGACCAAAGAAGGCCTAGTGCCTCGCTAAGACCTGGAAGCCAATTATTGAAAATCAAATTCACTTTACTATTGTCAGATTTGAATCTAACACAAATTTCAATTAATCTTAGATTCAACATAATTTTTCAAAATAAACTTAAAACTTAATTAAAATTTTCAAAATTAATTTAACCTTTTAAAATTTACCATGATTTCAAATTAAAATCTTCATTATGTTAAAACCTGTCTCACAAAACCTATAAGGTTAACGTGATTGATAACACTAGATTGGGTGAGACAGATTAGGTTGTGAAAATCAATTTAAACTATCCTTAATTCTAATTGGATCCAAATCAATAAATACTTTATGTGTAGGAACATAAAGATTTGGACCAATGGATATTGGATAGTGGATGGTCCAGACACATGATTGGAGACAAATTGAAATTCACCAAACTCAAGTTCAAGAACCTAGGCTCAGTAGCATTTGCAACAATGCTATACTCAAAGTCATTGGGTCAGGTAACATTGAACTCAAATCCGATTTTGTGATTAAAAAGGTTTTGTTGGTTGAAAATTTCAAGTTTAATTTGCTTAGTATAAGTCAACTATGTGATACTGGCTATATAGTTACATTTACTAACTCTGACTGCCTGATTAGAAACTTTCAAGACTCAGAAGTCTTGCTTAAGGGTACTAGGAAAAATAATGTTTATACTATCAATCTACCCTTAGTACCTAAATGTCTCTTAACTCAATTAGAAGAATCCAACCTCTGGCATAGGAGATTAGGTCACACTAATGTTTGACTAATCTCAAAAATTACCCAACTTGGTCTAATTAAAGGAGTACCAAAAATTAAGAACTATGAAAACACGATATGTAACTCATGTAACCAAGGTAAACAAACCAGGTCTAATCATAAGCAAATTCAATCAGACATAACTCAAACCACACTTGAGCTCCTGCACCTTGACCTATTTGATTCACATAGAGCCAAGTCACTAAGTGGAAACCGGTACTGCTTAGTCGTTATCGATGACTACTCTAGGTTTACCTAGGTTAGGTTCCTAAAAACTAAGGATGAAACCCTAAACCTATTTATTGACTAATGTAAAATAATTGAAAATCAAAATGACACCAAAATCAAAAGACTTAGGAGTGATCACGGGGGAGAGTTTGAGAATCAAAGGTTTGAGGAATTCTGTAGAATAAATGGATATATTCACGAATTTTTTTGTCCTAGAACCCCCCAACAAAATGGGATAGTAGAAAGAAAGAATAGAACCCTACAAGAAGCCGCTAGGATAATGCTCAATGAATTTAACCTAGCTAACCAATTTTGGGCAGAAGCAATAAGTATGGCTTGCTATATCCAAAATAGGATCATAATTAACAAAAGACATAATAAAACTCCCTATGAGCTATATTACCATAAACTGCCAAACCTACATTACCTAAGGGTCTTCGGGTGCAAAGTACATATCCTAAACACCAAGGACTACCTAGGTAAATTTCAGTCTAAGTCAACTCCAGGAGTATTCTTAGGATATTCAACAACAAGTAGGGCCTATAGGGTCTACAATAAACAAACTAATAAAATTGAAGAAACAACGAATTTAATATTTGATGAGGAAACTAATTTAAAATCTGATAATCAAAACCTGAACCCATCAAATATTGATCAAGAAGAAAATGAGCATACAATTGAACCATCAATTGAACCACTAGTTGAACATCTAAATGAACTAACTCTTGAACCAACTACTGCTTCAACTGAACCAATAATTGAACCAACCCAAGTAGTTGAACAAAATATTGAACCAAACCGTCCAGCCGGACCTGAGGCTGATCCAAGTTCTAGAAGAACCAAGAAACCCAGACTCAGTCACCCTTCTGATCAAATTGTGGGTGATCCAACCTTAGGAGTTAGAACTAGGTCTTCCTATAGAAATCTTAGCCAGATGGCACTAATTTCAAAAATTAAACCTAAGACTATAGAAGAAGCACTACCTGATCCTGATTGGATGATAGCTATGCAAGAGGAATTCACCCAATTTGAGAGAAACCAAGTCTGGGAACTAGTACCTAAACCTGAGGGCAAGTCTATTATATATACTAAGTGGGTATTTAGGAACAAACTAAATGACCAAGGGGAAATAGTCAGAAACAAAGCCCGCTTAGCAGCAAAAGGGTTCAGTCAAGTCGAAGGATTAGACTATGATGAAACCTATGCCCCAGTAGCCAGACTTGAGTCTATTAGGATGCTGTTAGCATTTGCAGCCTATAGAGGATTCAAACTCTACCAAATGGATGTTAAGTCAGCCTTTTTAAATGGGTTTATCAAAGAAGAAGTCTATGTAGGACAACCTCCCAGATTTGAGGACCTAGAAAAATCTGACTACGTTTTCAAACTTAATAAGGCATTTTATGGGTTAAAACAAGCACCTAGGGCATGGTATGAACGCCTATCAACTTACCTTATTTCTAAGAAATTTAACCAAGGACAAATTGATTCCACCCTTTTTGTTAAAACATTAGAAAAAGACATTTTCATTGCCCAAATCTATGTGGACGACATAATTTTTGGATCCACCAACTCAAACTTCTTAAAGGAATTTGTAAAAATAATGGAAAATGAATTTGAAATGAGCTTAGTTGGTGAGCTCAAATTCTTCTTAGGACTGCAAATTAAACAAACCAGGGATGAGAATTACGTTCACCAATCCAAATATGCTAAGGAGTTAATAAAGAAATTTAAAATGGATAACTCCAAAAGTATAAGTACCCCTATGGTCACAAATATCAAAATTGATAGTGACTCTGAAGGTAAACTTGTAGATCTTAAGCTAACCGAAGTATGATTGGAAGTCTACTTTACCTTACAGCTAGCAGACCTGATATTCTATTTACTGTAGGAATGTGTGCTAGATACCAAACCCGCACTAAGGAAACACACTTAGCAGCCCTAAAAAGAATACTTAGGTACATTAAAGGCACCTTAAATATATGGATTTGGAATCCTAGGACTTCCACCTTTAAATTGTCAGGATACTCTGATTCTGACTATGCTGGATGCAAACTAGATAGAAAAAGTACAAGTAGAAGCTGCCAACTTTTAGGAAACAGTTTAGTCAGTTGGTGCAGTAGAAAGCAACACTGCGTAGCCCTATCGACAACCGAAGCAGAATACGTTGCTTTAGGAGAGTGTGTAGCACAACTCTTATGGATGATGCACACTCTTAAGGACTTCCAGCTTGATTACACCCAAACCCAAGTCTACATTGATAACATAAGTTCAATCAATCTAACTAAAAATCCAATCCAACACTCAAGAACAAAGCATATAGAGGTTAAACATCACTTTGTAAGGGATCATGTAGCCAGGGGTGAAATAGTCCTTAAGCATGTGGACTCAAAGTTAAACTTAACTGATATCTTCACCAAACCCTTACCTGAGTCTGAGTTTAACTCACTAAGAAGACAGTTAGGGTTATGTTTAGTAGAATAGGACTGCTCTATATTTTTTTAAAAATACTTTATTTCTTATCTGTTATTTAATATGTTTGAAAAATCATTTTTGTCTTGAAATTTAAAAGAGATTTTCCGACTTAGTTTTTTTAAAAAAAAACTTACCCCCTTCAAAACTAGGGATTTTTCGCAAATGGACTTAGCTTAGGCCCTAACCCTAGAACTGCATGCACCTATAGATCTAGAAGCCAACATCTCTCAAGCACCTTAGGGTACTTTTGATTGATAACCTAGACTGGGTTGAGATGCTTAGGTCTATGCCTTGATTCAAGATGCTTTAAGTCAGTGCATCTGCAGTAATTGGGGCAATAAATACCAATTGAACAACAATCAGGTTAAGTGTCAAGCATAGAAAATCTAACTTGAACAGATCACTTAACTTGACTAACCCTAGTGAAAGCTACTGTTTATGAAAGTCAGTAAGTAGCCAACTGGGTTAGACAGGACCCGAAAAGAAGATTTAAAATGATTTGGTCCAGCTTATGCGTAAATTTTTTTGAATTGGTTCAATACAGAACTTTACTTTCTTTATTCTAATTTTTTGCTATAATATTTTTTTTGATATATGACAAAGGGGGAGAGAAAGGAAAGGAGAGAAAAGAAGTTTTTTTTCAAAATTTTTATCTCCTTTTTCAAAAAGTAAAGTAAATAAATGCTTAAAAATGGTTTCAAATCTAAGCATTTCAAAAATGAAAATTTTCTAAGTATGGAAAACTTAAAAATTCTTTTGAAAAATTTTCTATATATCTAACTTGAAACTCATTTGAAAATTTTCAAAGTATCTAACTTGAAAATCTTTTGAAAATTTTCTAAGTATCTAACTTGAAAATCTTTTGAAAATTTTCTAAGTATCTAGCTTGAAAGTCTGTTGGAAAATTTTCAAAGTATCTAACTTGATAATCTTTTGAAAATTTTCTAAGTATCTAACTTGAAAGTCTTTTGGAAAATTTTCTAAGTGGTTTACTTGAAAAATCTTTTGAGAAATATTTTTTTAGTTTCTCTAAGAATAGTCAAGGTCTTAGAAGTTTTTCAAAAACCCCACATATCTTTGAAAAACTCAGGGGGAGGAAATTAATATGTTGCTTGTTATATATTTCTTTAACTTAACTTTTTGAACCGTGTTGCCAGAAATCAAAAAGGAGGAGATTGTTGGTGCAGGCATCACCTATGTCAAACTTGTGTTTTGATATTGACAAAGGGTTCAGAAGTTAAGTTGTTATTTTGATCTAACAAGTCTACTAAGTGTGCAGGAAAAGTCCTAGGTACACTAGGCAAGAAGTCCTGGCAAAGGACTGGGCAAAGAAGTCCTGGTCAAGGACTGGGCAAGAAGACCTGACCGAAAGTTGGGCAAAGAAGTCCTGGTCGAGGACTGGGCAAGAAGTCCTGACAAAGGGCTGGGCATCGAAGACTTGACCGGAAGTTGGGTACGAAGACCTGGTCAGGTGGATTGGGCAAAAGTCCAACCGGAGGAGCCGGTTGGCAAAAGGTAAACTCTCCTGAGAGGCGTAGGTGAGGATGCGTTCCCCGTCGAGGGAACAGTAGGCGTCGGTTCGACCTAGGGTTCCATTTGGGAGACCCAAAGTCAGGACTAAGACAGCTTAGGCTATAAATAAAGGCTAATATGTTTTGCTTCTTTGTTTTGGAACTAACCTTTGTTGCAGGGATCGAAGAACTGGTTTTCTGTAGTTGAGGCGCCTCAATGGAGTGAGGCACCTTACTGGGGTTAGGCGCCCGGATGGACACGGGCGCCCCAGTGCAAAGGCAAAACAGAAGCAAGCGAAGCAAACTGCCACAAAGCCATTGGACATACTCATCTCAGGCGCCCAAGTGAAGATGGATAAGTGATGACCGAGCCTGTGGATAAGAGATCGTGCAGGGAAGGCCACGTGTAGGCGCCCCCATCGACATGGGTGCCCCCATGGGTGCTATAAAAGGGTCTTCACCCCCAAGGCTTCGAACAACATCGCTCTCTACGCTCCAGACACTTTCGTTCAAGCGCTGCTCTCCGACAAACTTCAACTTCGAGATTCCAGCGCCGCCGCCGACCCTCTACTCTGAAATTCGATCCACCTCGGGCGTCGATAAACTTAAATTATGAAAGTGTTGCTAATTCAATTTCCAATTCTATATCTGTACTATCAATTTGTAAAAGATTTTTCGAATATAGAATTGCCCAAAGTAAACGGTCAAGGACCGTGGGCCTTGGAGTAGGAGACGACCGTGACTCCGAACCAAGTAAACCAATCTGTGTTCATGATTGATTTATTTTCCACTGCGTATTTTCTCTAGTGTTCCAAAAAATTTGATCTCGATATTCACCCCCCCTCTATCGAGTTTCTATGATCCAACACTAAACTCTCCAAAGAGGTACTCGCCACCACGATCTGATCGCAGTATCTTGATACTTTTACCTCGATGTTTCTCTACATCAGCCTTGAATTTTTGAACTTATCAAAGCATTTAGACTTGCAGCACATCAGGTAAATGTACCCATACCTTGAATAATTGTCACTGAAGCTGACGAAATATTCAAAGCCACCTCTAGCTTGGATTGACATAGGACCACACAAATCAGAATGAATCAGTTCTAACACATCTTTGGCCCTATACCCCTTAGTTTTGAAAGGCCTCTTGGTCATCTTACCTTCCAAGCAAGACTCACAGGTCGAGAGATCCTCCACCACCAATAAACCCCGGGGCCCATCGGCTATCAACCTCTGAATCCTACTAGGTTAATATTTACCAAGCCTAAGGTGCCAAAGATATGTCTGATTCATCTTAGAAGGTTCCTTTCTCTTATTCAAGTTAGATGATGAGCTATTTACTTCAGTGTGCATCATGGGAGTTATTCGTTCTAGAGTATATAGATTGCCAACCATTGTACCCGAACAGATAATCTTTGTTTCTCTTAATAACAACTTTATTACTAAAAGCAACAGAATATCCATCATTTATTAACTTAGAAACCGAAATCAGATTCTTTCTAAATGAGGGTACAATAAGACAATTTCTCAGAACTAATACTTTATTTGTCTCAAAAGATAAATAGAAAACTCCCACTTCAACTGCTACTACCTTTATAGCATCGCCCATGTAGACCACGATTTCTTCATCCGCTAACCATCGGGTTTCCTGGAACCCCTGCAAAGTATTGCAGACATGATCAATGGCTCCCGTATCTACGCACCAGGTACTGGTAGATAGCACCGCTAAACATGTTTCAACGACTAAGGCTGAAGACATACCTTTGCTTTGACGACGAGGATAGTCTGCCTTCCAGTGCCCAGTTTGCTTGCACGTGAAGCACTTGCCTTTCGGCTTCTTCACGCCAGTCCGGGGTCCTTGCGATGCTCCTGCCTTCTTGAACCCTCCTCGTTTCTTTTTCTTCCTGCCTTTCGGCTCAGAAGAAGAAACACTTTGAGTCACTAAGGCCTGTGAGTTCTGACGAAAGAGGGCCTCTGCAGCCTGGAGTTCTCCTAGCAGTTCACCCAACGTATAATCCCTTTTGTTTATATTATAGTTGAGCCTGAACTGCTCAAAACTTCTTGGCAGAGACTGGAGTACAATATCGACCTGGGATTCTCCATTGATTTGTGCTCCTAGTATCTCAATCTCATTGAGGTGAGCCATTATCTTTAGGACATGGTCCCTCACGGGTGTCCCTTCGACCATAGTGGTCGACATCAGACTCTTCATCGTGGTTTGCCTAGCAGCTCGACCTTGGTGCCCGAAGAGATCTTTGAGGTTCAGCATCATGTCACTAGCAGTGGCCATGGCCTGATGCTGATGTTGCAGCACATTCGACATAGATGCCAGAATGTAGCACCGCACCATCTCATCTGCCTTTTTCCACTTCTTGTAATGCTCCCTCAACTCTTCACCAGAGTCCTCTCTAGGTCTTTCCGGACATTTCTCGAAGTGTACAAATTTATACTCCTCAACAGTGAGGACAATGTCAAGGTTCCTATTCCAGTCTATGTAGTTTGGCCAGTAAGTTTATTGTCCTTAAGAATTGTTGCTAGTGGGGTAAAGGCCATTATGAAAAACCTGAGAATCACAACATACATTACTTTAGAAATCGAAAATAAATTGATTCCTCAAAATAATTAATTTTTGAAATCAACGAACACCCCTATACACCGAGAAATTTGCATGCCACAATGGTGTAGACGTATATGAATCCCTACATTCGTAAGAGGAGGTTTTACCCATCGATCTTACTATCTTGTCAACCTAACTTTTTGACAAGTAAGATCAATAGTTGGTTCACTTCGGCTCTATGAAATAATAGCAGTGACTCCGATGGGGAGGATACCATTATTCACATCTAAGTGTGCACCATTACACGATACTAGGAAAATTATTTTTGATTATGTGCCTTCCGATGGGGAAGTACACACGCTCTTCAATAATTTTCTATAGTCTTTTTCGACTCAGTGATCCGCAGAACAAGTCCATCCGATGGGGAGGAAGGCACTCAGAGCCGGCGCGCAGACTTATTCGCATCACTTATCGAATTGTAATGGAAGTCGTGGGACCCTTAGGGTCCCTCTCCCACTTAGTAATTTATCTCGAGGAATTTTCTAGCACAACCACACAACCAAGCACATAACCAATAACATGAAATAAAATAAAGAAAATCTTAGATTTTCCAACTTTCATGGCCCCTTGGTCTCTAATGTGCCTCCAGTCATGTCGTCATTTCGTCCGCTCCTCCCTTACTTCTGCACAAGCTACCTTGAGGGATCTCCGAGCCGAAATGAATAGTTAATTATTTACATCATTGATCCTATACTCCACGAAGGAGTGTACATGAAATCTAGATCAACTGTAAATAAAAAACTCGGCTAAACATGTGTCGTATTTAATTACAAAAATTAAATACCTAGCCTCGTCAACCCCGAGTATTAATTAATTATAAAATTTTACAAATCAATCACACAACACATATTTGGCCATGAAGTTGGAATCTCGTGACAAAGTTAGCCTACGCACATCCACGCATCATCCAGCAAAATAAAATGTATGACAATGCAAAAATTAACCAATCCTAAACACACAAAGCTGGAAACATCAGCTCTGATACCAATTGTTGGGTATGGCTTGGCGGGTTTCCTCAGCGAATACCTGGTCGATCCGAGAGACCTCTTCATGTCTACGGATTAAAAATTAATCCGAATGAAGACCCGTCTCCCATCGACCATCTCGTGCCATATCGAATGATCCAAATTACAACTTAGCCAATTACCAAAATTGACCTTGTAATTTGCTCGACCATTCGACCGTGGAAAAGGCGACGAGTCGATCGCCGACTTTTGTGTTTATGGTCGGGGTCCAATTAACAATTTATTCATTATGATATGAAATCAAAATAATAAATTATCAAACATAAAATAACGAGACATACGATCAGGTCACATAATTGACATAAGGTTAAACAAAGGAGTATAGGGAAAGATATACCTTTCCGATCACCTCGCGGTCTTCTACCTTATGTCCCTCCCTTCGCAGACTTCGTGTGGGCGATGATCTACCATGAACCGAGATCACCAAAGCCTCCAAAAGAGCTCTTCTTCTCACCTTGGCCGAAAAAGGAAAACCCCAACCTAGGGTTTCCCTAGCCGCCGACCTCTTCTTCCTCTCCCTTTGCGCTGCCGCCCACCAGAGCTGCACCAAGGCATCTGGACCAGTTGCACACCTTGAGAGGAAGGAGAAGAAGATGAAGAAGGAGAAAACTCTCCTTCTTCCTCACCCAAAACCGTCGGAAATCTCCCTCCTCCTCTAGCTTGCGGCGGCGCCGACCAAGAGGATCCCCTCCTCTTCTCCACACCACCCGACCGCCTTTCTTCCCTCTTCTTGCCTAGCCACAGAAGGAAGAGTCTCCCCTTCCTTATCCCTATGTTCAGCGAGCACCTGAAGTGAAGAAGAAAGGAGCAAACGAAAGAGAGAAGGAGAGACTCCTCTCTTTGCGCCGGGTGACCTAGGAGAGAGAACCGAAGGAGAGAAGAGATGACTTGGGTTATGGATTGTCTAGCCTTGGTTTCATGGTCTCCTAGGGTATTTATAGGGCTAAGGTAGGGACCAAGAGGAGGAGTTGGATCTTGGCCCTCTAATGGATCTAAACCCGATCTATTAATTATGATCCATTCCACTAAAGGATCTTAATTGAACTTCCTCACCAACCCCCATATTTTCATATGGGCTCCACATCTTACAAGTCGTCCATCCCCCCATGTTTAAGATCATGAATGCCCGTTAATTAATTAAATTTCTAATAATTTAAATTAATTAACTTCTAGATCCTTGATTTGTACCAGTCAATCTTATCATCGCGCCGGATCAAATCCACTAGCAGGGTTTAGCACGATGAACCTGTTGAGCTCATCAAGGGAGCATCATCATCCCGACTAACCAAGACACGGATTCCATCAATAATCAATGGTACATCATATTATTAATATTATCTCCCAACTTACCGGGCCTATCGATCTAACAGAATAGATCTCGCCCATTGGTAAATCAAAGATATAATAATTAATAATATATGCCCGTTATTATTTCAGGATTAAGGGATTATACTCCATAATATAAACTGAGGTTCTATCCAATTATCGAGTCAGTACAAATTGGATAACCTCGGGTTTTGGTCCTGCTCAATGTACTCAAAGCACACTAGTGTAATTCTATGGTCAAGACCAACCACACCTAATTACACTACAACCATTCCGATGGGTTGTCCAATTCCATCTCGTTTGTGAGCCTCTACTTATACTAGGTAGAGAACTGATAACACGATCTTTCGTGTGTCACCACACACCATGTTATCTACAATCCGTAGTACTGGACTTCATGCATGTACTAATGTAAACAGGCACCTAGTGTAGTTATGATTCTCTTTTCATAATAATGATGTTCATATACAAAAAGTCATGTCTTTCAGTATACACATCTTACAGTTTATTATGTAAATCCTGCATATGGACTTGGTCTGACATGATGATAAGGTTGAGTGGTATAACTCATGGAGTTAGATATTAATTAATTAAATTGTCAATAATTTAATTAATTAATGGGCATGTGAGATCTTAAACACGGGGAGATTATGTACACATAATATGGTGGAGCCCATATATTATTTTGGGGTTGGTGCGGTAGTTCAATGATAACTCATTAATGGAGCAGGTTATCATTAATGGGTCGGGTTTAGGATCCATTAGGAGGCCAAAACCAACTCCTCCTCGTGGTCCCTATTGTAGCCTTTATATACCTCATGAGTCATGAAACCAAAGACATAACCTAATTATTTTCCTCTCCTCTCTTTCTCTCTCCTAGGGTTGGGCAGCGCCGAAACACAAGGGAGGGGCTCGGTAGGGGTTGGAAGGAAGGAAGAAGCTTTTCCTTTCTCTTCTTCTTCTCCTCTTCTCTTCTCTACTTCCTTCCTTGGGCGTGTGCAAACCAAAAGCAAGGAGAAGGAAGGTTCTTCTTCCTTTGGCCAGCGGCAATAAGGCAAGGAGAAATACCTTCTTCTTCTCTTCTCTTCATTGTTAGCGTGCGGCTAGGTCAAGAAATTAGAAGAGTGATCTTCTCTCTATTTCTTGTGGGTGTGCGCAAGCTTTAAGAGGAGGAGGGTGACCGGCGCCACCTTGAAGGTGGGAGTTTAGCCGGTGGCAAGAAGAAGGAGGAGGAGTGGCCGACAGCAACAAGGAGATCTCTCTTTTTGTGGTCGGTGCAAGCAAAGAAAAGGAGGAAGGGGCTTTTGGTGGCTTTATTTCTTGGTAGACCATCACCCACAACTGTCGTCCACACGACGTCCATGAAGGGGATAGGAATACGATAGAAGATCGAGAGGTAAAATAAGAGGTATAATCTTGTTTTAATTTTATTCTTGTTTCATTCTTAATTGTATTCAGTCATGGACCCCAAAGATAAACACAAAAATTGGCAATCCATATTCGTCATCTATTCCGCTGCTAATCGATAAAGGAGTTAGAATTGCTTGAACAACAAGTTTGTTCAAGCGATCACTCAATCGAATAGTACGATGATGAAAAGATTCTTCGGATAGTTTCTTTCCATCCAAATTATTTCTAATCAATAGAAAATTTTAATCCTGGGATATGGAGAGCAATCTAACCAAACAGGAAACTAACAATTAGTATTAGAGCCATGGTTTCCGGTTTTGTGTGTTTTGGATTCGGTTACTTTCATGCATTTCATATATGATATATGCTAGATAATAATAGGATGTGCAGAGGCTATTTTTTTGGTTGTAGGCATAAGATCCAACTATTATGGCTATGTGTGATTGTGTATGATATGATTGTGTGATTGTAATATTTATTTGAATCCTCGGGGTTGACGAGGCTATTTGTATTTAATTATATAATTAAATACAACAATTGTTACCCCTTGTTTTAATTTACTTTCGATCTAGATTATATGTACACTCCTTTGAGGAGTATAGGATCGATGGATGTAAATTAAAATATTTTTTTATTCTTGGCTCGGAGCTTCTTGGTTGCGCATGGTGAAGAAAGAAGGAGACAAGGTGGCAACACGACTGGAGGCATATTGGAGAACAAAAGCCATAATAGTTGAAAATTTAGATTTTCATATTTATTGCTTGATTGTTTATTATGCTTGTTGTGATTGCATGAAAATTCCTTAATTTTTAAATTACTAAGTGGGAGAGGGAATCTTTGAGTCCCGTGGCCTCCATTGCAAATTTGATAAGTGATGCAAACAAACTTGCGTGTTGGCTCTAAGTGTCTTCCTCCACATCGGATCAGTTTGTTTTGTAGATCACTAGATCAAATATGATTATAGGAAATTATTTAGGAGCGTGTGATATTCTCTATCGGAAGGGACATAATCCTAGGTAATTGACTTAGTATCGTGTAATGGTGTACACTTACACGCAATTGATAGTATCCTCCCCATCGGAGTAACTGCTATTATTTGTACGGCCGAAGATAAACTAACTATTAATTTTATTTGTCAAAAAGTAAGGTTGACAAGATAATAAAATTAATGGGTAAAACCTCCTCTTACAAATGTTTGAATTTGTATACGTCCACACTATCGTGGCATACAAAATTCACGGTGTTTTGAGGTGTTGGTGATTCTAAAATTTTATTGTTTGAGGAATCAATTTGATTTTAAAATCTAATGTTTTGACTATTGTGATTCTCAGGATTTTTCAAAATGGCTTTCAATCCTTTTGCTATGATTTTAAAAGAAAACAAACTTACTGGTTCCAATTATATTGATTGGAAATGGAACTTGGATATTGTCTTGACTGCTGAGGACTACAAATTTGTACTCCTTGATATCTGTCCAGAAAAGCCCAGTGAGAATTCTAGTGAAGAGGAGAAGGAATGTTATAAGAAGTGGGTAAAGGTAGACGAGATGGCGCGGTGTTTCATTTTGGCTTCCATGTCAAATGTGTTGGAACATCAACATCAGGCTTTTTCCACTACTTATGACATGATCTTCAATCTCAAGGAACTCTTCGGACACTAGAATCAGGCTGCTAGGCAAGAGGCTATAAGAAACTTAATGACAACCACCATGGCTGAGGGAACTTTCGTGAGAAATCATGTCCTCAAGATGATGGCTCATTTGAAGAGATGGAAGTCCTAGGAGCTGAAATCGATGGGGAAACCCAGGTCGATATCATTCTCTAGTCACTACCTAGGAGTTTTGAACAGTTCCACCTGAACTACAATATGAACAAAAGGACATATTCGTTAGCGGAACTTCTGACAGAACTCTAGGCAGCTGAGGGGCTATTTCATCAAAGTGCTCAAGCTTATGTTGCTGAAAAAGTTTCTTCTTCTAAACCGAAAGGCAAGAAGAAGAACAAACAAGGTTTAGCAAAGAAAGCAGCTGGATCTCGAGGACCTCAGGCTGGAGTGAAGAAGCTGAATGGCAAGTGCTTCACATGCAAGCAGACTGGATATTGGAAGGTGGACTGTCCAAGCCGAAAGGAGAAAAATCAAGGTATATATTTTTCATTAGTTGTTAAAACATGTTTAGCGGTGTTATCTACCGATACCTGGTGTGTAGATACGGGAGCCACTAATCATGTCTGCAATTCATTGCAGGGTTCCAAGAAACCAAACGACTAGTTGAGGGCGAGATTACTGTGTACATGGGCAATGCTATGGAAGTGGCGGCTATTGCAGTGGGAAATGTCTATTTATCTTTTGTTAAGAATAAATGTTTGGTTTTGAGAAATTGTCTTTACGTACCTTCTTTTAGAAAGAATTTAATTTCATATTCTAAATTATTTTTGGATGGATATTCTGTTTCTTTTAATGACAAAGTTGTTATAAAAAGGAATAGAGAGATTATCTGTTCTGGTGCGTTGGTTGGCAATTTATATACTCTTAATCCGAAAACTCGCATGATATAAATAGAAATTAATAACTCATCTTCTAATTCTAATAAGAGAAAAGAACCTGCAAAAATGAACCAAACGTATCTTTGGCATCTAAGGTTAAGTCATATTAACCTGAGTAGAATTCAAAGGTTGATAGCCGATGGACCTTTGGGTTCATTGGTTGTGGAAGATTTCCCAACCTGCAAATCTTGCTTGGAAGGTAAAATGACCAAGAGGCCTTTTAAGGCCAAGGGGTATAGAGCCAAAGATGTGTTGGAGTTGGTTCATTCTGATTTGTGTGGTACTATGTCTATCCAAGCAAGACGAGGCTTTGAATATTTCGTCTCATTTATAGATGACTATTCAAGGTATGGATACATTTACTTGATACGCCGCAAGTCTGAGTGCTTTGATAGGTTCAAAGAATTCAAGACTGATGTGGAGAAACGTCAAGGTAAAAATATCAAGACACTACGGTCTGATCGTGGTGGTGAGTACCTCTTGAGAGAGTTTAGGGGTTAATTATCAGAGGCTGAGATTCAATCCCAATTGTCTGCACCTAGTACACCCCAACAGAACGGTGTGGTGGAGTGAAGGAATAGGACTCTTATGGAGATGGTAAGATCGATGATGAGTTATTCTGAATTACCGAATTCATTTTGGGAGTATGCTCTGGAAACGACAGTGTACATTCTGAACTTGGTACCTTCTAAATCAGTACCCTCTACTCCCACAGAATTGTGGACTAGGCGTAAGCCTAGTCTGAGACATATTCGGATTTGGGGTAATCCAGCACATGTGCTGAAGGGAGACGCTGATAAGTTGGAATCTTGTACAGAAGTATGCTTATTCGTAGGCTATCCTAGAGGAACGAAAGGTGGTTTATTTTATAGTCCTAAAGATCAGAAGGTCATCGATAGCACGAATGCCCGATTTTTAGAAGAGGACTATGTAATTAACCACAAGTCCATGAGTAAGATTGTTCTAGAGGAAGTGAGAGGGGAAGTTCCAACTTCAGTACCAACGGTACAGGAGGATATACCACAAGTGACTGCACCGCGTGTCATAGATGATACACAGATAGTACCTCGTCATAGTGGGAGGGTTGTTAGACAACCTGACAGATTCATACTTGGGAGAGTCTTCGGACTTGGTCCCTGGTGAACATGAACCTGATCCTTGAACCTATGACGAGGCACTCCAAGATAAAGATGCGGTATCTTGGCAAAAGGTGATGAACTCTGAGATAGAATCTATAGATTCTAATCAAGTCTGGAAGCTAGTAGAACCACCTGATGGTGTAAAAGCCATTGGATGCAAGTGGATCTACAAAAGAAAGAGATGATCAGACCAAAAGGTGGAAACCTTTAAAGCAAGGCTTGTTGCGAAGGGGTATACTCAGAAAGAGGGTATCAATTATGAGGAGACATTTTTGTCGGCAGTCATGGTTAAGTCTATCTGGATTCTCTTGTCTATTGCCGTTCATATGGATTATGAGGTCTGGCAAATGGATGTCAAGACATCTTTCATTAACGGAAGTCTTGAGGAAAACATCTATATAAAGCAACCAGAGGGATTCATTGCAAAGGGCAAAGAGTATCTTGTGTGTAAGCTTAATCGGTCATTTATGGATTGAAACAAGCTTCAAGATCTTGGAACATCCGGTTTGATGAGGTGATCCAGTCTTATGGATTTATTCAATGTCCGGATGAGTCTTGTGTATACAAGAGATGTGACGGAAACGTAGTGGAATTTCTTGTACTATATATGGATGACATTTTGCTCATTGGCAATAATATCAAAGTGTTGTCAGATGTAAGGGTATGGTTGTCCAAACAATTTGATATGAAGGACTTAGCAGAAGCTAGACACATCCTTGAGATCAAAGTTATAAGGGATCGCAAAAATAGAATGTTGTGCTTATCTCAAGCTTCATACATTGACACTATCCTAGCTCGTTTTAGCATGCAAAACTCCAAGAATGGTTTTCTACCTTTTCGGCATGGAGTACCTTTATCTAAGGAGATGTGTCCTAAAATATCAAAGGAGATAGAGGAGATGAAGGTAGTTCCTTATGTTTTGGATGTAAGAAGCCTAATGTATGTTATGTTATGTATGAGGCCGGATATCTATTTTGCTGTGGGCATGACTAGCAGATATCAAAGTAATCCAGGACAAGGACATTGGACAACGGTAAAGCATATATTAAAGTGTTGGTGCCGGAAGCACCAAAGTCAAACCTATGTTTTGATAATGGCAAAGGGTTCAGAAGTTAAGGTTGTGTTATGATCTAACAATGCTAATCAAGTGTGCAGGTAACATCCTAGGTACACTAGGCACTAAGTCCTGGCCGCGGGCTGGGCAACTAAGTCTTGACGTATGGTTGGGCACTAAGACCTGGTGAGTGAAACTGGGCACGAAGACCTGGTGAGTGAAGCTGGGCACTAAGACCTAGTCGGGGACTGGGCACCGAAGACCTGGTGAGTGAAGCTGGGCACTAAAACCTGGTTAGTGAAGCTGGGCAAAAGTCCAACCAGAGGAGCTGGTTGGCAAACAGGTAAATTCTCCCGAGAGGAGTAGGTGAGGACGCGCTCCTCGTAGGAGGGAACATTAGGGGTCGGTTCGACCTAGGGTTCCATTTGGGAAGCCCAAAGTCAGAACCAAGTTAGCTCAGGCTGTAAAACATGGTTTAATCTTATCATTTATATGCATCTTGTGTTTTGGAAATAACCCTGATTGCAGGAACGAAGGAATGAAGGTTTCTGCATTCAGGCGCCTCAATGGAGTGAGGCGCCTCACTGGGCTAGGCGCCTGTGTTGAGACAGGCGCCCCAGCCAAAGAGGGATTCCAGTCATTCGAAGCAAACTGTCACGCAAGCCTCAGGACCAAGTCATTGAGGCGCCTGTGTTAACACAGGCGCCCTAGTTAACTCAGGCGCCCCAGTTGAAGGGATAAGCCTTGGCCAAGTCTGCGGATTGAAGTTCTCGCAGGACAGGCCATGTGTCAGGTGCCCCCTTCAACACAGGCACCCCTGTTAACACTATAAAAGGGGGTTCACCCCCAAGGCTTCCACATCAATTGCTTTTCAACACTTTTGTTCAAGCGCTACGCTCCAACAAGCTCGGTACTCGCGACATAAGTGCCAACGACGACTCGCTGCTCCAAACTTCCAACTTCTCCGGTCGTCGGTAAAAGTCCATTTTTTTAAAGTGCTGTAATTCTTTTTAAATTCTATATTTATACTCAATTTGTAATCACTTTTACGAGAATATAGAATTGCCCATTATAAACGGTCAAGGACCGTGGGCCTTGGAGTAGGAGTCTATTGCGACTCCGAACCAAGTAAAAACAAAAAGTGTTAGCGATTCTTTTTGCTTTTTCCGCTGCATAATTACTCTCTTTATTTTCGAAAATTTAACGATCGATATTCACCCCCCCTTCTATCAATTCAATCCGATCCCACAAGTGGTATCAAAGCGGGTGGCTCAAACGTGGTGCAACCACCTGTTTGAGAAATTTTTTTCAGATTTTTGAATTTCAAATTTTTTTTCTCGCTCAAATCTTTCTCATTAATCAAGGTTGGTACAACACCATTCGATTCTTTTCGTTATTAATATTCTTCCCGCCCTACTAGTCCAAGACTCAATCTTGGAACGAGTTTTTTTTCTCTTTTTCAGTAAAAAATTTAATGGCCATGCAAGAGGGATACATCACTGCCAGACCCCCTCTTTTCAATGGAGAAGATTTCTCCTACTGAAAAAGCAGGATGGAAGTCCACCTGAAAACTCAGGTGGACATGTGGATCATTATCCAGTCTGGGCTACAAATTCCTAAAAATGCACAAGGCGTGGTGCAACACTATACCGAGTGGGACGCCCCACTAAAAAAGAAGATCGAGGTCGATGCAAAAACGACCCAAACTTTGCAGTGTGACCTAACGAAAGAGGAGCTGAACCATGTAGGACCCTTCAATAGCGCAAAGGAGCTCTGGAATAAGCTGATCGAGCTGCACGAAGGCACATCCGACACCAAGATCAGCAAAAGAGATCTGTTGCTCAACAGACTCTATACAATAAAAATGCACGACGGAGAGACTGCAGCTCAACTCCACGCCAGGATCCAGGAGCTAATGAACGGGCTGCACACGATAGGTCACAAGGTTGAAAACCGTGACCTAATAAGGTATACTTTGAATTCATTTCCGAGAAACTCACTGGGGGCGTCTATGGTGGATGCCTACAAGGTTTCTAGGAATCTCTCAGAAATACAATTAGATGAGTTATTTTCTAAACTAGAACTGCATGAACAGACTAATACTACTTTGGTCGAGAAAGTTATAGCTTTCGTTGCAAGTAAAACTCAAGAAAAAATTCCCAAGAAGAAGCCTCAACCAACACTCGAGTTCGACTCAAACTCAAAATCAGAAGACAGTGAAGGGGATAGACCTAAATTGGTCCGGCTAGCTCGTGATTACTACAAAGAACTCAAGTACCAAACGAGCAAGAAGAAGTCGAGCTGAACAAAGGAAGATCCGGCGGAACCATCAACGAGCTCGAAGAGCAAAAACAATGTCACCTGCTACGAATGCAACAAAATGGGACACTTTAAGTCAGAGTGCCCCAACCGAAAGGAAAACAAGAAGGCGCGGAGAAAGAAGGCTCTTCAAGCCACCTGGGACGAGTCATCTTCCGAAGCAGAAGAAGAAGTCCCTCACGCAAACCTGCTCACCTTGACCGCCTCGGAAGACGTCAACTATGAATCAGAATCGGAACCAGATGAAGACGTCAACACCGAAAGACTCACAATCTCGGAGAACGGACAAATCACTGTAAGAGGTTATTCAGAATATGAGTTATCTAAATTAATTTCTTATTTGTCCCGAAACTTGGCGAAAGCGAAAATCCGAGTTGAGTCCCTCTGACAGGAAGTAAAACTCCTGAAAGAGGAAGTCAACTCGAGGTCCTTGACCGAGTCAAGTCAAGAAGGAAACTCAACTCAAGTCCAAAAGCTTGAGGAAGAGAATTCCTGCTTGAAAAATCAAGTCAAGGAGCTCAGAGTTGCCTTAGAACGATTTACTTCAGGTTCCAAGGGTCTTGACATGATCCTTGGAAAATAGAAGTCTGTTCTCAATCGATCTGGACTAGGTTATCAAACCAAATCGAGACAACATTCATATTATTTTGTATTGAACCAACCTAGAACACAAGTCCAAGCATGGGTCCCCAAGCTGTGTTTAAATAAACAAGCTGGACCAAACCAGTATTGGATCCCCAAGGACAAGATTCACATCTTGCCTACCCCTTATCGAGGCTATAGTCCAGGGGGAGCCAATATAAAAACCATATTTATAGTTAGATAATTTTATTGAATTGTTTGTTTGTGTGTTTATTTTTTCCCAATTTTTAATTATCATGCTTAGATTTAGGACTGGTTATATTAAAGACGAAAGATTTAATTGAAATTTGAATAACCGAGTATTGGGAGGAGGTGAGATGATAGTACGTTAGGGAAGCCCTTCTAATAAAATCAAGTAAGGTAAGGCGTACCCTACTTGGTCTGTTTAGTCTGGTGGAACTAGCCGAAGCTACCGATCCAAGACCCAAACTAGTTAGACCAGAATTTTTTAAAAAGTAATTTCGAAAATGAAATTTTGATAAAAAGCTTTGTCAAGGAAAGGGTTGTTGCTCCAATAAGGCTACGGCCAAAGAAGGCCCCTGTGCCTCGCCAAGACCTGGAAGCCAATTTTCGAAATTCAAATTCAAATTACTATTTGTCAAATTTGAATCTAACACAAATTTCAATCAATCATAGATTTAACATATTTTTCAAAACCAATAAACTTTATTCAACATTTTCGAAATTAACCATTTTTAAAAAAAAATTAAAATATTAAAAACCTGTCTCACAAAATCCATAAGGTTAACATATTTGATAACACTAGATTGGGTGAGACAGACTAGGCTGTAAAATTCAATTCAAGCTATCCCTAACTCTAATGGATCCAAATCAATAAATACTTTATGTATAGGAACATAAAGATTTGGACCAGTGGATGTTGTATAGTGGATGCTCCAGACACATGATTGGAGACAAATTGAAATTCACCAAAATTAAGTTCAAAAACCTAGGCTCAGTAGCATTTAGCAACAATGCTACACTCAAAGTAATTGGGTCAGGTAACATTGAACTTAAATCTGATTTCATTATTAAGAAAGTACTCTTAGTTGAAAATTTTAAGTTCAATTTGGTTAGTATTAGTCAACTCTGTGATAATGGTTACATAGTTACCTTCACCAACTCTAACTGCCTTATTAGAAACCTTAAAGACTCAGAAATAATGCTTAAGGGTACTAGGAAAAATAATATTTACACTATTAATCTACCCTTAGTACCAAAATGCTTTCTGACACAATTAGAAGAATCTAACCTTTGGCATAGGAGATTAGGTCACACTCATGTCAAGCTGATTTCTAAAATTACTCAACTTGGTTTAATTAAAGGTGTACCTAAAATCAAGAATTTTGAGAACATAATTTGTAACTCATGTAAACAAGGTAAACAAACTAAGTGTACTCACAAACCAACTCAATCAGACTTAACCGAAACCATACTTGAGCTCTTGCACCTTGACCTATTTGATTCACATGGAGCCAAGTCACTAAGCGGGAATCGGTACTACTTAGTAATTATCGATGATTACTCTAGGTTTACCTGGGTTAGGTTCCTGAAAACTAAGGATGAAACCTTGAACTTATTTATTGACTTATGCAAAATGATTGAAAATCAAAATGATACTAAAATTAAAAGACCTAGGAGTGATCACGGGGGAGAGTTTGAAAATCAACGATTTGAGGAATTCTGCAAAATCAATCGGTATATTCATGAATTTTCCTGTCCTAGAACCCCTCAACAAATGGGATAGTATAGAGAAAAAATAGAACCCTTCAGGAAGCCGCTAGAACCATGCCAATGAATATAACCTAGCTAACCAATTTTGGGTAGAAGCGGTAAGTACGACATGCTATATTCAAAATAGAGTCCTAATTAATAAAAGACACAATAAAACCCCTTATGAACTATATTATCATAGATTGCCTAACCTACACTACCTAAGGGTCTTTGGGTGCAAAGTCCATATCTTGAACACTAAGGACTACCTGGGTAAGTTTCAATCTAAGTCAACCCCAGGGATCTTCTTAGGATATTCAACAACTAGTAGAGCCTATAGGGTTTATAATAAACAAACCCACATAATTGAAGAAACTGCTAATTTAATTTTTGATGAAGAAGTTGAACCAAAAGATAATCAAAGTTTAAACCAATCAAATCTTGATCAAGAAGACAGTGAACCAATAATTGAATCATCAATTGAACCACTGATTGAACCACTAAATGAACTAACACTTGAACCAACTACTGAGGTGTAACGCCCGCCCCTTACGTGAGCGACGCGTTACCTTTTTTTTTTGTACATTATTGCATATGAAGCGTAAATATAGCAGCGGAAATAATACTAAATCATGAACATATGCAATTGGATAAATTTCTTTCTAACTAAACTACTTTAAGCATGTGAATCATAGCATAGCATATTTAACAAGAGAGTATATAGTTCTATATTAAGCATGTATATCATAAAGAACTTCAACTCCAACAAGTAGTAAACGTAATCATAAGAACTAACACATGCATTTTATAAGTAGCAACATTAAGTCCATGAGAAATAAGTCCATAAGTAAGAGTAAAGACAACAGTAGGATCGTTCTGTCAAGTCACTACCACACACACACATGCCCCCCTATTGCTTCCCCTTCTTTAGAAACCTTTAGTTTGATCTACAACATAAGAAGGTAGACTATAAGCATAAAATGCTTAGTAAGCTCCTTGCTTACTCATAAAATCCGTACATCACATATAAGTAGAAATCTACATCATTTGACATAAACATATAACATGAATAAATACTTAAAGCATCTAAAGTACGTAAGCATAAACACTTAAACATAGCATATGCAATATCATTAAACATAAGCATGTGCATAAACATTAGATATAGCATATGCAATATCATTAAACATAAACATGTGAATAAACATTAAATATAGCATATGCAATATCATTAAACATAAACATGTGCATAAACATTAAAGATGCTCTTTGAAAAATATATATAATATAATACTTGAACATTAACATATCATCATCATTGGGATCCCTGGCTTGTACCCATTCATCATTTGTGTGCATCCCTTCGTAGAGTGCGAGGTAGCTAATCCCGACCTACTAGGGTACTAGGCAACCTCTAGCCTAGGGACAACTACGGTAGTCCAGAACCGGGGCCTTGCTTAGGAGCCCATCCCTTGGACCTTTTTCAAGATGCGGTACAAGCCAATACATAAAGTAAAATAGCATACATGATTCCTTTTGTTTCCATAGCAATTTCTCTTTAGCATAGTGTTCATCATTTCTTTTCTTTTCTTAGAAATTGCTCTTTAGATATTCTTTTATTAATGTCATACATGTCATGGGCATACATTCAAAGCATAAATATCATCATAACTTTCAAGCATGAACATGGCATGGTGAAAACATAATTTCATGGTAAGAAAATTCATAGCATGCCCACTTATCATTCATGGTTCATAAAACACATAATGTTCAATTTAAAACTAAGGACAATACATCTAGGGAACTTGTTTCATTTTTTTTTTCATCTATCATGGCATAATGAAACATAGATACCTTTAATTCAACCATAATTCAACATATACTCTACTGGTCAAAACATTTAGATAGGGTTATCATGGCATAAAAATACAACACAACATCACACAACTCATACAACATGCATACATTGAATATCCTATTACAGAGAGACATCATCAAGTGAGGTAGTGACCTTAACCCCTATCATGGCATAATGAAACATAGATACCTTTAATTCAACCCTAATTCAACATATATTCTACTGGTCAAACATCTAGATAGGGTTATCATGACATAAAAACATAACACAACTTCACACAACTCATACAACATGCATACATTGAATATTCTATTACAAAGAGACATCATCAAGTGAGGTAGTGACCTTAACCCCTATCATGGCATAATGAAACATAGATACCTTTAATTCAACCCTAATTCAATATATATTCTACTGGTCAAACATCTAGATAGGGTTATCATGGCATAAAACACAACACAACATCACACAACTCATACAACATGCATACATTGAATATCCTACTACAAGGGACATTATCAAGTAAGGTAGCGACCTTAACCCATCCTAAATCCCAATCTAAGAAACTGATTAGAAATTTCTAAGGTTCATATCAACATGAAAATGACAAAAACAAAAGCAATTAATTCATACAACATGCATATAATACATACTCTAACACTAGGAAGCATTAGCAAGTAACATGACATCTTTAACTCATTTTTTTGCCCTTATTTAGGGTATTAGCTGAACATGTTCAGAGGGGAAATATGGACTAAAATATATATAAAACCCTCAAACAAACATTAACAAGGAATTAAAAATCATTAGCTAGTCAAAAAGAACCCAAACATCTTCTTGTGGCCAAAAAGTCTATGGCTTCTTGAGAGCCTTGGCCTAAACTTTTAAGGGTCTTTTTGCTTCATCTTTTTTTTCATCATAACTCATAACTTAACATCAATAAAACATCAGAGTCATTAGATAGCATCAAACACAAACCTAGGCCCTAAAACTCATGTTGGCCGAAACTTGCTCATAGGGGAAAAACTTCACGATTTTAGCAACACATCGCAAGAACATGAACAAAACATATATGAACTATTATGTTGCAGGTGAGGGGAGTCTTACCCTTGTGCTAAAGATTTCCAAACAATATATATCACCTAGAAGGAGAAAGAAAGAACTTCTTGCTCCTTGGCTCTTCCTTTGCTTCACAAACACAAAGCCTTCACTAGATCTTCTTGGAGAGAATTTTTTTTGATGGAGAGAGGACCTTGGTATTTTCGGCAATGAGAAGAGGGAGGAGATGCCTTATGGCATTTTTTTTCTTTCCTCATCTTCTTATAGTAAATGAAGAGGTATGCCTCTTCACTTTCCATGGTGACCCCTTTACCTTCCATGGTGACTCTTTATCCTCCATGGTGCCTTTTCATCTCCCTTATCCTTACACCTATCTACAATTTTCTTTATCCTCCTATTAGCACTCCCTTGCTAGGTGAATTGGTTACATATGCATTCTTAAGGCTTACAACATCTCTAAGGTCCAAGGTTAGATCCTTGGCACCCACCTCATGTCATTTTTTTTATATTCTTTTGCAAGCCCATCTAAAGTAAGGCCCATTACATGATATGTTATTTCTTTTATCCTCACGGGGCCCATTAGGATAACTAATGAAGTGCTATTTAAGACCATTAGGAATTTCCACCATTTAGAGCCCATATAAGGCCCATTAACACTTACACTAAAATTCTCACAACTCTAACTATCATTCATGAATCATAACCAATATAGCTATTATTCATGCAATTATTCTCAATATTAGGGATAATATTGAAGGGAATTTTAGTGGGGTGTTACATGAGGTATCAACTGAACCAATAACTGAACCAAACTAAGTAGTTGAACCAAACACTGAACCGAACCATCCAGCCGGACCTGAGGCTGAACTTAGTTCTAGAAGGACAAAGAAACCCAGACTCAATCATCCTTCAGATCAAATTATGGGTGATCCAACCTTAGGAGTCAGAACTAGGTCCTCCTATAGATATCTTAGTCAGATAGCACTCATTTCAAAAATTGAACCTAAGACTATAGAGAAAGCTCTACCTGACCCTGATTGGATCATAGCTATACAAGAGGAGTTAGCCCAATTTGAAAGAAACCAAATCTGGGAACTAGTACCTAAACCTGAGGGCAAATCTATTATAGATACTAAGTGAGTTTTTAGAAACAAACTAAATGATCAAGGGGAAATTGTTAGAAATAAAGCCCGCTTAGTAGCTAAAGGGTTCAATCAGGTTGAAGGATTAGACTATGATGAAACCTATGCCCTAGTAGCCAGACTTGAGTCAATTAGAATGTTATTAGCCTTCGCAGCCCATAGAGGGTTTAAGCTATATCAAATGGATGCCATGTCTGCTTTTCTAAATGGGTTTATTAAAGAAGAAGTTTATGTAGGGCAACCCCCAGGATTTGAGGACCTAGAAAAACCTGAATATGTTTTTAAACTTAGAAAAATACTTTATGGGTTGAAACAAGCACCTAGGGCATGGTATGAACGATTATCAACTTATCTAATTTCTAAGGAATTTAACCAAGGTCAAATTGACTCCATACTATTTGTTAAAACCTTAGAAAAAGATATTTTTATTGCACAAATATATGGTGATGATATAATATTTGGATCCACTAACTCTAATTTTCTAAAAGAATTTGTACAAATAATGGAAAGTGAATTCGAAATGAGCTTGGTGGGTGAGCTCAATTTTTTCTTAGGGTTACAAATTAAGCGAACTAGAGATGACAATTATGTTTACCAATCCAAATATGCCAAAGAGTTAATAAAGAAATTCAAAATGGACAATTCTAAAAGCTTAAGTACCCCTATGGCTACTAATGTCAAAATTGACAATGATGGAAAGTGAATTCGAAAGGTGGGTGAGCTCAATTTTTTCTTAGGGTTACAAATTAAGCGAACTAGAGATCACAATTATGTTTACCAATCCAAATATGCCAAAGAGTTAATAAAGAAATTCAAAATGGACAATTCTAAAAGCTTAAGTACCCCTATGGCTACTAATGTCAAAATGGACAATTCTAAAAGCTTAAGTACCCCTATGGCTACTAATGTCAAAATTGACAATGACCCTGAGGGTAAACCTGTTGACCTGAAATCATATCGAAGTATGATTGGTAGCCGACTGTACTTAACCGCTAATAGACCTACTATCTTATTTTCTATAGGAATATGTGCTAGATACCAAACCTGTGATAAGGAATCCCACTTAGCAACCCTAAAAAGAGTTCTAAGATATATTAAGGGTATCCTAAATGTAGGGATTTGGTATCCTAGGACTTCGACTTTTGAATTATAAAGATATTCAAACTCTGATTATATAGGTTGTACGTTAGATAGAAAGAGTACAAGTGGAAGTTGCCAATTGTTAGGACATAGTCTAGTTAGTTAGTGTAGTAGAAAGCAACACTGCGTGGCCTTATCCACAACCGAAGTAGAATATGTTGCCCTAGAAGAGTGTGTGGCACAACTTTTATGGATGATGCACACTCTTAAGGACTTTTAGCTTGACTATACCCAAACTCAAGTTTTTATTGATAACATTAGTTCAATCAATTTGACTAAGAATCCAATTCAGCACTCCCGAACCAAACATATAGAGGTTAAACATCATTTCGTAAGGGATCACGTAGCCAGGGATGAAATTGTACTTATGCACGTAGACTCGAAGTCCAATTTAGCTGTCATTTTTACTAAACCCTTACATGAGTCTGAGTTTAGATCACTAAGAAGGCAGTTAGGGTTGTACTTAGTAGAATAGGACTGTTTTATATTATTTTTCAAAAAAAAATTGTTTAATTTTCAATTTTTTTTTGAAAATTGGAATTTAAATTTCTTTAAAATTATTTCATTTATCAAGTTATTAAAATTTCAAAATTATTTTCTAGACTTTGATTTTTTTCAAAAACTTACCCCCTTCAAAACTAGGGTTTTTACGCAAAATGGACTTAGCTTAGGCCCTAACCCTAGAACTACATGCACCTATAGATTTAGAAACCAGCATCTCACAAGCACCTTAGGGTACTTTGATTGATTACCTAGACTGGGTTGAGATGCTTGGGTCTATGCCTTGATTCAAGATGCTTTAAGTCAGTGCATCTGCAGTAATTGGGGCAATAAATACAAATTGAACAGCAATCAAGTTAAGTGTTCAAGCTTAGCAAATCTAACTTTATCAGATCACTTAACTTGACTAACCCTAATGAAAACTATTATTTTATAATAGTTAGTAAGTAGCTAACTAGGTTAGACAGACCCGAATGGAGTCAGATTAATTGGTTTGTTTTTTTTTTTGCATGACTTCACTAGAGTTGGTTCAATACAGACTTCTATTCTTTTTCACTAGCTTTAATTAACTTGCAATAATTGTTATCAATTTTTTTTATATATGGCAAAGGGGGAGAGAGAAAAGAAAAAGAGAGTAAATTTCTCAAAATTTTCGTTATCTTTTTTTCAAAAAGTAAAGTAAAATGTCTAAGTGCTTCAAAATTTTGTCTAAGTAGTGCTTCAATTTTTTTTTCAAATTTTTAAGTGCTTCAAATTTTTCTAAACATTTTTAAGTACTTCAAAAGTTTTCTAAGTATGTTCAAGTACTTCAAAAATCATCTAAGCATTTCTAAAGGGTTTCAAAAATTTCTAAGTGCATGTGTTTTGAAAATATTCCTAAGGAGATTGTTGGTGCCACATATCATTGAAAGGGTTACAAAATTTAGGCTTACAAAACTTTTCCAAAAAATTGTCTAAGTTGTTTGAAACCCTTGTAAGTGCTTTAAGTTTGACTAAGTGTTTTCCAAAAAATTGTCTAAGTTATTTGAACAACTTAGAAGGGTTACAAAAACCCATCATATCATTGAAAGGTTCAGGGGGAGAATGCTTATTTCAGGGGGAGATAATTGAAATTTCATAAGATGCTTTTTGTTGTTAGATATACTATAAAATGCTTTTTAACATAACTTTTTGAACCGTATTGCCATAAATCAAAAAGGGGGAGATTGTTGGTGCCGAAAGCACCAAAGTTAAACCTATGTTTTGATAATGACAAAGGGTTCATAAGTTAAAGTTGTGTTATGATCTAACAATGCTAATCAAGTGTGCAGGTAAAGTCCTAGGTACACTAGGCACTAAGTCCTAGCTGCGGGCTGGGCAACTAAGTCCTGACGTATGGTTGGGCACTAAGACCTGGTGAGTGAAGTTGGGCACTAAGACCTGGTCGGGCTGGGCATCGAAGACCTGGTGAGTGAAGCTGGGCACTAAGACTTGGTGAGTGAAGCTGGGCAAAAGTCTAACCGGAGGAGCCGATTGGCAAATAGGTAAATTCTCCCGAGAGGAGTAGGTGAGGACGCGTTCCCTGTAGGAGGGAACATTAGGCGTGGGTTATGTTCGACCTAGGGTTCCATTTGGGAAGCCCAAAGTCAGAACCACAACAGCTTAGGCTGTAAAACATGGTTTAATCTTATCATTTATATGCATCTTGTGTTTTGGAAATAACCCTGATTGCAGGAACGAAGGAATAAAGGTTTCTGCATTCAGATGCCTCAATGGAGTGAGGTGCCTCAATGGAGTGAGGTGCCTCACTGGGCTAGGCGCCTGTGTTGAGATAGGCACCCCAGCCAAAGAGGGATTCCAGCCATTTGAAGCAAACTACCATGCAAGCCTCAGGACCAAGTCATTGAGGCGCCTGTGTTAACACAGGCGCCCCAGTTAACTCAGGCGCCCTAGTTAAAGGGATAAGCGCTGGCCAAGTCTGCGGATTGAAGTTCTCACAGGACAGGCCACGTTTCAGGCGCCCCCTTCAACACAGGCACCCCTGTTAACACTATAAAAGGGGGTTCACCCCCAAGGCTTCCACATCAATTGCTTTTCAACACTTTCATTCAAGCGCTATACTCTGACAAGCTCCGTACTCACGACTTAAGCGCCAACGTCGACCCGCTGCTCCAAACTTCCAACTTCTCCGGTCGTCGACAAAAGTCCATTTTTTTAAGTGCTGTAATTCTTTTTAAATTCTAATTTGTACTCAATTTATAATCACTTTTACGAGAATATAGAATTGTCCATCGTAAACGGTCAAGGACCGTGGGCCTTAGAGTAGGAGCCGACTACGACTTCGAACCAAGTAAAACCAAAAAGTGTTAGCGATTGTTTTTGCTTTTTCCGCTGCGCAATTACTCTCTTTATTTCTGAAAATTTAACGATCAATATTCACCCCCTCTATTGATTCAATCCGATCCCACATAAAGTGTCTAAAAAGGACTAGGAATTATATGCTAGTTTACCAGGCAGACCATTTGCTCTCTGTGGGTTACACAAATTCTAATTTTCAATCAGATAGGGATAAGAGTAAGTCTGCCTCAGTATGTGTTTACTTTGGGACGTGGAGCCATAGTATGGAGGAATATCAAGCAAAAATGCGTTGCGGACTCCACCATGGAAGCTGAGTATGTGGCAGCCTCTAAGGAAGCCAAAGAAGTTGTATGACTCAGGAACTTCTTAGTGGACTTAGAGGTGATTCCTAGTTTGTCTAGAGATATCACAATTTATTGCGATAATAGTGGTGCAGTAGCAAACTCGAAGGAACCACGAGCCCATAAGGCAAGTAAACACATAGAGCGCAAGTACCACCTGATACGAGACAACGTAAAGCGAGGAGAAGTTGTTGTCACCAAGATTGCATCAGCGGATAACCTAGGAGATCCTTTTACTAAAGCCCTTCTTGCGAAAGCTTATGATAGGCATGTTGAGAGGATGGGAATAAGATGTATGTCAGTTTGATAGCAGCATAGTCTTTTAGTATAAGTGGGAGATTGTTAGGATGTATACTAAAAGCCTAGCTTTTGTACGAATATCTATTTTGGAATAAGAATCACATGGTCATTGTTTGCATTTTATATTTGTTATATATGCTATTATCCTTTACTTTACATTGTAGATAATATGGTGTGTGGTGTCACACAGAAGATCATATTATCAGTTTCTTATGAAGTATAAGTAGTAGCTCACAACCGAGATGGATTTGGACAAACCATTAGAATGGTTGTAGTGTAATTTGGTATTAGTCTATCTTGACTATAAAATTACACTAGTATACTTTGTGTAGTTTAGCAGGATCAATTAGAGGTGATTCGATTTATACTGACTATATAATCGAATCAGACATTAGTTATTATGACGTACATGCTCTTTATCCCAATAAAATAACGGGCGCATTTACTTAATATTTATTCCTTGTAATTTATCAATGGGCGAGATTTATTTGTTAAATCTATTGGGCCGGTAAATTGGGAAATAATATTATTATATGGTGTGTCGTTGATTATAGAAGAAAACTGTGTCATAATTTTTAGGATGATGATGCCCCCTTGAGGAGCTCATAAAATTTATCATGTAAATCCTGCAGGTGGACTTGGTCCGACATGATGATAAGGTTGAGTGGTACTACTCATGGAGTTAGATATTAATTAATTAAATTTTCAGTAATTTAATTAATTAATGGACATGCGATATCTTAAACACGGGGAGATTATGTACACATAATATGGTGGAGCCCATATATTATTATGGGGTTGGTGCGGTAGTTCAATGATAACCCATTAGTGGAGCGGGTTATCATTAATAGGTCGGGCTTAGGATCCATTAGGAGACCAAAACCAACTCCTCCTCATGGTCCCTATTGTAGCCTATATATACCTCATGAGTCATGAAACCAAAGACATAACCTAATTATTTTCCTCTCCTCTCTTTCTCTCTCCTAGGGTTGGGTGGCGCCGAAACACAAGGGAGGGGCTCGGTAGGGGTTGGAAGGAAGGAAGAAGCTTTTCCTTTCTCTTCTTTTTTCTCCTCTTCTCTTCTCTACTTCCTTCCTTGGGCGTGCGCAAACGTAAAGCAAGGAGAAGGAAGGTTCTTCTTCATTTGGCCGGCGACAATAAGGCAAGGAGAAACACCTTCTTCTTCTCTTCTCTTCATTGTTGGTGTGCAGCTAGGTCAAGAAAGGAGAAGAGAGATCTTCTCTCTATTTCTTGTGGGCGTGCGCAAGCTTCAAGAGGAGGAGGGTGACCGGTGCCACCTTGAAGGTGGGTGTTTGGCCGACGGCAAGAAGAAGAAGAAGGAGTAGTTGTTAGTGATATGAGAAAAGTGTCCTAAGGCAATCGCCTTATGATTGTAAACATTTATTTTAATAAATGATAATTCACTATTTGAGTGTACATGTTTGTGTATTTGATTGGGATCTTAAACTCATCTACTGAATGTCCGCAACACAACTCACAGCATAAGAGAATTTGTGATGAGATCACAACTAGTGATTATCTCTAATGTGCAATTGTGAAGTATTGAAATTATCCCTAGTCGATGAATTGATAAAAACGGACACTATCAATTCTGTTGAGACTAGCATGGGTTATTCTCTAATTAGCAGATTCTCACTGGCTGGTGACATTGGGATGTCCGGAGATAAAACATGGATGCTAGTTAAGGGAACTAGTTCATTGGAGTGACTAGCTGTGAGAGTTCATATGGGAATCTACATGTAGATATGTCAATGAAGATCTTACTGCGGCTTAAGTGCGATGTTCCTTTGACTTGCGGTGTTCAAGTCATCTTGGTCATGGAGACTTATACTTTGACATCTTAAGCAAGCATCTCCAAGGAGGTGTGGACCCAGGATGATCGGGTATAAGCCGAAGTGCCCGAAGATGTTTGAACAGCCTACAAAGGATTCACCACTCCTTGCGAGGAGATGTATACCCAGGCCTATCGTCGGATTGTTACTCAAAGCCTCTGGCCAGAGCATATCATGTTAAGAGTGCGAGTCTCTTAAATACATGAGAGTAATTAGAAATCCAAAGGACGAGGAAGACACTACTTGGGCTAGGTGTGACGTAGTCAGCCTAGTGGGGACTGACACCATAGACCGTGTCCTAAACCAAGTGGGTATAAGATGGTGAAGGGAATGAGACACGATTCATTAGAGCTGCTGAAGGGTTTCAGAATAATTTCTTCTGGGGTCAAACCGTTGATCTTTCGATTAATTGGGGATCATGATGTACTACTAGGTGCCACTCATGATCGATCTATAATTAATGGGTTAATTATAGACGGCCAACATAAATCGAAAGCCTATTTAGTCACACGCAATACGAGTAATCCGAGGGATTTAAAACGAGTTGAAAATTGGATTTTCCGATCAAGAGAAACGAGTCGAATCTGAGTTAATCAGAGGCGCAATGGAAGCTAAAAATGGCTAAGTCTTTTGAAGGCTTTTTGGGCGAATTAAATGAGTTTAATTCGCGACCGGTTCGGGTTGGTTTGGCCGGCCAAAGGAGGTGCTAACCCTCCTTGTGGTGGCCGGCCATTAAAGGATATTAAACCAATTTAATTGGTTTAATTAATAAAATAAATCTAGCGCGGTTTATTTTATAAATTATGGATAAATAAATTTGTATAAAGAAAATTTATATAAATAAATTTGTAGAAATTTATTCTTTTTATGGAAGTTAAAATAATCCATGAATTGGTTTATTTTAATTTTATAAAATCAATTATGAATTGATTTTATCATAATAAGAAAGTTTATAAATTTCTTATAAAAATTTATTCCATAATTTAAAGAGAGAAAAGAATAAGTTTTATTATAAATTGGTTTATAATAAAGACTTGGTTTAAACGGAATAATTAGTTAAGAAAATTTATAGGATAAATTTCTTATAACTAATTCCGTTTAGAGAGAGACTTAGCAAAGAGTTGCTACTATATAAAGGAACCAAAGGCTAGCCCTTTAGATGAATCAATTAATCAAGAGATTAATTAGAGCTCTCCCTCTCTCTCTTTTATTCTCTTCTCTCCTCATCTTCTTCTCCTTCACATTAGGGCCGGCGCCCCATCCTTGTGGATTAGGGCCGGCGCACACAACCATCATCCAAGGGAGTTGGCGTGAGCTTTCAAGGAGAAGGAGAACCCGAACACGAAGAAGAAGAAGCGGATAGCGACTCCTCTCTTCTCGGAATTCGATTCCATTACTTCGTTGGTTAGTTTTCCTAAATTTTCTCTTGTCCTTCTAGTTGTGCCTTCCGAGAATCTAGTAGTTCTCGTCGGCACAAAAACTCATGACTTTGTGAAGTCATCCCGAAGAGAACTCGGCGTGGACGCGAATAGAGGCGGAGCTTCCAAGGGACGCTACGGTTGGATCTCGTCCCTTACTTCGAGTTACGAGAGGTACTTAGTAAATTTATTTACTATTCCGCAATATTTTATTTTATGATTATGTCAACACACCATAAGATTGCATGCTAGATACGAAGTTAAAATAATTTAGGAAATTATTTTATGCAAACTCTTCCGCTGCACGTAAAAATTTTAAATTTTACGAACTCGTATCCTTGTCGACATGCACCCGGTCCCAACAGTGGTATCAGAGCCGGTTAGTGTTCGACTTAATCATATAATTGTTTTGTGGAAAACTTTGTCATGATCTCAATTTCGGAAAATTTTTCCAATTATGGAAACTTTCAAATTATAATAAATTTTAGAATTAGGAATTTCAAAGTTTGGAAATCCTCATGAAATTTCGCAAACGTTTGAAATTTTCTAGTTTCTAAATTTTTATAATAATTGTGAAATTTTCCCATCTTTGGAAACTTTCCAATTTTGAAAATTTTTCTATTTTAGAAATTTTCCAACTTTGGAAATATGTAAGTTTTCTTTGTACCAGAAACTTACAATTATTCTGAAAACCTATTTTCGAAATCTTGCAATTTTGGGCACTTTCTTTAAGAAAGTCTAGACAAATTCATGGACAGTTAATTGACAATTAAATTTGAATTAGTTTTTAAATTGACAACAAATTCTTTATTTTGGATTGAGCCTCGGGGAGCCGTCCAATTTAAAGTTAGATGTTGTAATTTAATTTCCCAATTTTTAATTGAAATTGTCATGTTTGATTTGGATTGAGCCTTGGGGAGCCGTCCAATTGGATTTACAACACTTTACTTTTCTTTGGGTATCTGAGCCTCGGGGAGCCACCCTTAGAAAACGATTTGTTGTAATTAATCAATCCATGAATAAAATATGTTTTAAGAGGTGATGCTCTTACATATTGTTGTCTCCAAAATTAATTAGGAAATTGGTTTCCTATAGAGTTTTCTTAAATGAGATTTTCATGAAAATAATATGTAGTTGAATTAAGGGATTTATCTCTTAATTTAATAAGATTTGATTTAGAGAAATCAAAGTCTTGAACATATTATTTCCGAAATTAATTATGACAATTTAGGAAATTGTTTCCCAAAACAATTCCTTCAATATAGTATGAAATAGAATTAGGAAATCCGGTTCCTAATTCAATTAATGAGACTTGATAACTTGAGTCACATACATACTTTATTAAGGAAATCGTTAGTCATGACATATGTCATGAATGTGCATTAAAAAGGAAAAGATGAGACCAAAACCCCTTACAAAATATTAAGGCCAACACCTTCCATTAATATGGTTAGAATCGGAGTTTTGTTTCTCGCTTGGGTTGATGGACACATCCATGCCCGACTTGAACCTTAACATGTTCAAACCATGGAATTAGTTTATGAATAATATAGTTGGAGTCAGAGGTCAATCCTTAGTTTTGGTTGTTGGACACATCCAAGCCTGACTAAACGGTTGAATGAGCTCCAACCATATTAAAACTATTTCTTGATTAATGGGTCAGCCTTAAGCTTGGAGCATCGATTTGTTGTGCCACAGCCAAGGTCGATGTAAAGAGAGGTGCAGTTAGGTGCTATGTATATGATGCATACTTGTTAATGAGTTAACAACCTAATGATTTATGCAAACATTCAATTAGTTGATAGCATAACGTGATAGTTACATATATGTGATATGTAATCGGTATAATTACCTACCTTCATAGCTAAGGAAAACTTGATGGCCACAGCCATGGTAATTCTTATCTATGGTTGGATATCAACCTATTTGGAGATGTTCCTACGATCTCCCGAATTGATAATAAGGGTTATTCAATTTGAAAAATAAATAGGATTTTATTTATGTATGTTGATACATTCTTTAATAAATCTTCTCACATAATCTCAATTTGTATTTCTAGGATAATCACTCGATCATGTCTTCTCTGAACTTGCGTTCCATTTTGGACACAAATAAACTGACTGGGCCAAACTACATGGACTGGCTTCGAAACCTGAGGATAGTCCTCAAGGCAGAGATGCTTGCTTATGTCCTTGAAGAACAACTTCCCACCCATCCTCCAGAAAATGCAACTCCAGACCAATTGTTGGCTTATCAGAAACATGTGACCGATTCTGAAATGGCGAGTTGCATCATGCTAGCCTCTATGGTACCTGAGTTGCAAAAGCAACATGAGCATATGGATGCTAATACCATCATCTTCCATCTTCATGAGTTGTTTGAAGAGCAGGCGAGATCCGAAAGGTTCGAAGTCTCCAGACTCCTCTTCACCACTAAGATGCAGGAAGGCACTTCTGCCTCGCAGTTTGTGTTAAAGATGTTGGGGTACATTGAGCGACTGAGCGCACTCGGTTTTGCAATGGATCATGAACTAAGTATTGACTTAATTCTGAGTTGTTTGTCCAAGAGTTGTTCACAATTTGTGATGAACTATCGGATGAACAAACTGGAGACTACCATTCCTGAGTTGATCAACATGCTGAAGACTGTGGAGCCTTCTGTAAAGCCAGATCAAAAAGCAGTACTGTTAGT
>JAGFNQ010006170.1:674946-696994 GCA_024364735.1 Boesenbergia rotunda
CTCTACTACTCCATATGAGATTTGGAATAGTAAGAAACCTCACTTAACTCACCTTAAGATATGGGGTTGTCCTGCTTATGTGAAGCGGGTTGTATCAGACAAATTGGATGCTAAGTCTGATAAATGTCTATTTATTGGATACCCTAAGGAAACGAAGGGTTACCAATTCTATCATCCCTTGGAACAAAAGGTGTTTGTTTCAAGGCATGCTGTATTTCTAGAGAAAGAGTTTCTTTTGCAAGAAAACAGTGGGAGTGGGATTGAACTTGATGAAGTTCAAGAAACTCCAATAGACATCACAGAGACACCTAGTCTAGGCCCACAACCGATAATTCATAGTGATGAGCTATCAGTTGAACCTAAAACTACACCACCTCTTCGTAGGTCTGATAGGACACGCAACATTCCAGAGAGATACGGATTTCTCGTAAGTGAATCGAACGACGTGTTGCTCATTGGCGATGACGAACCTATCAGTTATGAAGATGTTCTGAAAAATTCAGAAAGGGACAAATGGCTTGAGGCCATGAAGTCGGAAATGGATTCCATGTATGAAAATCAAGTATGGGACTTGGTTAACCCACCTGAAGGGATTAAGCCCATAGGGTGCAAGTGGGTTTTCAAGAAGAAAACCGACATGGAAGGTAATGTTGTTACCTTTAAGGCTAGATTAGTGGCAAAAGGATATCGTCAAAAACCAAGGAGTTGACTATGACGAAACCTATTCGCCAGTAGCTATGCTAAATCCATTCGGATGCTCCTAGCCATAGCAGCTCATTATGATTATGAGATATGGCAAATGGATGTGAAAACAGCTTCCCTTAATGGAACCTACTTGAGGATGTATACATGATACAACCTGAAGGTTTCACATCAGTTGATAAAACCAAGGTATGCAAGCTTCGACGATCCCATATATGGACTAAAGCAAGCATCTAGGAGCTGGAACATCCGTTTTGATGAGACAATCAAAGAGTTTGATTTCTCACAAAATCCTGACGAACCTTGTGTGTACAAGAAGGTTAGTGGGAGTGCAGTCGTATTCCTAGTATTATATGTCGATGACATCTTACTTATAGGAAACGATATATCAGTTTTACAGACAGTTAAGATTTGGTTGTCCAAAACTTTCTCCATGAAAGACCTGGGAGAAGCAACCTATATCCTTGGGATTAGAATCTATAGAGATAGATCAAAACGGTTGCTTGGTCTTTCGCAGTCTACATATATAGACCGAGTGCTAAAAAGGTTTAGCATGTCGGAATCCAAGAAAGGTTACCTTCCATCAGGCATGGGATCAACCTTTCGAAGTCTATGTGTCGCGCACAGAAACGGAGAGGATTAGCATGAATAAGATTCCCTATGCATCCGCAATAGGATCTATCATGTATGCTATGTTATGTACAGGCCCGATGTATCGTATGCTCTGAGCGTCACGAGCAGATACCAATCTGATCCAGGAATGGATCATTGGGTGGCTGTTAAGACAATCCTTAAGTACTTTAAGAAGAACTAAGGATGTATTTCTAATATATGGAGAAGGAGATTTGATAATACGTGGGTATACAGATGCCAGTTTCCAGACAGATAAGGATGACTCCAATCGCAGTCTGGATACGTATTTACTTTGAATGGAGGCGCAGTAAGTTGGAAGAGTTCCAAACAAGACACTGTAGCGGATTCTACCACGGAAGCGGAATATATCGCAGCTTCGGAAGCAGCAAAGGAAGCAGTCTGGATCAAGAAGTTTGTCTCCGAACTTGGCGTGGTTCCAACCATTGATGAAGCAGTGCCGGTATACTGCGACAACAATGGAGCTATTGCACAAGCAAAGGAACCAAGGTCTCATCAGCGATCCAAACACGTGCTTCGACGCTATCATCTGATCAGAGAGATTATAAGTAGGAATGACATACAAATTGAGAGAGTTCCCACTGAAAGGAATATAGCGGATCCTTTAACTAAGGCCTTGCCTCAAAGCAAGTTTGAGGGACATGTTAGAGCCTATGGTATTGGATACCGTAGCGATTGGCATTAGGCCAAGTGGGAGTTTGATAGTGATATGAGAGAAGTGTCCTAAGGCAATCGCCTTATGATTGTAAACACTTTTTTTAATAAATGATAATTCACTATTTGAGTGTACATGTTTGTGTATTTGATTGGGATCTTAAACTCATCTACTGAATGTCCGCAACACAACTCACAGCATAAGAGAATTTGTGATGAGATCACAACTAGTGATTATCTCTAATGTGCAATTGTGAAGTATTGAAATTATCCCTAGTCGATGAATTGATAAAAACGGACACTATCAATTCTGTTGAGACTAGCATGGGTTATTCTCTAATCAGCTGATTCTCACTGGCTGGTGACATTGGGATGTCCGGAGATAAACATGGATGCTAGTTAAGGGAACTAGTTCATTGGAGTGACTAGCTGTGAGACTTCATATGAGAATCTACATGTAGATATGTCAATGAAGATCTTACTGCGGCTTAAGTGCGATGTTCCTTTGACTTGCGGTGTTCAAGTCATCTTGGTCATGGAGACTTATACTTTGACATCTTAAGCAAGCATCTCCAAGGAGGTGTGGACCCAGGATGATCGGGTATAAGCCGAAGTGCCCGAAGATGTTTGAACAGCCTACAAAGGATTCACCACTCCTTGCGAGGAGATGTATACCCAGGCCTATCGTCGGATTGTTACTCAAAGCCTCTGGCCAGAGCATATCATGTTAAGAGTGCGAGTCTCTTAAATACATGAGAGTAATTAGAAATCCAAAGGACGAGGAAGACACTAGTTGGGCTAGGTGTGACGTAGTCAGCCTAGTGGGGACTGACACCATAGACCGTGTCCTGAACCAAGTGGGTATAAGGTGGTGAAGGGAATGAGGCACGATTCATTAGAGCTGCTGAAGGGTTTCAGAATAATTTCTTCTGGGGTCAAACCGTTGATCTTTCGATTAATTGGGGATCATGATATACTACTAGGTGCCACTCATGATCGATCTATAATTAATGGGTTAATTATAGACGGCCAACATAAATCGAAAGCCTATTTAGTCACACGCAATACGAGTAATCCGAGGGATTTAAAACGAGTTGAAAATTAGATTTTCCGATCAAGAGAAACTAGTCGAATCTGAGTTAATCAGAGGCGCAATGGAAGCTAAAAATGGCTAAGTCTTTTGAAGGCTTTTTGGGCGAATTAAATGAGTTTAATTCGCGACCGGTTCGGGTTGGTTTGGCCGGCCAAAGGAGGTGCTAACCCTCCTTGTGGTGGCCGGCCATTAAAGGAGATTAAACCAATTTAATTGGTTTAATTAATAAAATAAATCTAGCGCGGTTTATTTTATAAATTATGGATAAATAAATTTGTATAAAGAAAATTTATATAAATAAATTTGTAGAAATTTATTCTTTTTATGGAAGTTAAAATAATCCATGAATTGGTTTATTTTAATTTTATAAAATCAATTATGAATTGATTTTATCATAATAAGAAAGTTTATAAATTTCTTATAAAAATTTATTCCATAATTTAAAGAGAGAAAAGAATAAGTTTTATTATAAATTAGTTTATAATAAAGACTTGGTTTAAACGGAATAATTAGTTAAGAAAATTTATAGGATAAATTTCTTATAACTAATTCCGTTTAGAGAGAGACTTAGCAAAGAGTTGCTACTATATAAAGGAACCAAAGGCTAGCCCTTTAGATCAATCAATTAATCAAGAGATTAATTAGAGCTCTCCCTCTCTCTCTTTTATTCTCTTCTCTCCTCATCTTCTTCTCCTTCACATTAGGGCCGGCGCCCCATCCTTGTGGATTAGGGCCGGCGCACACAACCATCATCCAAGGGAGTTGGCGTGAGCTTTCAAGGAGAAGGAGAACCCGAACACGAAGAAGAAGAAGCGGATAGCGACTCCTCTCTTCTCGGAATTCGATTCCGTCACTTCGTTGGTTAGTTTTCCTAATTTTTCTCTTGTCCTTCTAGTTGTGCCTTCTGAGAATCTAGTAGTTCTCGTCGGCACAAAACTCGTGACTTTGTGAAGTCATCCCGAAGAGAACTCGGCGTGGACGCGAATAGAGGCGGAGCTTCCAAGGGACGCTACGGTTGGATCTCGTCCCTTACTTCGAGTTACGAGAGGTACTTAGTAAATTTGTTTACTATTCCGCAATGTTTTATTTTATGATTATGTCAACACACCATAAGATTGCATGCTAGATACGAAGTTAAAATAATTTAGGAAATTATTTTATGCAAACTCTTCCGCTGCACGTAAAAATTTTAAATTTTACGAACTCGTATCCTTGTCGACATGCACCCGGTCCCAACAAAAGGGTACCCGCCTCCAAGAGTATATAAATCCGTATCAAGCCGGGAGAACCACCCGTCCAATATAATCTGCAACCGTAACGCAAATCAAGTCCCTGTATCAGGGACAGATTTAAATTAGCTATTAACAACAATAACAACTAGCTAAATAAATCCCTAATTCGTTTTAGGGTTAACCAAATCCATTTCTTTCTATTTAATTCCTTTTAATTAAATAGAAGGTTCCCAATTACCCCAGGTAATTTAAGATTAGGTTATTAGATTTAATCACCAATTAACCCATTCCAGTTCAAATCCAATAAACATCATAAACCAACCAAACCTGTAATTGCCTTCATCTCCAACCACAGCTCACGGCACAGGATTTTCAACCTAACAAATCTTGGTTGCAATTCTCTATATCCAAACAGATCAAATCCCCAGATTTCCAGAACCTTGAACCTGAGTCCGTCGTCAGCGTTGCTCCTCTGCCCAATTCCAGCGATCAACCACTGATCACACAACATCCAAATAAACAACCCACATTCAAACGAGAATCGCATCGAAGTCACACAACCACAGACAATCGAAATCCAACACTTGGATTGAAACTGTCAAGTATCAGTGCCCTAACCGAATCAATCTCAAGGAATGCTAAACAATCCATAGCAATACACCAAACTCACCTTCCTCTGCTCAACCTATAGATCCACCGGAGTAGGTTCAGCAATAAGGGCGATCACGAGTAGCTCTTGATCTGAGCTAGCTACTTCAAGTCCCGCTTCTCACGGCAGAATCCCCCAAAGTCAGCAATAGCCGAACCCAAGAGAGAAAATGGCTCTACCACAAGGTGATGGAACCTCAGCCCCAAGCTATCGCGCTGCCACCCTCTTGGCTACAACAAAGACGCGAAGAAGGAAGAGAGCTAGGGCTTGCAGTGAGGTCACGGTGAAGGAAACGGAGGGGAAGAAGGGAACTGGGAGCTTTGCTTCGATCACGCGTCCGGTGAGGCTTAACTCCGGCTAGGGCATCCGATTTGGCTCGCGATGAGTAGGGAGAAGAAGAGAAGATGGAGGCGCAATGGCGTGAGTGGTCGGCTGAAAGAAGATTAGGTCAAGGTATATAAGTTGGCATTTTGCAATTTAGTCCAGCAAACTTCCATCTAATTGCAAGACTGCCCCTAGGTCTTAATTTCCCACTCCTTAACCCCTTGTAACCATTTGTTTTAATTACAGTTTAGTCCCTAATTTAAGTCCAAGGCTTCGGAAACCCTGGAACTTTCCCGGTAACTCGCCGAAAATTTTCGGAACCTAGTCAAAAGTGTCGGATTTAACAATTAGAGACCATGTGGCAAGGGGAGACATAGAACTACACTATATTGAATCAAAGTCGAACCTAGCCGACATCATTACCAAGCCTCTTTCCGAATCGGAGTTTACATCCTTAAGAAGAGGCCTTGGAATGTGTTTTGTGGAAGTATAGGATGAACTTGGAGATATTAGCTTTGAAAAAGGGTGCTTGATCCATTAGGATGATACATTTGGCTCACTTGTGCTCGTGGCACATTGTTGGACCATTAGAAGTATCAAAATATGAAAACTAGACCAACTACGGGGAAGGCAAGTGTTTAATCAATGGACACTTTGCCCAAAGATCATAGTTGGACATTTTAAACCTTTGAAAACTATTTCATGTTTTATATACTTTGTCATGCTTTTAAAAGTCATATGATTGCAAAATTGGATTCAAAGTTTGATACAAAATGTAGTGGTTTTCAAAACTTTTAGATTTTTATCAAAAGTCATGCATGTTTGAAACTTTATATGGACTAATATTTTTCCCTGATAAAGTATAACATTTCAAACATGTATGCAAAATTTTATAATTTTTGGAATTTTTTTGAATTTTCTGAGAGTTTCTGAATTTCGGCACAAAAGCTGAAAAATACTTCTGATAGCGTATCAGTCGACTGCCCCATGGGCAGTCGACTGGCACGACCAGTTTCAGCTTCTGTGAGAAGTTTCAGAAATCCAACTTTCTCACATTTGATGTCATAGGGTTTGGTTGCTTGAGGCAATCATTTTGATGGTGTCAAAGGGGGAGAATGGGTGGTTTAAGTTAGAATTTTGACTTAAAATGGATGGTTTTAGGTATTTTGTCTAACATAGACCTTGAAAGGTTAAAAATGGGGAGAAGACATGGATTAAGGAGGAGGTACCTCTTAGGTTCTGATATGTCTTATATTTTTAATGTTGTTGTTGTTAAGTGGAAACTTAACTTGGATTGTAATTAGAATTGAAAATGGGGAGAAGACATAGATTAAGGGGGAGGTTACTTCTTAGGGTCACTATGTCGTATTTTTTTCAATTGCTATCTTTTGCTATTGTTATTGTGGTTGTTATTTATCTCTAACTTAAATATATTGCCACACATCAAAAAGGAGGAGATTGTTGAGGCAATCGGCCCTTAAATGATTGAATGATCATAGTTTTGATGTGTGTGGGTGAATATGTTTAAGGTTAGAGTGTTATGTTGTATTTGATGTGTGTGATTGAGTTTGCAGGACTTGGAGAATCACACATGGTGGACATATCCGAGGGACGAGAGCCGAGGGAGAAGAGCTCCAAGGGCAAGCCGGGAAGTGGACTTCAAGGGCACACGTGAAGGGTCGCATGGAGGCAAGTCAAGGGAAGGCTTGCGTGCGCATCCGAGGGACGATAGACAGAGGAAGAGGACTTCAAGGGGCAAGCCAATGGAGCAGACCTGAAAGCACACGTGAAGGAGAAGGTCCGGAGTGGTTGGAGCTGAGCTGTGAGGCAGGGCAGTCGACTGGCCCTGGGGCAGTCGACTGCCAAAACTCACAGAAAGTTTGAGGCTTCGGACCAATCGACTGGCATTTGGGCAGTCGACTGGTATACCCCAAAAACTAGCCGTTGGCTAGCAATTAATGCTAGGCCAGTCGACTGCCCTTGGGGCAGTCTACAGGTGCAGGGTTGGACAGACTGCGAGTCTGTCCTGTTCACCTTTAAAAGGAGCACCTTTTTGCACGGTACGATTCCGTACAGTGTCGAAGTGTTGCTCGTCTGAAGAGTATTTTCCACTTCCTCTCTTGTATTCTACTGTATTCTGAAAAGAGGAAGATCGACTGTAAAGGTTTCTCCACCTCAAGGAGAGTTTTCGATAGTGAAAAGTGGTGCTCGCGGCGTGGATCCTTGGACTAGTCACCCATCTGGGTGGATACCAAGTAAACGATAAGTGTTAGCATTGTATTCATTTTCATTTGCATATTATTTCCGCTGTGCTAACAAATTTGTAGAGATCAAATCCGAAAAGTGCTATTCACCCCCCCCCCCTCTAGCACGCCTAGACGATCCTTCAGATCATTCTTTAGAAATGAGGCTAATGAAGTTGCCCTAATTTTCGAAATTGAACCTAGGAAAATTGATGAAGCATTAAATGATCCCGATTGGATCATTGCGATGCAAGATGAACTAGGTCAATTTGAAAGAAGTCAAGTTTGGGACTTAGTCCCTAGACCTAAGAAGACCTCCATCATTGGAACCAAATGGGTCTTCAAAAACAAATTGAACCATAAGGGAGAAATCATAAGAAATAAGGCATGCTTAGTAGCCAAGGGCTACAGTCAAGTTGAAGGCCTTGATTATGATGAGACCGATGCTCCCGTGGCACGATTAGAGTCCATCCGATTGATACTTGCATTTGCAGCACATCGGGGTTTCAAGCTATATCAAATGAACGTCAAATCGGCCTTTCTAAATGGTTTAATAAGAGAAGATGTCTATGTCGAATAACCTCCGGGATTTGAGAGTACCGAATTCCCAAACCATGTATTTAAGCTCAAGAAGGCGCTTTATGGCCTTAAATAAGCACCCCGAGCTTGGTATGAGCGGTTGTCGACGTTCCTAATTGAAAAAGGTTTTGTTAGAGGCCAAATATACCCTACACTATTTCTACGTAGAGATGGTGACAATATATTTGTAGCTCAAGTATATGTCGATGACATAATTTATGGCTCAAACAACAAGAGCTATTTAAATGAGTTTATTGGACACATGGAGAGTGAATTTGAAATGAGTCTAGTGGGAGAGTTGACTTTCTTCCTTGGACTTGAAATCAAACAAACCCGAGATGGAATCCATCTGCACCAATCAAAGTATACTCAAGAGATACTTCGAAAATTCAATATGAGTGATTCAAAAGAGGTAACCACTCCCATGGCTACAAACACTAGATTAGATAACGATGAGAGTGGTAAACCTGTTGATTTGACTCAATATCGAAGCATGATAGGTAGCCTGCTATACTTTACAGCTAATCAACCTGATATACTTTTTGCTGTGGGTATGTGCGCTAGGTATCAAGTTTGTGCCAAGGAATCTCACCTAATTGGTGTCAAGAGAATTTTGAGATACCTTAAGGGCACAATTGGTGTTGGTCTATGGTACCCCCGTACCGAGTTTTTTGATCTAATTGGCTATACCGATTCCGACTATGTTGGGTGCAAGTTGGATCGAAAAAGCACGAATGGGGGTTGCCAATTCCTAGGATCATCTCTAGTTAGTTGGTCAAGTCGGAAGCAACATTGTGTTGCTCTCTCCACGACCGAAGCAGAATATATCGCCTGGGAGAGAGTATATCGAAATTGTTGTGGATGATTCATACTCTAGAGGACTATGGATTAAGCTACAAGGGTGTGCAAGTGTTGTGTGACAACATTAGCACAATTAACCTAACCAAGAATCCGGTCCGTCACTCTAGAACCAAACATATTGAAGTGTGTCACCACTTCATTAGGGATCATGTTGCTAGAGGAGATGTTGTACTCTCATATGTAGAGTCCAAATCAAATCTAGTGGACATTTTCACTAAACCACTCCTCGAAAATGAGTTTAGCTTCTTAAGAAGGGAGTTGGGAATGTGTCGTGCTTCATAGACATCAAAATGCATTCAAAACCCTTCATGATCAATTTGAATTGTTGGGACACAATTGGGTAACTTGGGGACATCTCACACAAACTATAAGGTTTACCAAAACGTTTTTGTTTGCTAGATATGGGGTGAGATGCTAGGATCAACTTAATTTCTCAAAATGTCAATGCATCCCTTGAGAAATTTGGTTGACGAGATAAAAATCACTTCGGTGACCAAGTATGGGGAAAACCAATGCATAACACATGTGTACTTGGCTCCATGATCATACTTGGACATTTCAATCAAGGAAACTTGATTGGAGACTTGAATTTGGGATAAACTTACTTGAAATTGCTTGAATGTTTGTTGATTGAGTTTGACTCCACTTGGGTGAAGCAAAGTGATTTGTCAAAACCATAATGACTTTTGATCCTCCTTCAGGGATCAATTATAGTCATGGGATCACTTCCAAGATCGATAACTTTCATCAGATCTTATCAGAAGTCGTTTGGAAGTCTGAATCTGAAAGTTTCAGATCATATCAGGAAAAATCAGGAAGCCTGATCGGTCATCGGACCGATCAGGAGTAGGATTGATCGGTCCAACGGACCGATCAAGCTGTTTCGTGATTAACCATAGAAATTTCTCTGTGTTGGTCTGGATCAGTCCCCGGACCGATCTGGACCTCCCCATGGTGATCGGTCCACAGACTAATCAGAGAGGTCATAGAACACTTCGTGAAAAATTGTCCAAACAATCTGTGTTGGCTTGGATCGGTCCACAAACCGATCTGGCACCGTCCACAGACCGATCAGGGGACTCACAGGATACCTTCCAAACCTACTGTTCGCTTCCTGATCGATCAGCCGATCGATCAGGAGCCTTCCTGATCGGTCACCCGACCGATCAGGACCAGGACAGATCGATCAGGTCGGAGCCTGATCGGTCTGAGCGCTCCCAGATCGAACGGTGATCCTTTTGATCACATTAAATTTTGGTTGGTGGACCGATCCACCAACCTATTAACTCGTGTAAACCCTTTCTTCCCAAACCCTAGCACCGAAATCCTCTCTTGCGTGTGCGATCTACTTGTTGTGCGAGAGCTCCTCCTGCGTTTCCTGCTCCCTGCACGTGGCTTCTTGCGTTCGCCTCCCTGCTGCGCGTGTGACTGGGTTTTCTTCTGCGCTGCTAGGAGTTTCTCGTTTGCTACTGTGTTCTCTCTCGCAAAGCACCATTTGTGTGTACTGTTTTCTGCACAACTCAGCCATGTGTTTTCTCCAACCAAGTACTTCATGGCACCAAAGTAAGCTTTGTGTACGATTTTCATTTGGTGCTTATCATTCTAACAGCTACCAGTTTTAGGCTAACCATGTTTTTCTTATGGTGTTCCTTTTTGTGTTGTTACCCTAATTCTACCGTGACCCTTCCTTGCCATGATCTTCCATTTCCTTGACATGAATCTTATTGATTAACCCTTCACCTCACTGATCAATTCGTGTCCTACAAATGATTGGGTCATGCCTCATGTGATCATTTCAATATTGTTACCGTGTGTGCCTTCCCATATGATCAAATCCTTGTGTTATGATCTGGACTCTTGATTATAATTTGTTTTCTTTTGTTCATTTGATCAAATCTTGTTCATTTGATTCAATTGTTGTCATGATCAATTCTTTAATCCTTGAGAAAGTCATCTAAGGGCAAAGAACCCATGGAGGGAAGCTCAAAGGGCAAAGGTCCTTCTTCTTCCGCGCCCTCTCGAAGGCCTCAGCCTTCGTCGAGTTCCAGGTTCCCGAATGCTGCTTATGAGCAAGCGTTCCAGTCTCGAACCTTCAAGCTGCTGTCTTGCCGATCAATTGATGGTCCCTTCTGTTGGGAACGAGATGGCTATAGAGGGGGGGTGAATATAGACAATCACTTCCCTTCTAGACTTATCACGATTTCTGCAACTCAAATATCAGTAGCACAGCGGAAAGAGTAGAAAACAGAGTATGCAGAAAAATGAAACGAAAGCAAAACAAACACAACTAGCAAGATCGCTATCAAGGAGGGTTTACAAGGTTCGGGGATAACTTGCCCCTACTCCTTGGCGTGCCCTTGAGGTGGGGGATCCCTTGATCGTCGGCAGATCAAGACCCGGTTAACACCGGATATGAAGCAACCTGCTTCTCGGTGGAGAAACCTCTCCACAGCGTGTTTCAAACAATGATATATAATAAGCACAATGAAACAACAACAAGAAGGATCTTACTCAAACACTTAGAGAGGACAAAACACAGCAAGCTTCACTGAGCTCCACCCAGTGGCGATCTCACGCAGACCCCTGTCTGCTTCGTGTCTTCCCACTGTCGGACTCCAAGCTTCTTATTTTCTCCTTCAAGCGCTCAAGTATGATGATTGCTCCTTAATAGCTTGCTTAGAATTGTTGAAGAACTTAAGAACAGCAAGCTTGTAACACTGGAACTCAAGAGCACGAAAATCTTGAAGAACTGATTAACTCGTTACTCTCGCGTTCCTTTTTGTTTCTCCGCCAAGCGACAGGTGACAACATCTCTGTAGCTCCCAGCTACTCATCTGCCAACGCCAGCCTCTACTGAGCTATCTCTGGACTCACTGAGCTCCCCTCAGTCAAGCTCCAGTTTCAGCTCCAGTCCGCAACTCACCGTTGCAACCTGAGATGAGAAAGAGACAAACCTGCTCCAAGGAAAGCACTCTTTGACTTCTCCTTGAGTGTTTGAATCCTCCCCTATCACCTGAAACTCAATCAGAGCATTAGAGCAGTAAATCAAGCAGCATATCAAATCTCAGGAACATACATCAGCAAATCGGATACGATCAGACGCTCTGACCACGTCTGACAGTGAAATTTGAATTAAAGTGATCGGTCACCAGACCGATCCAGGGTGTGTGGATCGATCACCAGACCGATCCACTGCTTCGCTGGGATTCCCAGCTCTAGCAGCTATACACGCCTGATCGGTCACCAGACCGATCAGGGTGAAGCCTGATCGGTCACCAGACCGATCAGAATGGATCCTGATCGGTCACCCAGATCGATCAGGCAAGATGAACAGTTACTTTTTAATCAAATCCAAGATCCCTGATCGGTCCCCGGACCGATCCAAGACTTTGATCAGCAAGGGAACTCACTCACCGTTTGCTCCCTGATCGGTCACCAGACCGATCAGAAGCAAGACAGCAAGGAAGCAGCCTGCTCCCTGATCGGTCACCAGTCCGATCAGGAGCTACACAATAGATTCCCAATCTCACTGTGCGCTCCCTGATCGGTCACCAGTCCGATCAGACATAGCTGGATCGGTCACCAGACCGATCCACTAAGGAGCAGCGTGCCAATGTCCCTGATCGGTCACCAGACTGATCCAGTGACTCAACCCTAGCCCTCCAAGCTAGGAATTCATCCACCTTAGCCCTCCAAGCTAAGGATTTTTCCATCTAACTCTCCAAGTTGGGAATTTGCACCTAACCCTCCAAGTTAGGACTTTTCACCTAGCCCTCCAAGCTAGGACTTTTCACCTAGCCCTCCAAGCTAGGACTTTTCACCCAACTCTTCCGAGTTAGAACATCATCCAACCTAGCCCTCCAAGCTAGGCACCTGACCCTCCAAGCCAGGACTTTTTCACCTAATTCTCCAGGATGGGAATTTGCACCTAACCCTCCAGGTTAGGACTTTTCACCTAGCCCTCCAAGCTAGGACTTTTCACCCAACCCTTCCGAATTAGGACTTTTCCAACACCTAGCCTCCCAGACTAGGACTTTCAACACCTAACCCTCCAAGTTAGGATTTTCCAACACCTAGCCCTCCAAGCTAGGATTTCCACACCTAACCTCCCAGGTTAGGATTTTCCATATCATGCCTAATCCTCGATCAGGACTTAATCATAATCATCATAATCATCATAATCATCACACCTAACCTCCCAGGTTAGGATTTTCCATATCATGCCTAATCCTCGATCAGGACTTAATCATCATAGTCATCCTCCTAAACTAAAATCGTTGTCAACACCAAAACAACAATCAGGGCCAGACTGCATCAACAATCTCCCCCTTTTTGTTGTTTGACAACCCGATTTTATGTTTAGGGATTCTCAATCAAATATTCCAACTTTAGAATCATAGGGGAATCCAGATCCTCCCCCTACAACATGATCATGCTAAACTTAACCAATCTACACTCTCCCCCTTTGTCGAACTTCGAAAAGGAGCTAGAGGGGCTGTTAAGTTTAAACAAACTCCCCCTCAACCCTAGGGGTGTCCCAACTCATCAAAAATGTGATAGTTTGTGAGTTACTCATACGACCGCATGTGACATATTATAGCAATACATAGCATTCACATGCATCATATGAGTATGAAATATAGACTCCCAAAGCATGCCATAATATTCATAAGTATCAAATAGACATGGCAATGTAAGCATGAATATGGCAATCGAACAATCATGCAGATAACAGGTTCATAATCATCAAGGCATCAACAATAGTAGAATAAGCATGGCAGATAAGTCAAAGCATGAAAACATCCAAGCAAGTAGCAAAATATGTGTGACTCAAGGTCACAACAACAACGTCAGAGGGCATACAGCCCAAAAGTAAGACATCATCACTCGACAGCAACATCGTCATCAGAATCATCAATACATATGATATCCCCAGGTGAAGGACCACTGGGAGATGCACCATCAGGAAATGTGTGATGATACCACTCTTCATACCATCGGTCCTGGAACGAGCTCATCTTAGAGACATCAGATGCTAGAGCATCCAGACGGTGATCGAAGGACTGAAACTCGGAGCTGACTTCCTGTTGCCAGAGCTCGGAAACATGTAATTCGTGCCGCAGCATCCGCTCTATCTCCGCAACCTGCCAGCACAGGTCAGGAGCCTGCTCATCGTAACCAGCAGTAGAGTGCTCTGTGCCAAGGGCCGCTCTCGGTAACTCTCCCATGGGTCTCCGATCCTTCCACTGCAGCCCCCGTGATCCCACAATCACGCCAGACTGAGCCAGCATGCGTCTATCCAGACGACAATGCTGTCGTACCATAGGCACAATGTGACCCTGTGAAACATCGATGCCTACCGACTCCAGCCAGGCAGTGATGATGTGACCGAATGGCATATAGACTGACTGGGATAACGGCATACTGTGGGCGATGATAGAAAAATAGACTGAAGCCACTGGGTCAAAATCTAGCTGCTGATGCATCCCATAGAGCATCAAACAGTGGAATGGGTGAATCTTATCAAGATGTTTCGAGGTAGTGGGGAGAAGACAATTGGTGATGATTTTAAATAACACATAGTCAACGGGCGAAAGTTGAAGAGCAGGAAAAGTGGGAAAAGCCCGGGTGCGCCCACCAGAACCCTCTGGCCTGGGATGACCTAGAAAGTACTCGTAGATTGAATCGGAAGTCACTCCATCGAAAGGAACTGGAAGGGGAGTAGGAGGAAAAGGGTAGAGGAAGAAATCATTGTTTGACCTGCGACACCCGAGAAAATCAGTGAAAATAGATCGATCGAGATCGATACCAGCAACACGGGTTTTCCACCCCGTGCCCTCTCCACTCACCATGTTATTATAGAACTCAGAAACCAAATCAAGGTTGATCGGTCCTTCAAAGTGCAATATGGGTTGAAGATTATAAAATTCAATACATTGTCGGATTGTTGGACAGTGCTCATAGATAAAAGTTGGGTCTATAGTTCGACACGGCATGAGGTTAAACTTGTGCCATTGGAAATTGAGAGCAAGACCGACACTCTGAAATCGAGTATGTGGGGGAGGTGGAGACCTTGAAGAAGTAGTCTTCCCCCTCGAACTACCCTCCGCTACCTTCTTTCCCTTAGATGATTTTCTAAAGAGGTCAATTAATATCGTAAGATGGACATAGATTGAATCATACAGGAGTTGAGCATCAGATGAGACCCAATCAAAAGATAGATATAAAATGTTTTGGTCAAGAAAAGAGGAAGAGGGTCACGGCAAAAACAAAACATGGTTAGCTTCACAAATATTCTAAGAGTTGTTGTGAAAGGAAAATTGAAATCAAATCTTACTTCGGCGCCATTGAAATTTGTTTGAAGAGATTGCAAGACTCGCGACAGTGAAGAACACTTCGAGCACGCACGCGCGTGAAGGAGTTCGGAGAAAACGTCTGAAGCCTTCGCTCGCACGCGAGTGAAGAAGGAAGACACAAGAACTCTCTAGCTCGCTCACACAAGGTTGTTTCGGCGCTAGGGTTCGGGAAAACGAAAGTTTTGAGAGTTAATCGGTTGGTGGATCGGTCCACCAACCAAAATTTAATGCGGTTGATCGGATGACCGTTCGATCTGATCGCGTCCTGACCGATCAGGATACAGCCTGATCGGACTGGAATGGTCCTGATCGGTCGGATGACCGATCAGACGCGCTCCTGATCGGTCGGGTGACCGATCAGGATTCAATCAGTAGGGTCCGGAGAGAAAACTCTGAGCTCCCTGATCGGTCTGTGGACCGATCCCCACAGGGTGCCAGATCGGTCGGGAGACCGATCCAAGCTAGCTCAGAACACTTAGTCAGATTTCGGGAGATCCGACACAGGAAGGAGTCAGATCGGTCTAGGGACCGATCAGTCCTATGCCTGATCGGTCCGGTGACCGATCAGGGTTCCTGATACGACCTGAAATGTTCAGTTTCAGAATTTCTGAAATTTCCAAATGATCTTTGATGGATTTTGTCTAACTTGGACAGGTCCTTATGACTAAAATTGATTCTTGAACAAGAATCTAAAGTCCTTATAGGTTCAACAAACACTTTGACCCATCTAAATGGAATCAAACTCAACCATCAATCAATCAAGCAAATTCAAACAAGTTTTTACTCCAACTTCAAGTTTCCAATCAAGTTGCCTTGATTGGAATGTCCAAGTATGATCATGGAGCCATATACACATATGTTATGCAATGGTTTTCCCCATACTTGGTCACCACCGTGATTATTATCTCGTCAACTTAATTTCTCAAGTGATGTAATGACATTTTGAGAAATTGAGTTAAACCTAACATCTCACCCCATATCTAGCAAACAAAAACGTTTTGGTAACCCTTATAGTTTGTGTGAGATGTTCCCAAAGTTACCCAATTGTTCCCTAACAATTTGAAATAATCATGAAGGGTTTTGACCACAATTTGAACATCATGAAGCGCGACACATTCCCAATTCCCGTCTTAGGAAACTAAATTCACTCTCGGGAAGTGGTTTAGTGAAAATGTCAGCTAGGTTTGACTTTGACTCTACATGTGAGAGTATTATGTTCCCCCTAGCTACATGATCTCTAATGAAGTGGTGTCTTACCTCAATATGTTTTGTCCTAGAATGATGGACCGGATTCTTGGTCAAGTTAATCGTGCTAATGTTATCACATAACACTTGCACACCCTTGTAACTCAATCCATAGTCCTCTAAGGTGTGAATCATCCACAACAATTGCGAGATACACTCTCCCATGGCGATATATTCTGCCTCGGTAGTGGAAAGAGCAACACAATGTTGCTTCCGACTCGACCAACTTACTAAGGACGATCCTAAGAATTGGCAGCCCCCGCTAGTGCTCTTTCGGTCCAACTTACATCCAGCGTAGTCGGAATCCGTATAGCCCATCAAATCAAAAGATTCGGTACGGGGATACCAAAGACCTACACCAACTGTACCCTTGAGATATCTCAAAATTCGCTTAACAGCAATTAGGTGAGATTCCTTGGCACAGACTTGATACCTAGCGCACATACCTACAGCAAATAGTATATCTGGTCGACTAGCTGTAAGGTATAGCAAACTACCTATCATGCTACGATACTGAGTTAGATCAACGGGTTTACCACTCTCATCATTGTCCAATCTTGTGTTTGTAGCCATGGGAGTGGTTACCTCTTTCGAATCACTCATATTGAATTTTCGAAGCATTTCATGTGTATACTTTGATTGGTGCACATGGATACCATCGCGAGTTTGCTTGATTTCAAGTCCGAGGAAGAAAGTCAACTCTCCCACTAGACTCATTTCAAACTCACTCTCCATGTGTCCGATAAATTCACGTAAATAGCCCTTGTTGTTTGAGCCACAAATTATGTCATCGACATATACTTGGGCTACAAATATATTGTCACCATCTCTTCGTAGAAATAGTGTAGGGTCTATTTGACCTCTAACAAAGCCCTTTTCAATCAAGAATGTCGACAACCGCTCATACCAAGCCCGGGGTGCTTGTTTAAGGCCATAGAGTGCCTTTTTGAGCTTGAACACGTGGTTTGGATATTCGGTACTCTCAAACCCCGGAGGTTGTTCAACATAGACTTCTTCCCTAATCAAACCATTTAGGAAGGCCGATTTGACGTCCATTTGAAATAATTTGAAGCCTCGATGTGCTGCAAATGCAAGCATCAATCGGATGGACTCTAATCGTGCCACGGGAGCATAAGTCTCATCATAATCAAGACCTTCAACTTGACTGTAGCCCTTGGCTACCAAGCGTGCCTTGTTTCTAATGATTTCTCCCTTGTGGTTTAATTTGTTTTTGAAGACCCATTTGGTTCCGATAGTGGTGGTCTTCTTAGGTCTAGGGACTAAGTCCCAAACCTGACTCCTCTCAAATTGACCTAGTTCATCTTGCATCGCGATAATCCAATCGGGATCATTTAATGCTTCATCAATTTTCCTAGGTTCAATTTCGGAAATTAGAGCAACTTCATTAGCCTCATTCCGGAAGAATGATCTAGTCCTAACCCCTTGATGGATGTCTCCAACGATTTGATCTTGGGGATGACTAGAGGCTAATCTCGTTTGTCTTGGTGTTGGTGGTGCTTCTTGAACGAGTTCACTAGACACAAGTTCAGCCTCAGGATCCGGCTGATCAATGGGTTGTCTAGGCTCACCGTCATCTGACTCATCACCATTAACAACACTTGGAGCTTTGTTCAAACTTAGTCTCCTAAGTTCGAGTTGAACTCCTTCTACATTTTCTGACTGGTCACTTGATTTTGGAACTTCTTCAAAGACCACATCAGCAGACTCTTCAACTAATCTAGTTTTCTTGTTGTAGACTCGGTAGGCTTTGCTAACTAGGGAGTACCCGACAAGTATCCCTTCATCAGCCTTTGCCGTGAACTTTCCAAGGTGATCCTTGGTGTTTAGGATGAACACCTTACAACCAAACACCCTAAGATGTTTAACTGTAGGTGGTTTCCCAAACCAAAGTTCATGGGGAGTCTTTCCTAAAAACCTATGGACGAGAACTCGGTTTTGCACATAGCAAGCTGTATTTACAGCTTCAGCCCATAAGTAACTCGGGAGTGAGTACTCATTAAGCATGCTTCGTGCAGCCTCTTGAAGAACACGGTTCTTCCTCTCTACAACACCATTTTGTTGTGGTGTTCTAGGAGTAGAGAACTCATGCCTATATCCCTTAACTTGACAAAATTCTAGAAACCTTTGGTTTTGAAATTCACCTCCATGATCACTTCTTATTGTCTTAATTGTTGATGATTTGTCATTTTCAATTCTTCTACAAAAAGAAATAAAAATATCTAAGGTTTGGTCCTTATGTTTTAAAAAGAAAGTCCATGTGTATCTAGTGAAATCATCAATGATAACAAAGCAATATCTACTTCCATTCAATGATATGATAGTGCTACAATCAAATAGATCCATGTGAAGTAAATCTAATGCATCGGAAGTACTTACAGCGCTTTTACCTTTATGTGCAGATTTTGTTTGCTTACCCATTTGACACGCATCACATAATTTATCTTTTTCATACTTGATGCTTGGTAAGCCTCGAACTAGTCCCTTGTTGGCCAACTTCCGGATGTTCTTCATGTTTACATGAGCTAGCCTCCGGTGCCAAAGTGTGGACTCTTCTTCTTTTGACATGAAACACTTAGCAAGAGCATTAGTAGCACTTTTAAAAGAAACTTGATAAATATTGTCTACTCTTGCTCCTACTAGTACCGTGTCCAAAGTGTCATTTTGTCTAACTAGACATTGACTTGGTTGGAAGTCAATTGTGTAACCCGTGTCACACAATTGACTGACACTTAGGAGATTAAACTTCATCCCCTTGACTAGAAGGACATTTGAGATTCTAAGACATTCGGATATTTGAATGTCTCCTATTCCTATGACCTTAAGGCTACCATTGTTACCAAATGATACATTACCTCTACTCTTCTTGTGAAATGTGGTAAACAATGATCTATCCCCGGTCATGTGTTTGGAGCATCCACTATCAACAAACCAAGTTGATAGATGCTCCCCCTCAATCATAACCTACACAATTCGAAAAATAGAAGTCTTAGGTACCCAAACCTTGGGACCTAATGCATCAACTAAACATGACTTAGGCACCCATGCCTTGACAACTTTCTTTTGAGTCTTGGGTGTCCTAGATTGTCTCATGTCAGTCCTAGACATGAGAGATACAAATGAGGGTTCTTTAGGGCGGTAACCAATACCGGCCCTATTGTAAACCGCTCTTTGGGCATTTAGAATCATATCTAAGGTCTTAGAGCTATTTGAGAATTTCCCAAGAATATTCTTGAGCTTCTCAACTTCACTCTTCAATGATTGGTTTTCCTCCACTAACCCATTATCATGCATATCACTGATTTCCTCAACCTTAGAGGATTTCAAAATTTCAATTTCATGTTTCAGTGATTTAACTTCATCTTCTAGTAATTCAACATGCAAGTCATCAATGTTATCATCCCTAGAAGCTTTCAATTGATCAATCTCTAATTGCAATGCTTTAACTTTGTTTTTGGATTTCTTGAGCATACTAGTTAAACATGCAATTGCTCTATAACATTTTTCAAGCTCGGGAGAAGTTACCTCTTCATCATCCGAAGATGATGAAGCCGTGTTTGCGGAGCTTGAAGATTCTTCACTGCTCTCCTCTCCAAGAGCCATGAGAGCCACTTGCCTTGTGCTCTTCTCCTCCTTCTCATCATCGGATGAACTAGAAGATGACTCATCCCAAGAAGCCTTCAAGGCTTTCTTCTTCTTCTTGGATTTCTCTTCTTTTCTTTTAGGTTTCTCCTCCTTTTTAAGCTTCGGACATTCATTCTTGAAATGTCCTCTCCTACCACACTCAAAGCAAGATGCATTATTCTTATCAAGCTTGAATTCACTAGTGTTACCTTTCCTTTTGAAACGTCGGTCTCTTCGCATCATCCTTCGCACGAAGTTCGCCATTTCGGATGAAGAGGAGCCACTGCCATCTTCCTCCGAGTTTGACTCGGATTCGGAGGAGGATGAAGATGATGAAAGATCCTTCTCCTTCTTCTTCTCCTTCTTCTTCTTGTTGATCCGGTCCCCTGCAACTAAGGCAATCCCCTTCTCCTTGGGACCTTTGTTAGCCATCTCATGCAATTCCATCTCACAAAATAAATCATCTAACTTTACAATAGATAAATCCTTGGATACTTTGTAGGCATCCACCATGGATGACCACAAAGCATTCCTTGGAAATGCTTTCAAGACATACCTCACAAGGTCGCGATTCTCGACCTTTTCATCAATTGAATGAAGTCCATTAAGAACTTCCTTGAACCGGCTATGGAGCTCACTTACCGACTCATTCTCCTTCATGGAGAGGTTTTGTAGTTGATTGAGGAACAAGTCCCTCTTTGCAATCCTCGAGTCTCGAGTGCCTTCATGGAGCTCTATGAGTTTGTTCCACAAGTCTTTTGCACTTGTGAAGGGACCAACCTTGATGAGTTGGTCTTTGTTCATGCCACATTGTAGAGTGACAACCGCCTTAGCATCGGCTTCACTTTTCCTTGTTTGTTCGGCAGTCCACCGCGAAGATTCGAGTTCCTTGCCTTCATCATCCTTAGGAGGGATGAATCCTTCCTTCACCGCGAACCACGTATGAATATCCATCTTCAAATAGTATTCCATTTTTGATCTCCAATATTGGAAGTCGGCGCCATCAAAGAATGGAGGTCGGGTGGTGGAGAAGCCTTCTCTCAAAGCCATCTCGTTGAAAACTCTCGGTTGTTAAGCCGTGTATAGAGCCCCTTGCTCTGATACCACTTGTTGGGAACGAGATGGCTATAGAGGGGGGGGTGAATATAGACAATCACTTCCCTTCTAGACTTATCACGATTTCTGCAACTCAAATATCAGTAGCACAGCGGAAAGAGTAGAAAACAGAGTATGCAGAAAAACGAAACGAAAGCAAAACAAACACAACTAGCAAGATCGCTAACAAGGAGGGTTTACAAGGTTCGGGGATAACTTGCCCCTACTCCTTGGCGTGCCCTTGAGGTGGGCGATCCCTTGATCGTCGGCAGATCAAGCCCCGGTTAACACCGGATATGAAGCAACCTCCTTCTCGGTGGAGAAACCTCTCCACAGCGTGTTTCAAACAATGATATATAATAAGCACAATGAAACAACAACAAGAAGGATCTTACTCAAACACTTAGAGAGGACAAAACACAGCAAGCTTCACTGAGCTCCACCCAGTGGCGATCTCACGCAGACCCCTGTCTGCTTCGTGTCTTCCCACTGTCGGACTCCAAGCTTCTTGTTTTCTCCTTCAAGCGCTCAAGTATGATGATTGCTCCTTAATAGCTTGCTTAGAATTGTTGAAGAACTCAAGAACAGCAAGCTTGTAACACTGGAACTCAAGAGCACGAAAAGCTTGAAGAACTGATTAACTCGTTACTCTCGCGTTCCTTTTGTTTCTCCGCCAAGCGACAGGTGACAACATCTCTGTAGCTCCCAGCTACTCATCTGCC